>JAQOOD010000005.1:20613989-21213989 GCA_029633175.1 Citrus glauca
GAGTATTCAGAATAATTTTTGAAGTACAAATAATTGGACCCTAATATTTTTAATATATGAAAATCTTACTAATATGTTGATGAGAATTAAATTAATAATTAAGGGAGACATTAAGACATTTAGAATAGTTGAGATGAGACGGGATTTTACGTTATCTAAGATTGATCCTAATTTTGATCACAAATATATTAAAAAGGCGTGTTTCGGTCCATAATTATGTGCCATTTGAGTAACTAAAATGGGAATGTGATTGTCGAATTCCAAACTTTCCCGAACCATTGCCATCTTTACCCAAAGAGTTCTGATATTTGCCCCGGGTCAAATCCTGAAACTAAACAAAACGGCGTCGTTTTGCTTTGTTATTTTTTTTTTTGTTTTCATTTGCTATGAACGACGACGTTTCACCAGGGTAAATCGCAAAAGCATCGTTTCACCAGCAACTTTCTTCTTTTTCGTTCTCCTCATTTCACAAGCAACTCATCTGCGCAACCACAACCCAACTGCAAATCGTCTTGCCGCAGCCTCTGCATCATGCCACCCATTTTCTTTTTTTCCTTCCATCGTTTCACCAGGAGCTTCTTCTTCTTCGTTCTATCTTCTCTAACTCTCTAAATATACAAGTTAATTAGATGATTTCTGGTTTGTTAAGAAAATGATAGCCACGTTTCACCAACAACTCAACTGCGCAACCACAACCCAACTGCAAATCGTTTTGCCGCAGCCTCTGCATCATGCCACCCATTTTCTTTTTTTCCTTCCATCGTTTCACCAGCAACTTCTTCTTTTTCGTTCTATCTTCTCTAACTTTCTAAATATACAAGTTAATTAGATGATTTCTGGTTTGTTAAATATTGAATTTGAGGAAATTAATGGCCATTATTAGCAAAGTTTAAGTAATTTATTGATTACTTGATAGGGAGATGATAGCATCATTTGAATACGAAACTTTTGGGATTTGATCATTGGTCACTCCAATCACTTTTGTTAGGGACGATGCCGAAAATCAATCTTTCAGGGACAATGTCGAAACTCGTCCAAGTTGAAGCCGCTGCCGCTGATGCTTGCGTGATTAAGGTTTCCGCAGCAACAAAGAGGCAGACGCAGCTAGGCTAAGAGAACGAAGAGGAAGGAAGAAGCTAGGTTCTATTTTTTTAACGTTATACAAGCAAAAACGGTATCGTTTCACAGCAAAGTAGGACAAAAAATAAAAGTGCTGAAACGGTGTTGTTTTAGTCACTTCGCAGCAAACATCATTTTCCTTACCCAAAACATTAAAAATATCTAAAGAAAAGTCTGCACCTATTCCTTTTTTTTTATCAAATAGGAAAGAGCCCTCACGTGGCTTGAACTGGTATCCTAAATAATTTTAATAGTATCAGCCTAAGATTGGGTTTGTGATAAATAAATTACATATTTGAGGTATATAGTTATTGGTGTCCTAGTTTAGGTGGCACCTACCATTTATTGCACGTATAAAGTATTAATTGACTTTTAATATATAAAGTTTAAAATCTAATTAATTAGCGACACATGCCAAGTACAGTGTATGTAAATCATATTTGTCGATTATCACAAAATTAGCTCTTGCAAAAAAGTAAGAAAGCTTAATTTGTTGAAATGAACTCAAACTCATCAATCGATTTGTCGTCTAAAGGTTGGGAAAATGAGTGATATGTCATTTCAAGCTAATCAGGGATCCAGAACCAACAACTTGGTGCTGTTGTTCAAGGTCGTTAAACTCTTACGTGAATAACATACGCATGTCTTAAGCTTAACGGCACGCCTTGTCTTCGTTTTAAGAAGGGTTTAAGGTTCACGTGAAAGGCTCTTGATCAAGCAGTTAAGTTTGTCGGTTTTAGAGGGAATCATCTGGATCTGTAAAGCCAGCAGCAGCTGATATATATGCTGGTTCTAGTTTCATCTAGATCGATTGAAGAGAAAGTGATAAGGAAGCATTAGAGAGTGTGAAACGATTTTGGTTGTTCATTGTATTGTGTTTGTCACCTTTGTAACCATTGAAGCTTAATAAAATTACTCCCTGAGTTGTTTTCTCTAGTGCACTTAGGCATTGTTAAAGGTGTTAAACCACTTAAGTCTTTGTGCGTTCTTGATTCTTTGTGTTGATTTTTCTTTGATCTGGCGATTGTTACGACTTGCTTAGACTTGGTTTTTAAATCTTAGAGTCTTAATTAGATCTTAAGGTGAGATAAATATAGTGTAAAGAGGGTTTGTTTCACAACAATTGGTATCAGAGCTTTAATTCTGATTCTAAGGTTCAAGAATGGCTTCAAAGGTGGATCTTGAAAAGTTTATAGGGCAAAATGACTTTAATATATGGAAGATCAAGATGGAGGCTTTGTTGATCACTCAGGGTCTGGGAGATGCCATAGATCCAGTCTCTAAACTTGAAAGAAATGAAGCTTCATCATCCAAGACCCTAGAACAAGCAGTAGAGATAGACAAGAATGCTAGAAGCACAATTATTCTGAGTCTGGGTGACTATGTAATCAAAAAAGTGGCAAAAGAAAAGATTGTTGTTGGTTTAAGGGCCAAGTTGGAGAATTTGTATATGACAAAGTCTTTAGCTAATATGATTTACATCAAGAAGAAGATGTTCTCACTAAAGATGATTGAAGAAGCATCACTTGCTGAGCATATAGATGAGTTCAATAAGGTTTGTGATGAATTGGAAACAATTGATGAAGGACTGAGTGATGAGAGCAAGGCTCTGCTGTTAATTAGTTCTTTACCAAAGTCATACGAGCACTTTATGGATGCCTTGTTATATGGGAGACAAACACTCTCTTTGGAAGAGGTTAAATCTACTCTTGGCACCAAGAAGTCGAAAGACAAGCAATATAATCTAGAAAGTGAATCAAGTGAGGAGTTGATGGTTAGAGGCAGATCTAAAAAAGAAAAAACAAGGGAAAGAAATAAGGTAGATCAAAGTCCAAATAGAAGTATTTGAAGTGTTTTTATTGCCATAAAAATGGCATTTCAAAAGAGATTGCCCTGAAAGAAAGAACAAAAATAAAGAAACCAAGGAAAAGACAAGAAATGCAGCGATAGCCACAAATGATGCAAGCTTTGAAACAGCTGGAGTGCTCATTGCCTCAAATGAAAAACTTCAAGGTCATTGGGTTCTCGACTCAGGTTGTACCTTCCATGTGTCCAAATAGAAGCTATATTACTACATATCAGTTGTGTGATGGGGTATTATTTTAATGGGTAATAACTAAATGTGTAAAGTGGTTGGTATTGGGATTGTTAGCCTTAAAAAGTTTGATGGTATGGTGAGGGAATTAACACAGGTTAGGTTTGTTCCTAACTTGAAAAGAAACTTGATCTCAATTGGCATGTTAGATCCAATAGGTTGTGCCATTAGGGCTAAAAAATAAGTGTTGAGGATAATTAAAGGCTCAATGGTGATTATGAAATGTACAAAAAAATATAGCTTATATGTGTTGGATGGACATACTGTTGTTGGAGAGGCAAGTGTAACTGACAGTGGTGGGAACAAATCGGTGTTGTGGCATTTTAGGCTGGGGCATATGAGTAAGAGAGGCTTAAAAGAACTACAATGGAACATTGAGGACATATAATGGCTTGAAGGTGAAAACATTAAGGACATATAATGGCTTGGAGTACTGTAATAAGTTGTTTGAAGGAGTACTGCGAGAAGAATGGGATTTATAGGCACAAAACTATCACCTATACTCCTCAACCAAATGACCTTGCTAAGAGGATGAATAGAACTTTGGTGGAGAAAGTAACATGCATGTTGATCTACTTTAAACTTCCAAAAACTCTATGGATAGAAACTTTAAACATTGTATGCTATATAGTCAATAGGAGCCCATCAACTGCCATACGATGTAAAAAACCAATGGAACTGTGATTAGGAAGAATAGCTGACTATTCAAAACTCAAAATCTTTGGTTGCATAGCATATGCTCATGTAAAGTAAGGTAAGCTGGAACCAAGAGCATTAAAGTATAGCTTTCTAGGGTATCCAAAAGGTGTTAAAGGCTATAGATTGTTGTGTGTTGATTCTAAGCCACCTCAGTGTATAATAAATAGAGATGTAACTTTCCATGAATATGAGATCTTGAATCAATCAAGGAGTCTTGTCAACGACTCTGAATTAGGTGCTGAGTCTAATAAAGTGAAGTTTCAAGTGGAGTCTCATACCTTGAAAAAGATTGATAGAAATTAAGATTGCTAAAAAAGAAATTGAAGCTAGTGTTGAGCATGAATCAGTAGAAAGTGAAGAGGACGCCTATCAATTGGTAATAGACAAAAAGAGAAAGATTATTAGACCACCTAGGAGATATGCAATGGCTGATTTAATTGCATATGATTTGACTGCTACTCAAAAGTTGAATGATGATGAACTAGGACTTATCAAGAAGCTATCACAAGCAAAAGTAAGATGGAATGGAAGAAGGCAATGGATGAGGAGATGGCATCTCTAATGAAGAATATAACTTGGGAAATGATTATAAAACCAGAAAAGAGGACGAGAGTAAGCTATAAATGAATCTTCAAGATAAAAAGAAAAGATATCTGGTGCTGAGCCTAGAATATGTAAAGCTAAACTGGTGGCAAGGGGTTTCACACAAAAGGAAGGTATTGACTTCACTTAAGTTTTTTCCCCAGTGGTGAGACTGTTGAGGTTATGGGGCCCCAACAATTCTTCTGTGCGCTTGTGGGTGTAAATCCTTCTGTGTAATTCCATTGAGGTGTCAGTAAGGCGACCTAGGGCGTAACTGTCCGGCCTGTTGGCACAATTACAAATGTGTGCAGCCCCTCATGTCCATCCACCGCTTAGAGTGGGGCTCTGCGCTTCCATTGTATAAGGAAATAAAGTTGCACCTTGACTATCAGCTATAGCTTTTAGCCCAATGGCAAGCGCTTGATCCTAACAATTGGTATCAGAGCGAGGTCACAGGTTCAAGCCGCCACAGAAGCAATTTTGTGGGGGGGGGGGGATTGTTGAGGTTATGGGGCCCCAACAATTCTTCTGTGCGCTTGTGGGTGTAAATCCTTCTGTGTAATTCCATTGAGGTGTCAGTAAGGCGACCTAGGGCGTAACTGTCCGGCCTGTTGGCACAATTACAAATGTGTGCAGCCCCTCATGTCCATCCACCGCTTAGAGTGGGGCTCTGCGCTTCCATTGTATAAGGAAATAAAGTTGCACCTTGACTATCAGCTATAGCTTTTAGCCCAATGGCAAGCGCTTGATCCTAACAGAGACATGCTTCCATTAAAATTATTCTTGCACTTGTTGCTGTTCAAGACATATATCTTGAGCAGATGGATGTCAAAACAACTTTTTTGCATGATAAGTTACAAGAATATATTATAATGCAGCAGCTAGAGGGGTATGTGGTTTTTGGTAAAGAAGATCACGTTTGTTTACTTAAGAAGTCTCTATATGGTTTGAAGCAATCACCTAGATAATGGTATTTGAGGTTTGACAACTAATAATAACACATGCCTTTAATAAATGCAGTTATAATTATTGTGTGTATTTCAAGAAGATAAGTGGAGGAAGGATGATATGTCTCTTAGTGCATGTAGATGATATACTGATTCCATGTCATGACAAGAAAGAAAATGATCATCTGAAGAAACTCTTAAGCAGGGAATTTGAAACGAAGGAACTTGGGGAACCTAATAGGATTTTAGGGATGGATATTATCAGGGATAGGAGCAAGACGGTTTTGTTTTTAACTCAACAGAGCTACATTAAAAGGGTTCTGGTGAGGTTTGGAATGAATGATGTGAAGCAAGTGCAGACACAATTGGCAAACCATTTCAAGTTGTCTACTGTACAGTGCCCCCAAACTGATGCAGAACAACAGAAAATGGCTTGTATACCCTACTCAAGTGTTGTGGGTAGCCTCATGTACGCCATGGTACTCACCAGGCCCGATATCTCACATGCCATGAGTATGGTAAGTAGGTTTATGGCAAATCTAGGCTATGAACATTGGAAAATTGTTCAGTGGATTATGAGATACCTCAAAGGGACTTTGGAGGTTACTTTGATTTATGGTGGAAAGGATAACAATGGATACACATTGATTGGTTATGTAGATGTTGACTTTGCTGGTGACATTAATAAAAAGAAGTCACAAACAGGGTATATGTTTACTCTGGGGGGATGCACAGTTAGCTGGAAAGCAACATTACAGAACATAGTGGCTTTGTCCACTACAGAGGCAGAGTATACTGCAGCAACTGAAGCCTTTAAAGAAGCCATTTTGCTGAAAGACATGATAACCGAGCTAGGAGCTAAGCAAGGGACTATAACAGTATACAATGATAGCCAGAGTGCCATAAATCTTAGTAAAAATCAAACTCATCACGAGAAGACAAAACATATAGATGTTAAGTGAGACTTGAAGTGTCAAGTGGGGCTGTTAAGTTGCTGAAAATCATACTGAAGAAACTCTAGCTGACATGTTAACCAAGGTTGTGCCCACTACCCAAGTTCATCCTTTGCATGTATTTAGCAAGAATCTGCAGGTTTTAAGAAGCTCTAGATGAGGAGAAAACAAACAAAGAAGAAGGAGCTATGAGTGTTGGGTTCAAGGTGGAGATTGTTGAAATAAACTCAAATGAACTCAAACTCGTCAATTGATTTGTCGTTTAAAGGTTGGAGAAACGAGTGACATGTCATTTCAACTTGATCATGGATCCTGAACTGACAACTTGGTGCTATCGTCCAAGGTCATTAAACTCTCACGCGAGTAAGATATGCATGTCTTAAGTCTAAACGGCACGCCTTGTGGTCATTTTAGGAAGGGCTTAAGTTTCACGTGACAGGCTCTTGATCAAGCAGTGAAGTTTGTTGGTTTTAGAGGGAATCATCTGGATCTGTAATGCCAGCAGCAGCTGATATATATGCTGGTTCTGGTTTCATCTAGATCAATTGAAGAGAGAGTGATAAGGAAGCATTAGAGAGAGTGAAACTTTTCTGAGTGTTCTCTGTGTTGTGTTTGCCACCTCTGTAACCATTGAAGCTTAATAAAATTACTCCTTGAGTTGTGCTCTCCAATGGATGTAGGCACTGTTAAAGGTGCTGAACCACTTAAGTCTTTGTGTTGCTTTTTCTTTGATCTGGTGATTGCTACGACTTGCTTAGAGTCTTAATTAGATCTTGGAGTGAAATAAATCTAGTGTAAAGAGGGTTTGTTTCACAACATAATTACTAACTTAAAATTAAAGGAATTAGATTAAGAATAGTCTTTTTTTTTAGGATGGAGGCTCCTAAATATTCAAGAATCATTTTGTGCTTATTAAAATTTCAAAATCATTTGGTTTATGACATAGCAAAAATTTGATAGTACATATTTTGGAATACACCAATTCATAGATGCATTTGATTATTGTTTCCATAAATTTTAACTAGGAAGGATGACATGATAAAATTTGATTTTATTGTATGGTTGATTTCATATTTCATGTGCTCATTTCTCAATATAATCAAATTTGATCTGGCATATTTTGCAACTCTATAAATATTAAATATGATCAATCAAAATGGATTTAGCACCTTTCAACCAGACATATTTATAATACAATATTGTCAAAATTACACTAGAAATTTAGTTTATTACATATTATTATCCAATGAGCACACAAAAATGAATTTGTACAAATTTAGTTTTGGAATGTTGTAGCTCCTAAAATAATTGTTGTTAGTTGTGCTATAGAAATAATTTGCTGTGAAAAGAATTATTTAATTGTTGAGTAAATTTTATTTTTAGAAATACTGTGAGTTTTTAAAACAGTTACGGAAATTTGATAAATTTTACTGTTAAATTACTGAAAGAAAACAAATAATTAAAATGTATATAATGTAGAATAAAATTCACTTATACATATAAAAATATGTACATATAATATTTTTAATTATGTATTATAATAATTTTTACTAAAAATAAAATTTATAATATATTGAATTTTTTTATATTTTTAACTTAAAACAATTGTTAATTAAATTTATAATATAGTGAAACAAGTTTAATAATAATTCAACCAACAAATTGATATTAATAAATTTATATTGATGAATTACAATAAAAATATATTAAAATATTATTTTTTAAAGTTGAATAAGGATAATTTTGAATTTACATAATAATTTTGAGGATATTTATAAAATTATATTAAAAAATAAAATTAACTCTCAAAATCAGAATTTAAAAAATACTCCATCCCTACTTTTTAAAATCAACTATAGGAGAAGTTGATTTTGAA
The DNA here is from genome assembly GCA_029633175.1 of Citrus glauca. NCBI lineage: Eukaryota > Viridiplantae > Streptophyta > Magnoliopsida > Sapindales > Rutaceae > Citrus > Citrus glauca. The sequence goes on from JAQOOD010000005.1 coordinate 20,622,261, forward strand.
AAAAATAATTTTAAATTTTTTACTTAATACTAAAATTAACTTTTAATTTTTTAAAAATTAATTTTAAACCCCAAATTCAAAACGACCCTAAAACCAATTTTGCAAAAGCAGCCGTTTCATGTATCACCAACTTTTTAACAGTCAGCTGCTTTTGTGACCGTTATGCGACGGCTAGACTGCTGTAACTTATGTTACTATCCACGTGACGGTAAAGAGCCAATTGGCATACTTTGTTTTTAAGTTCTAAATTTGTTTCTAAATAGAAAACTATTCGCTGGTGTCAATATTTTGAAAACCAAAGTCCCAAATTCTCTCCTGTGCGTGCCGGGCCAGCATCCTAAACCTTACTGGTTGCCGGAGAATGGCGTAAAACGGCGGTGATCTTCTTCTTCATCTTATTCTCTCTCATCGTTTCAGGTAAGCTTGTGATTATGAGTTTCTTGTCTTTCTTAGCTTGTAATTATAGATTTTGATTTTTTAATTCGTATTGTAGCCGTTAATGTAAATTTTTGTCTCGCTGGCAAATTTTTTTGTTCCTGCAAGTTGAAGCCCTTCTGTTCTTGTCCCATTGGTGACTTTGCTCACTCAAATTAATTTCGTTCGGCGGAATTTACGAAGTTCAAATTGATGCATTTGGATTACTATTGAATTTAGCTTTCATTTCTACATTCATTCTAATGTTTTACAATTATGTATTTAGATTTACTTTGGTTTTATGTTTAAAGCTTCTACATTGAATAGCTGAGCTTGGGTCTTAGTTTCATTTTCTAATTAACTTGTTTTGGTTTATTTTATATGCTCACCAAGTGCTTTTTATATTGTCTGATAAGTTATATAACATTGCTGATTCTATAATAATAATGTCATGTTCCATTTTCAGAAATTATAATATAAAAGTTTTACAATGGGGTGCATCTGCAAACTTAATTGACTTGTAGAGTAAGAGCTTGGAGTAATGTTGCATTCTTGAATAAATGAAAGTTCATATTGTGTAAGAGCATGTAGATGTAAAGCATCATTACCATTCTACCAAGTGCTTTCATTCTGTTCAGATGCTCCTCTTGAACTTTGGAAGGTGCCTCATTCAAGTCCTAGCTATAACTAATAGCTCTGATTAATTAAGTTCATGTGCTAGCTGAAAGAGATTTAATTAATTAATTAATTAATTAATTGTGTATGTACTAAATATATTGAAGGTATTTGAAAACTTTTTTATCATGAATGACTTCTAAATGACTTAAAAACCTAAAGGATATGTGAAATAATGCTTATTTCACTTGAATGAGCCTATTAATACTTGTATGCCTATGATTGTTAATATTGGCTTAAGTGTTTCAGTTAAATGGTTTACATAACAAGGAAAAAAATTTAATGGAAAACTTTAGAGTTCTAACAGAAATATAATTGACTATGCAGATATAGTTATTTTATGGTATACAAATCATGTTGCCTTAATCTCAATGTCCTATGACCTATTTTATTTTATATAGTCATTCATTTTTGCCATGGCTTTTTGTTTTTATGAGTATGGAAATAGTGGGATTTGGTGTATCTTAGCATCTTTGGAAAATTCTCTTTAAATGTGGCAAACAAAAATATACATATAATCAAGTTTGTTAATCAACTATCATAACTGGCTAGCTAGTTCTTGCCTGCCTTGCTGCCATTACCCAGGCCATTACATTGCATAGCATAAGGAATAGTGATTAGGTGATTATTAGTGACTCATTGAGCTTATTATTGACCAAACAAACATATTCGTCTTTACCCACAACTTAGTTTGATTAGTTATTAGACCATAAAGAGCGTTAATCTGTTCATTGGCTTTGTTATTTTTATTAGGTTATCTGTCAACAAAACTGTTGATTTCTTATAAAAATATTCATTGATTTTTAAACACCTAATCATTGGCTATAATGAAGCTAATTGAAACTGAGGGTTTGGATCAATTTCTTCAAGCAAGATACAAATGAGCAGAACCTATGTCCTCAGTAAATTTTTCTAATATCCTTGATTTGGTAGTATCTGGCGGCCTGAAATCCTCTAGATTTTTCTAACACTGTCAATGTTCTTTTTACTCTTAAAAGGGAAAAAAAAAGGTTATATCTTTCATACCCTAATGGTAAGTTGGCCTTGACTTAACATGCCTTCCTGAGGATTTCCAAGATTCACAAGCAGCTCCCCCCCCCCCCCCCCACAAAAAAAAAAACAAATATGATTTTGCAAGATTCACAACCAGGCTATATTTAATTTATTGATTGTGTGCACGTACTAGTTATATGTTGAAAGAATAGGAAAAAGTATCTTAACATGAATGACTTAAAACTTATTGCTCAGTAAACATAATCTGCATCAGTGCTAGAAAATGTATTTATTGTTTGTATTTTTTATGGATTTGCTTAAGAAATGATACGCGAAATAATGCTACATTGTATTAGGAATAAATTGAAGAGATTTATGTGTTATTTAAATTTCAGATTGAATTTTAAACTTTCAATACATGCATTGAAAGCTTAGATTGTTTAAGAAATTATTAATAGACATGTTTTATTAGTGTCATCTATGGATGATAGTGAGGATCATATGTCTATTAATAATTCTTGAATTATCTAGGCTTGAACTGTTTGGGAATGCATAGTTTTCTATGGTAGCTAGTTGTTGAAGTTTTTTTCCCACGTAAAAATGGGTTTTTCGCTGGCTGCTTCTCTTCTTCTATGGGTGCATACTAGATAACACATAAACACTCATATATCTATGTTGGAGAACTATAGGGAGAGGCTGCCGAAATTTCTATAAATGTAGAAGAAAACTTTAAAGTACTTGAGATTGAAGAAATTCATGCATTCTTGAGAGGGATATATTGGACCACTTACCTTTTGTAAATATGTAGGGAGTTTTGGACATATTGATGGGAGTGAAGGAGCTGAGTTGGATGGATGTAATCGGTTATGGTTTTGCTGAGTTAACTTGGCTTTGAGCTTGTAATTTTGTTTATAAATGGAGTACTATCTCCAATGTTGGTTTATAAATATGTTTCAGCTAGCTGACCTAATTTTTTGTTTCTAGGTAACAGGCTTTATATCTGTAATTGATAGCCAACTGAAGTTCTCAGCTGTGGGTGAGGATATTTCTTTACAGAAGGTATTGGAAACTGTTTTTTTACGTTAATTAGTGTTGTATATATACTTTAATTTTCACATCTTTTTCTCTGGTTCTTGTCACTTTGCTTGCTTTCATATGTATAAATTCTAATGAAATTAACCATAAAATTGTATAATGATTTTTTTAATTATATTGCTAAACTGAGCACACATGAAAATATCTTGGTCAGTAGTAGAAATGAAGAAATAAAATGATTTATCTAACTAACTTTTGTAGTTCATTAAAAGGAGATGGTAATGGAGAAGAGTCGGGTTGGTTTGGCAAATTGATATCCAAGTTATATACTGATGGGGTTGAAAAATTTATAGATTTTGCATTTGAGAATGTTGTTGGTGATGCAAGAATTTATTATCCTTGTAAGAAGTGTCGAATATTTCGTTTTAAGGGAAGTATCAAGAGACCATATCATTATAAATGGTTTTTGATTAAAGTATTAAAACTGGATATTGCATGGTGAGCCATCTTCATCTTTGGAATCTAGCCAAGAAACAAGTTGGTCATGACTCGGGTGCTGATGATGATATGATTTGAATGATACATGATACATCACGTAATCAAATGTTCAATTCACACGAAGCATTGTTATGGACTATCAGTGACTTTCTAGCATATGCCAACTTGTTTGAGTGGAGTATTAAAGGTAAATAAGCATTTCTTGTTTGCCAACAAAACACTAGATCTAATTGGTTGATACATAGTCGAAAATTTTGTCACGTCGGTAATGTCGATTTTTACCGACGAATCATAGGTTTCGAAAATATAGTGCCTTTTGATAAAAGTAGAGAGTTGAGCAGATTCTATATGCTCGAGCTAAGCACCTGAGAGTTGAGCAGTGTGCACTAACAAACTGCTAACAAAATAACTAACTTATGCCAGCTCAGCTAACAAGTCAGTAACTTTAACTATCTTGCTTAGCAAACTGAAACAATAACTAACCATTTTAACTCTCTTAAAAATCCCAATAATTTTTCCATTTGTGTATTTTTTTGAATCATAATCAAATGGGTAAATGTTGCAACTATTTTTTTTTTAGATATTTTCACTTTGGGGTCTGAGTTATTCAACTGAAAATGCCGGCCAAGTTCTTGTGTTAGTTTTAGTATATTGTGTAAAAATGATACACTAACTTGAATTTATAAGCTTTTATGACTATTTGATAATCAAATGGGTAAATGACACGAAGAACTTTGAGTTTAAAAACCTGGCCCTGATGCCTGGTAGCCCTCCAACCTATGAAGCACTAGATGTTTTAATGAGAAAACGACAAGACCATTTATCAAATTTCTTGTGGATATAAATACATACACATAGACGAGACCTAACTCCTCAAATGAGAATCAGAGTGATTACAAGACCTTCAATGAGACAATAATACACCATCAAATCTCAAAATACAATAAAAATGCATGACATATATATAATAAAAGACCTCTCATTGAGTCATATATATTGAGAATAAATTTTTTTTAATACATACAAAGAGCTTAGCTAGAATGAAATGTCTTTGGACTTGCGATGATCAAACAAAGGAAACAGACAGGTTGCAACTCACACTATCACAGATGTAGCGACACGATGCAGTGAATCACAAGAAGATCACGAAGATGGAAACGGGAACCGCTCAGAATGCAAACTTTGAATAGAGGAAAAAAGAAAAACGACCTTATTCACAGAAGAAGAGTGACTTAAATCTTCATCAATATCCAGACATTCTGCAATCGTAGAGTAGAGAAATTTTAACAGGAACAGCAGAGAAAATATTATGAAAATGCTACACCAAATTATCCCTCTTTTGGTTTGTGAAAACTTGATTTTTTATGAAATATTTTCAATCAATATTTCCACAATATACTTGTTCATAGCTAACATTTGATGGTTTAAGGATTTGTTATAGGAACAATGAACTGATTACGTTTTTTTTTAAATTTTTTTAATCCGATTAATGATATTCAGTTGTTCTTTAATTATGTGTTCATAGGGAAGAACATTTTCTAAGTACTTTCCTTGCCATCTAACTTTCCAAGGAAATATAGGTGTGAAGAAAAGCAAACCCAATGAACAAACAGAGCACAAACTAAAATAAAAGAACAGCAATGATGAGAATAAATAATTGGCTAAGAAAGAATGGAAAAAGTATGCACGTTTTCAAGGAATTATAAAATACGAAGGCTTTTAATGAAATTTTATCATAAAAACGTTTGCAAGGAGTTAAAAAAATTTAAGAAGACGAAGGGAGCTCCCAAAAAAAGAAAAGAAGAAAAAGACTCAAATTAAGCTAGACTAAAAAGAGATTCAATTATGAAAAATCTGTCCATAAAAGTCTGAAAGGATCATTAAAATTGCATTGCAAATTTAACAGTAAACCGAAGGACCCATTCTAAATAATTCAGATGAAATTGCGAAACAAGCCATGAGATCAAATAAATGAAATAAAAATTAATTACCAGCTGAGGCTTTCTTCTAAAAATTCACTACTCCCAAGTCATAAGAAGCCTATGAAATTAGTGTTGGGGAAAAATCAGGTTTTTTAAATTTTTATAAAACCTCTTAAAGGACCGCTCTCATATAATATATAAGAACACGTAATCTAGAAATCGTACCTTGAAAATCCGAGTTGGATTTTTCCCCTGAAGTGACTTAGGCTCCTAGATCACGATCCGCCACCACCACGCCTGTTAGATCACGATCCGTCACCACCACGCTTGTTGGATCACGAACGGTCACCAATGATCTTCCAGGTTATGACTCAGGTTCGATCTGCACTTGACGTGTGGACGCCTTTATCACCACCAAAGCAACTAGCACGAGAAAATTTTTCTCTCAACAATAGAGAGAAAAATCTTATTCTCAGATTTGTGTAAGTGGCTTCTCTTTTTTTCTGTTGAGAAAATAAACCTTTTATATCCCCTTTTAGTGAAACCCTAGGCTCCAAAATAATCAAAAACTAAACTCACGTTATTTACTTTTCCAATAAGGGACCCACCTTGTAAAATAACATAAGGCCCCTTATACAAAAGCCAATTAAATGGAGCCTCCCACTAAATGATATATTTAGGCTTTTGACCCAAATTGCTAGTTATCTTGCTTATTAGTCCAGTAGTGGTGCAGTCAATTAAATGAGCTAACCCGGGGATCATTTGGAAACATACAATAGTGGCTACAATAATTAGGCATGTAATTAAACTAGCCAAATTATTTAATTCCAAATCTACTCCACTAAAAGATTGGAACTGACTTCCATAATTGTATGCTCGAATAATAATTCGTCCCAAGCCACATTGATTTCTTTACTGCGCAATCCTTTGTACCACATCGTTAATTAAATTGATATCTCAACTGTCCAATCAATTTAATAACATCTTATTCCTTGATCCTTACTGGTTTTCTCTAATGATCATTTTCAACATACTAAATATGTTGACACACTCTGGCCAGAGAATTCTATGATCAAGTGCCGAAAACCTATCAAGAGATGTGTTGTACAAATTCTATATTGTTAATCTATAACTCCAATACTCATAATTGCTCCCACCAAGATACCGGGTAATCTTGACCACAAAGATGTGTCGTGCCCATTGGTAACTTAAATGGAATAACAATCACAATCATGAAATCATAATTAACTCAAGATTAAGATTACAGTAAAATCAACGCCTATGAGATTTAATAAGTCTGACAGTTATTACAAAGTTAATTAAATCTCATATGTGATCCTGTTCAATGTAGTCGTACTACATCAATAAATTCATACATGATTAAGACAAATCATTCAATGAATTTATTACAGTCTATACCTAAATAAAGTGCCCAACTTTATTTATCAACTGCGAACTAAATTTATTTAATCATAAGATAACTTGTATTTATGTCTTCTGTGAATCCACATGGTGATCACATAAATACATATAATATGATTAAATGGACTTTAGTACAAATATTAATGCAATTAAGATATTGAATAAAATACCTCATTTATTTTATTAATCAGAAAAATTGTTTATTATAATTAAATAAACATATATGCTTTTAAAGAGCATATTTTCCCAACAATTAGTACTGGGTAGAGATCGCTGACTGCACCGCCAACAGCTGAAAATAAAATTCTTATTCATCAATTTAAACTTTTACTTTATAACAAATATCTTATCGATATTTTATTTTAAAAAAGCAAATTTTGTAAAATGTTTCCATGGGAGATAGAGAGTAACATGTATATCCGTACCTTCTCAGCATGTAATTGTTGTATGGTCCTGTTAAGATCATTATTAGCCCAACGCCGTTGATTCGATATCTCTCCATACCGGACATTTACTCTCGGAGGCGTGTTTGATTCTCCTGTAGTGAAAATCTTCATCTTGGGACAACCAATCACTTCCAGATATTCCAAAGATGGGAATTCAAAGGTGTAATTGGCAGAGCAGAAACTGGTGAGGCTATCTAAATCAAACAGTTCCAACGTCTTCAATTTGCGCGGGCCATTCCAAAGTACGCATTTCTAGCGCGGGCCATTCCAAAGCATGCATTCCGGGGTACAAACATCTAAGTTTTGGTAGATGTCGGAGTCCCAAAGTGGTGAGCTGTGGAAAGACAGAATAAGAATTTGTCACTTGATCTGCTCTGTTTTCAGAAAAGATCTTCTGTAAATCCTCACAGCAGCGTATATCTAGGTGTTGGAGCTGCTTAAGGCTTCCGATCATAGACGCTGAAAATATGTATTTCAATTTGTGACATTGCCACACAATCAATCGTGTTAAATTTTGAAAGCGAGGAAACATGACTGGAAGATGATTGTAATGCCAAATCTTGTCGACATTAACTGCAGATATCTCCAAAGCCTCCAAGTTAGGCAACGCAACCTAAAAAAGTAAGAATTTCTCGTTAGATCCAATATCCATAGGGGAAGCACTTGGTTGAAATTTTCTTCTGTGATTACAAATTAATGCAAGTCTGAATCAGTTTAAGGATTTGTTCTAGGCATAATGCTCTGATTAGATTTTGTTTATTTTTAATTTTTTATCCGATGAATGATTTTCAGCTGTTCTTAATTATGTGTTCATAGGGAAGAGCATTTGGAAAGATCATCAAAAAATGCATTTGGAAAGATCATCAAAAAACAAAAAATGTTTCCAAAGAAAGATAGGTGTGAAGCAAACCAAACCAAATGAACAAACTAAAATAACAGAACAGCAATTATGTTTTCAAGGAATTATAAAATATGAAGGCTTTTAATGAAATTTTATCATAAAAAGTATGCAAGGAATTATACAATTTTAGAAAACAAGGGAAACTCTCCAAAAAAAAAAATTAAACTAGACTAAAAGACATTCAATGATGCAAAATCTGTCCACAAAAGTCTGAACGAATCATTAAAATTGCATTCCAAATTTATCAGTAAGCCGATTGACCCATTCTAAATAATTCAGATGAAATTGTGAAACAAGCCATGAGATCAAATAAATGAAATAAAAATTAATTACCAGCTGAGGCTTTCTTCTAAAATTTATAACTCCCTAGTCATAAGAAGCCTATGAAATTAGTACCGGGTAGAGTTTATCGACGGCACCGCCAACAGCTGAAAATAAAATTCTTATTCATCAATTTAAACTTTTACTTTATAACAAATATCTTATCTATATTTTATTAAAAAAACAAATTTTGTAAAATGTTTCCATGGGAGATAGAGAGTAACATGTATATCCGTACCTTTTCAGCATGTAATTGTTGTATGGTTGTGTCAAGATCATTAGCCCAACGCCGTTGATTCGATGTCTCTCCATACCGGACATTTACTCTCGGAGGCGTGCTTGATTCTCCTGTAGTGAAAGTCTTCAATTTGGGACAACCAATCACACGCAACTCTTGCAAAGATGGGAATTCAAAGGTGTAATTGGCAGAGCAGAAACTTGTGAGGCTATCTAAATCAAACAGTTCCAACGTCTTCAATTTGCTAAAAACAATCTCTTCTTTTTCAACTCCGTCTTTGTCATTTATTACCACCTCCGTCATTGCTCTGCATCCATATATACTCACTGTGACGAGTCGCACTAGAGTTTTTGCTGTGGAGGATGTTACCAAGTGTATCAATCCCTTGCAACCGAAAGCTACAAGCTTTGTTAGGTTCCCAAAAGATACCGACGATGATGGCAATAGAATTAACAGACTTTGACAAAGATTTACTTTTAGAATTTCAAGATACTGAAAAATGGGGCCAAGTTTGGAATCTTGTTTGCACAGCTGCTTCAGATGATAGCACTTGTGCAGCGTTAATACTTTTATCATTGCCAACTTCCCCACATGTTTCTCTAAGCATCCTTCCATCGAAAATACCTCTTCGTGGAATGCAAAAAAAGACAGTAAGAGTGTTTCGAGATTGTGAAATCTCTCCAGTACGTTCCAGATTGGATAACAAACTGAGTCATCTGCAAAAATCTCTAGTTTTCTAAGACTGCCAAAAAGGTTTTGTGGGAAATCGGCATGCAAAATCATCTTCACATCTTTTCCACTTAGTGATAGTTCCTTGAAGTTGGGTACGATCTGATCATCATCAATCATAATAACTAATGAGGTCAATTGATGATCTACCGTCACATGCGGTGACTTTATAGTATTTGTTTTATATTATATTTTTAAAAAAAATTGAATTATTCATAAAATTTATTTTGTATGTTAATTTTAGAGGTAAAAAAAGAAATTAGGGGAAAATAGTTGATTTATATTGGCTCAAAATTATTTTATTGCACAATAATAAATTACTAATTTATTTTGTAAGTTCTTCTATGTGGAAAGACCGAGGATTCTTTTATAAATGCTATACCTAAAAAAGTTCATATAATTATGAATCTACCATACTGATCCCTTAGTCTATACTAGCAAAGATTATTGTATAATAAAAGTTTTCAATTTATTGAGTATTAATTTATTGATGCTTTGCCATATTTTTCAAAGTTAAAAATAAGCTATAGACAAAAAATCTAGAAAATGACTTCATACCTTTTCCAACGGCAATAGGGGCTGTTGTGCAGGAATACCAAGTTGATCATTCTCATTATTCTGCGATAAATCTGCAGCGAATATCTTTAATTTGTCACAACGAAGCACTACAAGCATTTCTAGCGCGGGCCATTACAAAGTATGCATTCCAGGGTACAAACATCTAAGTTTTCGTAGATCTTGGAGTTTCAGAGTAGTGAGGTGTGGAAAGACAAAATAAGGGATCACTTGATCTGCTCTGTTTTCAGAAATGATCTCCTGTAAATCCTCACAGAAGCGTATATCTAGGTGTTGGAGCTGCTTAAGGCTTCCGATCATAGACGCTGAAAATATGTATTTTAATTTGTTACAACGCCACACAATCAATCGTGTTAAACTTTGAAAGTGAGGAAACACGGCCGCCGGAATTTGATTGTAGTGCCAAATCTTGTCGACATTAATTTCAGATATCTCCAAAGCCTCCAAGTTAGGCAACGCAACCTAAAAAAATAAGAATTTCTCGTTATATCCAATATCCATATGGGAAGCACTTGTTGAAGCACGTGGCTTTAATTTTTTTTGAAAAGCAGAGTTGAAATGTTATAAAGAAAAAGTTAGCCTACGCACCTTCTCGTTGAAAAGCAGAGTTGAAGTATCCAAAGTGATTTCGCTGGAGCAATACATTGTCGTCGATTCCTCATGCGACGCTGGTCTGTTTGGTGATGCTGAAGGAGTCTTCACTTCACGGCAAAAACTTGTAACCTCTGGAAGATTCCCCAGACTCAAAGATCTTAATTGAGCAAACTCTATCTTCTCAATTGCATTATCAACTTCTTCCCCAATTGCAAAAATCTCATTCATCTTGCTGCAATTAATAACTGCAATTCTCTCAAGTCTTGGAAGGCATTCTGTAGTAGAGAGCCAAAAGATATTACTCAACTTATCACAATTATATGCTTCTACGGTTTTGAGTTCGTTGAAAGACTCTACTTTGAGCCGATCAACACATATCCTCTCCATGTTGATCAAATTGTGAAGGATAAGTGACTCCAAAAGAGGAAAGGCATCACAAGCTACCATCTCCCTTGAATCGACGATACAAAAGATGTCAGGATTATTTTGAACCCAGAGAACCTTCAATTGTGAAAAGCCCTCCGTGTCCAAATTGAAAAGAACATCCCCGATGCCTTGCAGCTTGTCCAACCATAAGCATTCAACGTTATTGATGCCCTGCAATTTCATGGAGCAAATGTTCATAAAATCAAGCTTGAGCTTCAATGCTCTGGAAATCTTGCGATCACGGTTGATAAAAAAGTGCGGCCGACTTTGGAACCAATTTTGTTCAGCAATCATGGGATGTGTGAATAACCCATTTCCAATAAGTATTTTGAACCTTTCGAGCTTTCTGGCCAAAAAGCCTTCTGGTAACATACTCTCATTTTTAACATCAATTTCTAGAGTGTTTAGCCGAGGTAAATGCATCAATTCATCAAGGCTAGCATTATTTCTTTTGCTGTTGGCTCTTTCAACCTCCCATTCAATGGAGCAATTACCCATATACAATTCTTCTAATCGGATTAAGCTTGATATGACATTTGGGGCAATAACTTTCAGACGGAAACAGTCTGTTAAATCTAACAGCCTTAGCTTAGTCAGTTGACCCAATGCTTTAGGCAACTCTACAATATCAGATTGCAAAAAGCTAAGGATTTCTAGATTTTCCAACTTTCCAATAATGGCTATGTCTATGCCTCCCAAAATGCTTTGATCAAGACAAAGTGTCCGAAGATTTACTAGAAGACCAATTGAAGATGGCAATGACAATAACCGCATACTAGTCAAATCCAAAACCCGAAGCTTTTTCGTCCTTTTGAAGAAGTTCTCAGGAATATTAGGCACAGCAAAAGAGTTCTTGGGAGACATGAATAGAAGTTCAAGTTGTAGAGATTCGGACCCTTCAGGAATGTCATTAATAATACTATCTCTTAAAGAAAATGCAAGATATTTTTTTAATGCATCTGCATTTGGCAATTCCCACATATCCTTATTTCTCACCACAAATGCAATTTTGTCACGACGTGTTATTGAAATGGCAACATCGCGAACAACATCGTGCATAGAAAAGTATTTACTGCCACCATCCTCAAGCAACAAACAACAGTCTCTTAGTTGACTGACCCATGCATCTAATTTGTTATGTGCATCTTCTAGATTATTGACACTTTCAAATGCACCCAAGCCCATGCTATATTTGAACAAGTCCATAATTGAAGTTGGTGTAATTAGACTACACAGTAAAAAAGTTTTCTTGAGTTGCTCACCTCTTAAGTACTTGTAACTCAGCTCAATTGTTGAGTATGCCTCTGCTGGTACTCCTTCGACGAAGCTTGCCTCTGAAGGCGTTTGGAGTTCTTGCAACGCATTCTTCCACACAGGCAGCTCTTTGTTTATCAGTGCCTTTGCCACTGTGGTTAGGGCAATAGGCAAACCTCCACATGCCTTGGCTACACTTGTTGCTGTAGATTTTAACTCACGATTTTCAACATAATCACCAGCCTTTATCTTGAACAATCTCCAGGCTTCTTGTTCATTTAAAATGCCAATCGAGAAGTTTTTTTCAGATCCCATCCTTAACAGCACATCAAGATCTCTTGCTGTGAATAATAATTTGCATCCTCTGTGCTCAACTCCAAAAGGAATTCCAATAGTCCCCAAATCAAGGGGTTTCCAGATGTTATCCAGAATCACAAGGATCTTCTTCTCATTCTTCAATCTTTCATATAGTCTACCAGCTCTTCTAGACTCAGCTTCCTCGGACAACTGTAGGCCTAACGTTTCCGCAATTTCCCCTTGGATCTTTTTTATGTCTGGACTTTGGGTAACCTCCGAAAAAGCCACCATATCGTAAAGCTTGTCTTCAATGGCTCGCCTTGCAAACTCCTTCACCAGTGTCGTCTTTCCAATGCCGCCCATGCCGTGGACCCCAATGATGCTGACATCAACATCGATCAATGCATTTTGTACGGCCTTCAAAGTAGAAAGTCTTGATTCGCAGGCCTCGTAGCCTTTGTGAGACTGGAGCCATACTTCCTTCGGAATGGTACTGTAGGAAATTCCATCAACAAATTTCCCAGCTTCTTCTTTGAGTTCAACAATGGCCTTCACCTCTGTTTCTGCTTTCTTGCTAAGCTGATAGCGGGTCTTCAAATTAGGACACAAGCCCATGAGACATCGTTTATTTGTTGTCTCCTCATCGTCAATGAATATGGCTGACTGCTCAATGGTGTTGTTCGCACGAACCAGCCACTTCTTAACCTTCTCTTCAATCTTTTCCCCTTTTCTTTCAGCATCAGAAGCCCTGTGCTGAATGCTTCTCCTTTCATCCTCGAGATTGCCTATTTCTGCCTTGAGATTCTTAACGTTGGCTTTATAGTTACGCAAATAACCAAATCGGCGTTCTGTTGGAGGAGCCAAGCATTTCAAAAATTCTAAAACAAGAGTAACAATGCTTTCCACCATCCTGGATCCCTTTTTTTTTTTTTCAAGGTTCTGACAAGAAAACAAACAAGGAGCGAAACACAGAGAGAGTGAAAAAAAAAAAGCGAAACAACGAAGATGGACAGTTTATCCGGTTGTGGAAGCGGAGAAATGAAAGAAAGAGTAAAAGCTGTTATGGATCTGGTGAGAAGATGGAAACAAGGAAAAGGTTTCTAGTTCGAGAACTGATTGAATTAATATAAGGAATGATTTAGATAATAGAGGCAAAGGGAACCAATCAAAATAACTGAAGTATTGACCAGATGAAAGACGGAAAAAATATTGACTGGTAATAGAGATGGAAAAAATGTAGATATCTTGACACGGTAGAAGTACAAAGGGTAGATATGGAACCAAACAGAGACAACAGCAGGCCACAAGAAGATTGGGAATGGAGAGAAACTAATTAACAAAGACTGGAGATTACAACAAAACAGATGCCGAGAGAAAACTTGATCCAGTGAAATTCAAGAGAGTTGACAGCAAAAGGGAGCAAAGATTAATAACAAAACAACAGTGACTACAATGGACAAAAGCATATGCGTTTCTTGATTGAGAATGAGTGCAAAGAATGACCTTTTAAGGAGGTTCTGAAGCTGAAGAATATATGATTTGCTAAAATTTCAAGAATGATATAAATTCTGTAACTTTAACAAGTGAAGAATAAAAGAATAATGGTTTGTCATCTTCGCAATGAAGATCATCGACGAGATTAAAAGCTGAAAGTGACCCATTTTAAAAGCCAAAGTTCAAGTTCCTTGGCTAAGTTCGTAAGTGAAGCAAAGAATAATAAATAAACAAAGATCCAGGATGGGAATAAAGTCATCTTCAGAAAGTTGCAGAAAGATTTCTGCCGACATTGTCAAAATTATTATTTGGTAAACCTGATGTATTATTAGTATAAAACAGAGTAGGTGAAACACGTACTTACTACTTAGACTGATTAGCATCTGAAATTTTATGATCATTATGTGTTGCATTTTACTTTATACATTACGTAACACATTTTAATGTAGCCAATTTTGCAATAAAAACACAATTAGTGGTTTTAGACAATGAAAAAAATAATAGAGAAGTAGAAAATGAGGGCAAAACTACGTTGCAATGGGGGTTTGGTACCTCTTTCTCTTGTCTTTTCCAGGGTTAATTACAATGAAATCCTGTTATCTGTTATAAATACAAAAAAGTTAAAAAATTTTAAATTTTCACACATTAGTCCTATACCTAAAAATTTTCAATTGCATTAATGCTTCTGGAAGCCACGATTTGTTTAGAATTCAAGCACCTATAAATTCAAGAACTTACTCTCTTTATACAAACAAACACCAGTAAATTAAAAGAATTTTTTTTTTTGAGTTGTGTGATTGAATTTGAGGCGCAAAACTTTAATAGAAAATAAATGAAATTGCATGCTTTCTTTTTTACTTTGTAAAACTCCTAATTTAATGACCAATTTATGACACAATTAATTATACTAATTGGCTTATATTTTAATTGATAGATATGTGTTGAATTGTCATATCTATTGCTGTGCATGTGCGATGTTAGGTACAGAGAATAAAGAATAGAAAATAATTATTTTTTAGTTTATTTTTACAAAGGAAATTTTTAAATTATTTTCAAATAGAGTAATTGTTTAGAATTTTTTTTTACCCTTCTCTTAGTTAAGTTAATGAAAGATCTTAACCGTATGGATGTGTGCTAATGACTATTTAACCTACTGGGATAGAGTAACAAATATCAATTTATTTAAGTGTGTAATTAAATTTATTCTTTTTATTTAAGGACAAAAAATACAAACTCATTGTTCAAACAAACAAATTTTTTTTACAAATTCATAAACTAACACTTTATTATTAGTAGTAAATTAACATATTTTTACTACATAATTAAATAATTGATAGTAGGTTAAATAAATCTTATGTTACAAAAAAAATAACTACATAGAATATCAAATTAAATTTATGTTCGTATTTTGTACATTACATTTACTTGAGATAGTAAAATCTCTTGTGTTGGAATAAAAAAGGTTATGGGGTTTAACCTTAGTCACATGGGTGAGAGGAAAATTGGTTGTTGTTATGTTAAATTAAAAAAAATCATATTTATATTTATCATTAATTATGGTTCATAAATAATATACATAGTTTAACTATATATTAAATTTTTTAATTAATAAGTAAATTTATTAATTAAATAGATATTAATAAATGTAAGAATAAGTCATTTAATTGGAATTTAAAAAATAAGAATATTATGGAATTCTATGTCATAATTTTAAAATTTCTGATTTTTCTTATTTTGCATGAACAAGAAGGGCATTTAATGTTAATAACCTAAAATCACATCTAAGTCATTATAGAACTCCTGCGTTACATCCAACGGTAAATTAGAAAAAGACAAAAAATGGGGCACCAAACCCCAGGAGTAACATAGCTGGACCTAGAAAATGAATGGAACTATACTCATCTTCATCTTGGAAAATCAAGTCAAAAAAAAAATCCACATGCTTTTGTTAAAGTTAAAAGCTACATAAATAATATCACAGAGGCTTCTATTGAAGTTGATGTGAATCACAGCTTTGACGCTTGTAAATGAATTTAACAAACAAAACACAGTTAGTGGTTTTAGACAAAGGAAAAAATAATACAGAAGTAGAAAATGAATGGAACTACACCCATCTTCATCTTGGAAAATCAAGTCAAAAAAACAAAAATCCACATGCTTTTGTTAAACTTAAAAGCTACATAAATATATAATATCACAGAAGCTTCTGTTGAAAATTGATGTGAATCACAGCTTTGACGCTTGTAATACAAGGAGCGCGCAAACTTCAGTTTAGGTGTATACATTACTTGTCTTTCAAGCTTGAAATGATTATAGAGAAAATAAAAAAAAGCAAACATACAGATGGGCCATTCAGTTCACATAATTTGACAAAATTATTATTATTTTGAAATTTCGGTCATTCACTCATTTTCATTTTCACTTTCACTTTTGATTCAATTTAACCATTTAATGTTGACAAAATAAAATGCTAATAAAAGGCTAAGGCTACTATTTTGATGAACTAATTATCTCAGGAATAGAAGCATCTATAAGCATGCATGGGTGGCCACGTGATAATTACTATCAAGAGCGAAGAGTTAAATATTTCTTTGTAACGTAAGCTTTTCCAGATCGTGAATATTCTGAAGCAAACCGTAAACAGTCGATCCATAAAAAATGGGATAATAAATTTCAACTTCCCTTCCAAATAGAGTGACAACCTCAATTTCTATACTTCCATTTTCGTTCAAAAAATTGTCTTCTTAACAGTAAATGGATAAATTGATGTTTTCACTAAATGACATGAAGATCGTAATTCAAGTTTACAAATCTGGCCGTGCTGCCATACGATGACAAAGTTCTTTTTGCTTAATATCAATTCCTCCAAGTTGGAATCTTTCTCTGTCGGGGACACTTCAAAGTAATAAACTAACAAGATCGTTTATCAAATTTCATTTTCCTACAAGATCAACGTCACCTCAGAAGAAAATCAGAATGATTACAAGACTTCCCAATGAGACAGTATTACATCTTCAATTCTTAAAAGACGCCAGAATACTAATTCGCTACATATAATCAAGATATTAGTTAAGAACTGAGTTTATATTGTTTGGTTGCTCAGAAAGTATGAGAAACAGAGAGAAAATGAAGAATGAATTGTAACTGTATTATTATATGTATTCGTTCATTACACATATATATTCTCAGATCTAATGAATTCTAAAATGTTGTACACATACACTGTACATGTTAGCTGAATCTAGGCCTTTTACAAGAGATTCTTAACAAATTTAACTAATTTGCGGAAACAAACTTAACTAGCCCACACGTGTAACAAGCTCAACTAGCTCACTATATTAACAACCCTCCTCAAGCTCAAGGTCTAGGAGACACATTGAGATTGAAACTAAGATACTTAAATTGATCAAGAGCTATCTACTACTTGATCACAACTTGGGTCACAATTAAGCACCGGGTCTAAAAGCAATGGTATTTGTAATTCTTTAAGCAAGTAGGTTATCCAAAGTACTTCAAAGGTAGCCAAAGCCAAGGCTTTCACAATTTTCAGCATGTCGTCCTTGTTCTTGTGCTATTCTCATCCTCTAAAATAGAGGCTACAACATCGTCAAAGACCAGGTACTCCATTAGGATATTGTTTGTCAGATTGATGATGAGCTGACCTTACGAGTCAGGTAGACTTTCAAGTAAAAGCTCCACACGTTCAGTTTCTTCTATTTTGTGACCCAACAATGTAAATTGTGAAAATAAAGTTTTTAGAGTGTTGATATTGTTAGTTGACGATGTGGTTTCCACCATTCGAAAAGTATAGAGTCTCCTCTTCAAGGAGATCTTATTGTGCAATGACTTGGCCTCATACAAATACCCTTTGCTATCTTTTTTTCCGCAACACTAAATAACACCCCATTTGCAAGTGCCAAGTATAAATCAGCAATTGCATTGCCATCCATGTGTAAATCAGCAATTGCATTGCCATCCATCTCATTCCACTTGTCATTAATGATTCCTATAGGCCTTTCTCCAATTGCTTCTAAGCAATTATTTTTCCACAAAATTGCCCGCATTTTTATTTTCTACAGCGAGAAATTACTCCTATTGAGCTTTTCAATTTCAAACTTTGTTGTCATTTTGTTGATAAGTATCATACACAAGTTAGTGTACCACCTTGAAAAGTTGCGAGTAATCATATACGTGAAAATGCACACCAAGCTCCCAAGAAAGACTAGAGAAGTCACAATGGTCCCACTTAAAACCCAACCTCCTTAGGTTATTATCGCTTTTGTGACAGAACTTTCTTAGAAATGTACAAAACCACGCGGTTACTCCACTCACACCATTATTCCCTACTTTGCAACACAAAATTCTTAGATCGCACCCACTATATGCATGAACAGTGCCGTCTATGTAAACAATACTCAAACTTCAAAATATACAACTAATTGTTCTGATACCACTGTTAGGAAATTAATAGGTGAAGCAAATACACTAAAGTGAAATTGAGACATATTAAGACAACGGAATCATATAGAGACACCAGAATTTACATGGTACGACTTTTAGTCTATTTTCATGGGAGAAGATAGAAAGATAAAATTTTATTAGTGAAAAGAAGATTACAAGTATTATAATATTTTGCCACTACCCAGAACCCCAATACACCCAATCTCTCATATTACTATAACAAGAACTTAAAGCTCTGACACTCTCAACTATCTACTCATCTCTCTTAAGAGAAAAAATAAGATGAAAAAAATAGGATAATGAGATGAGGAGGAGCATCCTTCTTTTATAGACAAAATTGGCTACCGTTCATGCAATATTTTATATTATATTATATTATATTATATTATATTATATATATATATATATATTCAAATTATGTGGCAATGAATTTGGTGTTGCTTTTGTTAATCAAATTTGGTGGCTTTTGAGCCCACCAACTTTGACAAAAACTTATATAAAGAAAAGCATATCAAATTCCACCTATCTAAGGCCTCGTACTAAATGTTATTGAAGTACTATAACTTTTAAGGTACATCTATTATAAACAAAAAAAACTATAATTATGAAATAAAAGTTGATAATGTGTAGTAAATATAATTTTTTTAAATAATAATCTTAAACAAAAAATAGTAAATATATTATAGGTTTTTCGTCATATAAGTGTGGGATCAAATCAACTTAGCTTTTAATTTACAGCAGCTAGTGTTTATTAAACACTTTAATATTGTAAGTTAAAAATTACAGCTATCCAACCTCAATACCAAACAGGTCATAAGAGGTACAAGACTTTTGGCTATTTAGGTTGTTACTAATTAGCTTATTAGTCTCGAATAGCCGCAACTTTCAAGGCGGTTAGATTTCAGAAAGATGCTGAGGATGGTACAAGATTTATCAAACTGTATTGACAAGTCAAGATTTGGAAAAATGTGTTTCCATAAATGTTTCATTATCCACCAAAGTTCTTTTAGTTTTTTTATCTATATGAGCCTCTTAGCTCCTCAACCTTTCCACACGAAAATATTTCTTTCCAAGAACACAAGCTTTTTCAAATTGTGAATATTCTCCAGCAAAACAACTTGGAAACAATTGATCCATCAAATATATATATATATATAGCATGAAGAATTTTGATGATTACAAAGCCGACCCTACTGCCATGTATGTGATGGTAAAGTACGTTCCCCTTTATGTCAATTCCTTCAAGTAGGAATCTTTCTATTTTTCTAATGGATCATATGTGAAGCTCCCTCATAAATTATAATACCATACAAGGGGAAGGCAATTATATAATGTCCTCATATATAAATTTGCAATAATATTTTAACACATTGCGGAAGTAATACTAGATATTTTTCTAGCATACTTTCATGAAAACTTAAGAAGGGCTTTCACTAAGGAGAAAATATCTCAATTGAGAAAATATTGAATATTATTTAAGGAAAGCTTGTGTGTGCTAATAAACTATGAATAATAAGCCTATATATTCTAGTAACTCACTTAATCCTAAACCTTCTCAAATAAGAGAAATAATCTAAAATCCTACTCAAATAAACCTAATAAAGTAAGATAAAATCTAATAATATTAAATACTAAATTGACTTAAAATATTGTAATTTCTAATATATTTTATCCTATATGCTTCCTACATCATTCTCCTCCTCTTAAAAAAAAACTCGTCTTCGAGTTTTGTTGAAACCAAAAGAGTACTATCTCACGGATGAAACTTAAAATAGAGTAGCAATGTATCTTGGAGCTTGAACTCGTAGCCTTTCGTACCAATCTTCCTTGAAATTCGAAATGCTTTATACTTTATCTTCTTCTTGATTTTATTAGTCACCCTATAAAATGGTAAAGTCATGTATGAACGAATAACTTCTACATCATATCAAGTTTATCTTGGTCTTCAAGAATAACTTTATTATCTCCACTATGAATAGGCAAAATCATATCAATTATCTTTGGGTCTTCTTGAATAATTAGTTTGGCTTTAACTTTAAAATCAATTATCTCTAGGTCTTTAAGAACAGTATGCTTAGCTTCACGAATAATTGGTAAAACCATATCAACTTTGTCATCTTAAAAAACAATTGGTGTCTCTTCACCTTGAGCTTCTTGCGTAATTTTAACTATATCGTTAGATATAAAACTCAAATCAAGAACTAATTGTACCTCTTTATTCAAAACTTCAAGTGCATTTGAAATATCTTCAAAAGAAGCTTTCGTGATATTCTTTTCTTCCAATGATGAAACTAACAAAGATTACTCTTTTATATTAACATCTTTAACTTCATAATCTTGGGTAAACTCCTTGTTTTCACTTTTAAGCAATGGCTTAATCTTGAACAATCAATATATCTTTAGTAACTTTAGAGTCTTCAAGTACAATATATTTTTCCATTGGGGATTTTTTATCTTTATTGGCATAAGAAAGTTGTTTTTCGATATTAGAATCATTCAGCGAAGAGAAATCCTTGATACAATCTTACTTGGATAACGAACTCACATATTGTAGTTTTAGCAAAATGAATATATTAAACTCTTGATATTTTCTTCTTTGGCTCTCACAATGCTCTTGTACTCGTTCAAATCTTTCAATGCTTACTTTTTCTCTCTCTTGATTTGCAATTCAACTTCTAAAGCAATTTTAACGATATCCCAAAATTCATAAGTGGCAACAATTTGTCACAAAACTTGTTGCTTAATATCAGCACGTAATCCTTTCACGAATCTGGAAATTGTATCTTCATCGTCTTTAGAAAGATTCACATGACAACGATAATTTCAAAGTTGAGATTCATAAAATTGAATGGAATTTATACCTTGTTGACACTTATCAAATTTACGATGGATCATTTGAAAATATTCAAGAAGAATAAAATAAGCTTTTATCTTCACTTTCATGCTATGCCAAGTTTAAATATGATCTCTTCCATGTTGAATTCGTGCTGGTTGTAAGTTTGTCCACTATTGTGATATATGTTCCATCAATTTTGAGGACATGTACTCAACACGTTTATCCTATCTTTAAGAGTATCTTCAATTTTTTTATCTTGGAAGAGGATGGAAAGCCTGCAACAGAAGTGCACAGTTGTGTACTAGCCTAACCACAATGAAAGTCACGTAAAAGCATAGAAGGTTGTTGAAGACGATTGCAACGACGAAGATCAGGGGCAGGTGAATTTGAGTTTGATGAAGAAGATGTGGGTGATAAATGTGGTGGAGGAGAAATGGATATATTGGGAAAGGAAGGGTCGATGCCAAGTGTAGAAGATTGTAGATTTTATGTAGGTTCTGTAGAGGAATTGTTAGGTGGTGTAAGTGAAGATGAGGTGAGATTTAAATCAAAGTTAGATAAAGACGTGTGAGAAGTATTCGATTGAGTATTGAGATCGGAAGTGGAAAAAGGAAAAGTGTTCTCATGAAAAATTATGTCACGACTTGAAAGGCTTTTTGATTAGATGGATAACCTACAAAAATACACTTACGAGCACGTGGTGAGAATTAGTTAAAGGTTGAAGATTGGTGTGACAACCAAAAACCTATAAATGTGTGTAAGTGGGTGGTTTGTTATATAATATTTCATATGCTGATTTATAGTGTAACACTGGGGTAGGGAGTCGATTGATGAGATAAGTTGCAGTAAGTAAGCTTTCCCCCCAAAATTGCAATGGTAGATGGGCAGTAAGTAAGCTTTCACCCCAAAATTGCAATGGTAGATGGGCTTGAAATCATTAAGCTCTACCTACATTGAGAAGATGACGATGTTTGCATTCCACCACACCATTTTATTGTGGTGTATAAGGATGAGGTTTGAAGCAAGATGCCAAACCTAGAAAAAAAATGTTTCATTGGGGTGAACTCTAAGCCATTATCAGCTCGTACACATTTAATTTGACAATCAAATTGAGTGTTAACAAACGTCATAAAGGATTTTAGTCAACCTTGAGTTTCATATTTGAATTTCATAAGAAAAATCCAAGTAAATCAACTATAATCGTCAACAATTGTAAAAAATTAATGTGCACTTGTGTGAGTTGCAATTTGATGAGGACCCAAAATATCACAATGAATAAGATCAAAAGAATGCATGCTTTGAATTGAACTGGAAGAAAAAGATAATCTAGTTTGCTTTGCCAAAGGACAAATTTCACATGAATGTTGAGAATCAAACGTAAAATAAGGAAATTTTTGTGACAAAAGTTGAGATGGTTCTTTGGAAGGGTGTCCCAATCGGTGATGCCAAGTGATGGCAGATGGAGAGGAGACTTGATAAGATTTTGGTAGTGAAGATAACAACTCAGAACGTGGCTCAAGATAGTACAATCCTTTATATTGCTTCGGCAGGCCAATCATCCTCTTTGTAGCTAGGTCCTGTAATACACAAAATGTAAGGAAAAAGTGAATGGAACCATTTAAAGCTGATGTGAGTTGACTAACAGAGAGAAGATTCACATGAAAAGAAGGTACACATAGAACATCTTTAACATATAAGTTGTTTGATAGATGAACCGACCCGATACTTGTAATTTTAGCATGAGAGCCATTTGGTAAAAAGACTTGAAAAGTCATAGGAGAAGAGGTTTTACATGTGACTGAAGTGGCTATATGATTTGTAGCACCACTATCAATGATTCAATTCATTGAATTAAAAATTTGCAAGGTGGATGGCGAACAAAAAGAGTATAGATACTTGTATAATTTGCACGAGGAGAATTTTTATTGTTTCAGAAGAAGGCTTTAATTTGTGACAATTCTTGGGAGTAAATTGATGTGATGAATCGGATGTTTGAACTGTCTTTATGGGAGCTTGAGAGGATTTAGTTCCTATTTGATTTGCAGTAAATTTACGGGTTCGATTTGGTGGTTGAACATCCTTTCTATGAAACTTGTGTCCAACAGGAAAACCAATCAAATAGTAACATTTGTCTACTGTATGAGTGGTGCCATCACAATAAGCGTACAAGAGCGGTTTCTTAGATGAACGAGAATTGGACTAGTGTTGGAAATCAAATCCTTGTTGTTTAAAATTTGACTGAGTTTTGACATTCATGGCATGATTTGATCTATTCGCTTGTGTTCAACTAGCTCTCGTTGCTTTTCTTCCTCACAGAGAAGAGAATATGCTTTCTTGATTGTTGGTAAAGGCTGCATCAACATGATTTGCCCTTTGATAGCTGAATATGTTTCATTCAAGCCTGTAAGAAATTTTCCGAGCCTCACTTTTTCATCTCTATCATTTAAATGTTTTATTCCTCCACAATTACAAACAATAGGTGGGGTACACATCTTCAATTCATCTCGCAAGGTCTTTATTTTGGTGTAATAAGTGAAAATGGAATCTTGGTTTTGTTTCAATTTAATGATGAGTTATTGAACTTGATAATGATGAGAAAAATCACCTTGTGAGAAGTGTTCTTGTAGATTCGCCCAAATTTCTGAAGGCATTTCCACATAGAGAACACTGTTGGCAAGGTCTGGACTTAACGAGTTAAAGATCCAAGAGAAAACCATATCATTACAACGTTGCCATATTTGATATGTTTGGTGTAGGTATGGTTCCTTTGATGAACCCCAATTTGTTTTTGGCACTAAGACTTACCAACATTGATTGCCTCCAAATAGCATAATTGGTTCCATCAAGAACCTTTGGGACAAGCATCATCCCTGGATGGTCAGAGGCATGAATCAAGAGTGGATCAGATGGATCTATGGATGGAAGAGACATGACTTGATCAATAGGCGTTTGAGTTCCTTGACCAATAATAGAATTTGTAGTGGAAATAGTTTGGATGACAATAGTAGAATCAGTATAGAAAAGAGTTGCGGAAGCTTTGTTTCAGAGGTGTTAGGGTCAACGCTCTGATACCATGAAAAACTTAAGAAGATTCCTTGTTTTCATACATTACAGGAAGATATTACATGAATATATAATAGATCTAATAAATTACATAAGGAAATGAATAAATCTAATATCTAATTCCTATATCAAAGGGATTGCAAATAAAATAAATACAATCAATCAAGAGAATCTCTTGTCAGAAATCAATTACATAAATTAAGGGAAATCAATCTTAACAGTAAAGAGAAAACAAAATAGACAAATCCATGAGATCAAGAAAAAAATAACAAGTAAATCAAACAGCCACTGAGTTATATGAACTAACCTTCCTTCAAATTACGAGCCAACAATCATCTCTATTATTGTGCCTTGCCATCTCTTGAAAATCATGAACTTTGGCCACTCTTTTCTATCTATGGAGCTGGTGCTCACACTGAACAAATTTATTTGAGAAAAAAAAGCTAACACACGAATTTCCTTTCAAATAAGTAATTACCAAAGTGCAAAATCTTTACCAAAAAAAAATTCTCATTCCTAACTGTTGCGCAAATTTTATTGAACTCGCCAGTGCACGAATCTATTGTAGAATAGATTAATAGTGACGAGTGTCGATCTCACAAGGAGGTGGATTTAAATTATATGTAGAATTAATTTTCTATGAGGGAGGTTGGATTTGTGGTGAAAGTGATTTAGACTATTTTAGAATTTAAATTGGAATGGTGGAATTAAATTAAAGTGGAAACTATTATAATTGAAGTGCTTGGGTATCTGGATCCGCATCAACATATACCATGGGCTAAATATTCCTTATTAATGCTAATTAAATCATGAAGGGGGTTTCCACACATTATGAACCACACTCTAATCAATATGGTGCTAAGGGCTTATCGTGCCAAATAATAATAACCTTGTACTAGGGAGCCGATGAAATCAAGACGGTATCTAAACAAGATTATTACTATTTGTCGAAGAAAAGTCAAAATATCCACAATAATTAAAGGGAAAGAGAAATTAAATTTACCAAATAAAGCCCACGGCACATATTGAGAATTTACCTTCAACCCAAGCTTGAAAGAAAATTAGCTACACATAATTGAACTATGAGCAAAATGAGAATTTATTAAAATAAGTAGAAAATACAAGATAGAGAAGGAATTACATAAAATTGAACTAAAAAAATGAATTCAGGAATGCCAAATTAAGGGGAGAACCCCCTTTTTTATAGATACACTGAGTAAATTATGGTTATCGGATTAAAAATATTTTGGACGCTCATGATTGCGTCACGTCATCAGTTAACAGTACGCGGTTTGAATAGCAACACGGTTTGACCACGCTGTTTAAACAGTCAAGCGGCTTGAATAGTGACGCGGTTTGGTTGTAAATAATCCCGTGTGTATTGTTGAGTGTTAGAAAATGCATATTTATAAAGGAGAAAATCATTATTTTACATATCAAGTCTTACTAACAACCTTTACTTTTATGTGTTTAAGTTTCTTGTAATTTAATTATGTGTGTTTTATTTTAATTAAGTATTTTATGTATTTTAGGGGCATCATAGTTATTTCACAATAAACGAGAGATCAAATGGCAAAACAGACATCATTTTTTAACTCAGGACGGTCGAAAAGCTTAGGAGGAGCATAAAAGGAAAAATGGCACTGTTTATATATACGGTACTATTCACATGTACGGATACTGTCTACGTTACTGTTCACGGCACTGTTCACATGTACGAATCGATGATGTGGCATTGACCGATGACGTGCCATTGACGGATGACGTGTCAAGATCTTGTTGGACTAAAATTCTTATGTACTGTTGATAGTGACGTGGCAGCATATTAGTTGATCAAAAACTGCACGTACGGTACATGCAACACATGGGATTATTACTGTGCAAAACCGCATTACTATTCAAACCGTGTGTAAACCGTGTTACTGTGCAAACCGTGGTCAAACCGTATTACTGTTCACGCGTACTGTTGACTGATGACGTGGTGCAATCCTGAGCGTCCAAATTGTTTTTAATCCGATGACCATGATTTACTCGATGTATCTATAAAAAGGGGGCCTTCCCCCCCTAATTTGGCACCTCTGAATCCATTTTTGGACTCTATTTTCTGTAATTCCTTTTCCATCTTGTATTTTCTACGTATTTTAATAAATTCCCATTTTGCCCCTAGTTCAACTATGAGTGACTAATTTTCTTTCAAGCTTGGGTTGAAGGTGAAGTCTCAACATGTGTCATGGGCTTGATTTGATAAATTTATTTTCTCTTCCCCTCTAGTTTTTGTGGATGTTTTGACTTCTCGTCGACAAATAATAATAATCTTGTCTAGTACCGCCCTGGTTTCACCGGCTCCCTAGTATAAGGCTATTATTATTTGGCACGGTAAGCCCTTAGCACCATATTTATTAGAGCGTGGTTCATGAGGTGTGGATTCCCCCTTCATGATTTAATTGGTATTAGTAAAGAATATTTAGCCCATGATGCATGTTGATACGGATCCGATACCCAAGTACGTTAATTTAATAGATTTACGCTTCAATTTATTCTTGCCATTTCAATTCCAATTTTAGAATTTATTCTTGTCATTTTAATTTAAGTTTTAGCATATTTCAAATCATTTCCACCATAAATCCAACCACCCATTTACAAAATTAATTCTATATATAATTAAAATCCACCTCCTCGTGGGATCGACACTTGTCACCATTAGTCTATACTACAACAGATTCGTGTGCTTGCGAGTTCAATAAAATTTGCACAAAATGTATGCATGTACCGTATGCACGATTTTTTGTCCACTAACATGCTACCACGTCATTGATTAACAGTGCATAAGAATTTTAGTCCAATAGGATTGTGACACCTCATCGATCAATGCCATATTATCGTTATGTATATATGAACAGTGTCGTGAACAGTTACATAGACAATACCGTACAGGTGAATAGTACCATACATATAAACAATGCATTTTCCTTTTATACTCCTTCTAAGGTTTTCGATTGTCCTAAGTTCAAAAGTGATGTCCGTTTTGCTGTCTAATCTCTCATTTATTGTGAAATGACCATGATGCCCCTAAAATACATAAAATACTTAATTAAAATAAAACACACATTATTAAATCACAAGAAGCTTAAATACATAAAAGTAAGGATGTTATTAAGACTTGAAATGTAAAATGACGATCTTCTCCTTTATAAATATACACTTTCTAACACTCAACACTAACTCATCCTTCACTAGATTCTGATTAAAAAAAAACTCAAAATTCTGATTAACAATCCATATTTGACCAAAGATCAACTTTTGGTTCCACCGTGGAATTGCAATTTCCCATTAACAATCTCTGAAAAGGATCATATATTTGATTTTATCAATTAATCAACAATCAATTTAAAATAAAATTCCCAAAAATTAATCAAGAAAACCCTAGATACAAACCAAGATACCTAATCACAAATTAAAATGAAATAATTGATTATTAAGAAAAGAGAAAGAGGCCAACTAACAGCATGAGATTAAAGAGAGCGGCCTAATTGACTTTGACGAAATTATTATCCCAAGC
This sequence comes from Citrus glauca, assembly GCA_029633175.1. NCBI lineage: Eukaryota > Viridiplantae > Streptophyta > Magnoliopsida > Sapindales > Rutaceae > Citrus > Citrus glauca. The sequence goes on from JAQOOD010000005.1 coordinate 20,650,415, forward strand.
CTTGAGATAATCATCGATGCCAGTGGTGGCGAGATCGTCGAACTTAGATGCCTTGTCATGCTTATTACAATACTCGATGGCCTTAGAGAGGGCCTTACTTGTGACATTGGAAAAAAGGATATCGTCATTAGCACAATCGTCCTCGAACATGTGCTTGACAATAGTTAATTAGGATTTAATTACAAAAATTTGAAAGGAAGTGAAAGAGACAAACAATAATGGGGGACAAAATAAAACTGAGGATATTGCAGGCTTAATAGGCAGAAGAGTGATAGCTGAACAAGAAGAATAAATCAAGCATGACGGCAACGGCAGTGTGTGAATGGTAGAAGAACGGCAAGAATGAGGGGTTTAGACAAAGTGTATGTTAACGGCAAGAAGGATAGAACCAGCATTTAGGGATTTTGATTTCTAAATGTGTGTGTGTTTAGTACTTAGAAAAAGAAAAAGGAATGTTAAAACTTAAAAATAACCAAAACGAAGCGTTTTGCTAGCATTTTCTTTTCTTTTTTTTCAATTATTAAAACGTAACTTTTGTTTTTTTTAAATAATGCATTAAAATTTGGGTCAAACATGGTCAAAATAACTTTTCTATCACAATTTTTTGACAGATCAATTTTCTATCATGATTCTATCATAAGTTTGTGATATACAATAATTTTATCACAAAGCCATCATAAATTCGTGGTAGAAAATATTTCTATCACAAAACTATCATTGATCTATGATAGATTGAAAATTCTATCACGAGTCCGTCGTATTATTATGATATAGGTCATTTTGCCTAAAATTCATTATAAATTATATGTCATCTATTGTCTGTTTTCTGGTAGTGAATGACTGTCATGTGTTACACTTTTTTGTTAAATTTTTACAACGGTTTTAATTCATAACCATCATTAAATATTCTTTTTAATGATGGTTGTCCAATGAAATCATCTTGTTATATTATATTTTGCTACTTTTTATGACGGTTTTTGGTAATATTCATCATTAAACAAACATTTGCAATCACAAATTTTGCATAAAACAATCATCTTATGTGATAGTTTTATATTACTTGTTATGATGGTTTCTTTAATAATTAATCATGGTATAGGAATTTAAAATGATCATTAAAATAGTCTAACTGTTCATCGTGCAACCATTATTCTTTCTTAAGACTTTATGGGGTGCATCTTCTTCAAGTATTCAAAGTGCTCACTAATACAATTGTCCAATGTGTTACCTAATTTTAGAGAAATTAAATTAAAATGGTCATTAAAATTATGGACATATAATGACCTTTGTATATATAAAAAAAAAAAAGTCATTCACGTTAAGACTATTTTTAACTAGACATATGATGACCGTCGTATGTAAAACCAATCATTAAAAAATTTTACTTTCAATGATAGTTTTTAAGAACCGTCGTTAACATTAAGACTATTTTTTAACTAGACGTATAATTAGGGGTGTTTGCGGATCGGATTTTACAGATTAGACATTAATCCATATTGGATCCACGATTTTATGGATTATAAATTTTAATTCAATCCAATCCACGAATTGGTGAAATTCAATTTAAATCTAATCCATATATCTGCGGATCAGATGTGGATTTGATCTAATCCATATCCAATCCACCATTTTGCAGATTGGTTTGCAGGTTAAAAATTTTTAATCATGTCTTATCCATGAGCTAACTAAATAAAAAAATAATTTTGCTATTGATCAAATTCAAAATTAAATAAGATTAAATTATATTAATTGTTTAATAAAGCTAGAAAATACATTCAAAGTTTCAAAATATAACACACCAAAAAGAAAAAAAATCTTATTTGTTTAGATTAGTACATGAAAATTAACTGCTTGGAAAGCTATATATTTTTATTTAATTATTTTTATTTTATATTATTATTGGATAAGACATAATATGATGTTAATGTAAGTATATTTTAACTTATTTATTTATTAGTAAGTATACTGTCATGTTTACAAGTTTAATTTTTTATTAAATAAATATTTTTTTATTTTTTGTGAATTCGCGGATTTTTACGGATTCACATAAGTAAATCCATATCCAATCTACTGACTGCGGATTTTCAAATTTTCAATCGAATCAAATCCACCAATCCACATATTGGATTTTTACGGATCGAATTTTTGCGGATCAGACGGATTGAGCGGGTTAGATTGGATTCTGAACACCTCTACATATAATGACCGATATGCTTAAAAACAATGATTATTATTTTTAACTTTCAATAATGATTGCAATAAATAAATTGTCATTAAAATTAAGAGTATATTTTACTTGATATTTAATGATTGTTCATTTACATAACATTCATCATAAGTGTTACATATTGGACCATACATAATAATAGCTATTAAATATCTTTAACGAAGGTTGTTAAGAAGAACCGTCATTACATATCGATCATTGTTTTACATTTTTGTAGTAGTTAAAGTTCTAAAAAAAAATACACACATTTTTCATTAAAAAGACAAAACAATAGCATCCATATTCGCTCTAATCTTTTGAATGAAAATATGGTAAATTAATATTTTCAAAAGATTACGGAGAAATTAAGATTGTTATCTTGAATAGGGTGAATGGTATTTATCCTAAAATAAATTTTCAATTTAAATCTAGAGATGGCCAACAAGCTGGGCGGAATGGCTCATCAAAGGTAAGCTCGTGAGGGCCCATGGGCTGGCATAGCGCGATCCACCATGTGAATGGTCCATGCCTGTCTATTTTTTTTTTCTTAAGTCCAGCACGGCACACTGCACAAGCCCACACATGCCGTCCTAGGCGGTATTGTGGGCCATGCTCAAGAAAAAGCAAGGCAATCATTTTTCTTTTTCTTTTTTCAAGCCCATATACCTTTTTTAGGCTGTCTTTAGTTAAATTCTACATAAATGAAAGTTCAAAACTCAAGTCAATATTCAATAATAATAACCTAATACTAGTAAGGGAATGTATCACTAATTATTAGGTTAGAGCCTATGGCATTGGAATTCATTTTTCTTAACAACAATAACAACAACAACAATAATAGTAGTAGTAGTAGTAGTAGCAGTAGTAGCAGTGGTAATAAAAAAATAATTAATTAATCTTTCTTAAGAGTTAATATTTAATTGTTAACTTGAACTTATATAGAGTAATAGATCATAGTTGATAATAACATTAATGCTTATAAGTTTTAAATTAAAATATAACAATTAACAATTAACTTTTGATTTATACTAAAACAAATTTATTGTTGTGTGTAAATGGTGAAAAATAATTTATTCATAAATGAAATATATTTCATTTGACTAATTTATGATTTTATAAATGAAATATTGAAGTGTTAAAAGTTTAGATTTATCATTTTTAAAATTGTAATATTCATAATTTTATTTGTTAAAATTATGATATTATTGATTAGTGCTAAAAATTGTATGTTTTTAAGGGATAAAAATGTTATTTTGTGCTTATAATGTAATTTACATTTGTAATTATATAACATATTATGAATTTCTAATTATTTTTCTAAATATTTGATTTTGTGTATTTTTGTATGTTTATTATGTAAAAATAATAATTTCACACAATTTAAGGCTCTAAAAAAATGTATGGATGTCAAATTTGGATCCTAGAAGTCCTGAAAATTAGGTTATTGTCAATGAGGATCCTCTACTTTTGTTGTAAATTTATAAGTTTTTACCATGATAAATGTGGTAATTGTGAAATTATAAGTTTTTACCATATTAGTCATTGTAATTATTAGTGGAATGTGTTGGATGTGCTTGAGTGGATTAAGTTTATATTTTGTTATAGGACAAATGTATGGCTAAGATGTAATTAGCTTTATTTATTTGTGTGGTGTTGATTAATCATGTATTAGTATAAATAGAGAGAGAGGGAACACGCCACCACACCTTTTCTTGTCTTCTTTCCCCTCAAGTTTTTTTATTTTATTTTAATAATTCCCTTTATTTCAATTATGTTTAGCTAAATACTAATAGTTGGGGGAAAGTGAAACTCTTAGTAAAAAAATATGATTTAATCAAATTATATTTTTATATTTTGAAAATATAATATTATTTTCTATTTAATTTTATCCATATTTTATATTTTGATATTTGGATTTATTGTAGACAAAAATGTGAGTTTGACACAATGAATTCTTAATATCTTAATATAAAATATGTAAAATGGTATTTTGACTTATTGTAGACAAGTTAAGTTTTGACACATTAAGTACTTAATCCATAATAAAATTAATGGGAAAATAATTGTAATTTTATAAAATTAATCTTTTGGGCAATAAAATAAAAATAAAAATAATTTATTAAATCGTATTTATTACTAAGAGTGGATCCATAACCCTAACTAATTTAATTTAATAGTTTTTCTCAAATTAAATTACACAATTTTATTTTTATTTTTTAGATAAACTTAAATAAACAAATTAAATCATTTCTGTATGGATCGACCTCGGACTCACCGAGATATAGTATAACTAGGTACTATTATATTTGGAAGTAAATTAAACACTTTTAAGCCGTGTCAATCATCTATTCATTTAATAAATTATAGACATAAAACAATTATAGTATTTTTTAAACTAATATTTCAATGAATTTAAAAGACCTACGCTAATAAAATACATTACAAGATTCAATTTGAAGTTATTTGTAAAATTATAAAATTTTAACTTCACTTCATAAAAAAATTTACTTTAATATACTTTGGTTGTGTGCTAGCCGATTAGTGAAGTGTACTTATTGTTGCTTTTTCACGTGTCATTTTTAACTCATCACTAATTGGACTGCACTTTTAAAATTTAGGTACCTAAAATTCTCAATCTAATCCAGCTTATATGTGTGCCATGCCGTGCCACATGTTCTTTCAAATAGTGATGATAGAGCTATAAACTATTGTATAAACTTATCTTGTATAAACTGATTTGACATTAATTCATTAGTTGAATGAAAATATAAAAATAATAAAAATAGATCATTGGTTGAATAAAGATATAAAATAATAAAAATAAATAATATTAGTTAAGAAATATTTAATTTAACTAATTTTATCATACCACATCAATTTATATAAAAAATTATAATTATATTATTACTCCCTTTCAAAACGTGCTCCTGCTATGCCATGTACTCATGTTGTACTAACACGTCCGTTGAGCATATGTACTTCAATCATTCAAATTTCGATAGGAATTAAGGGACCCATTCGATAAACAAGAAGAATATTTTTTATTAATACGAAATTGAAACACAATAGGAAGCCCAATGTTATTACCTCAGTGCTCTGCTCCCTGGGTGAAATTAGAATTTCAGAAAAGATTGTTGATGCCTGTGTAATATAATATAATTAGAACGAAAGGTATATCGCGGGGTGGTGCCCAGAGGACCAGTCATTCATGTTTCCAATACGATCAGGCTATTCTGCAGAAGAAGAAGATAAGCAAGACGTCGATTTGAGCTTCCTTTTCACTGATTCACTAGGGCTTTTATTCGCAGGTACATCCTATTACTCCTCACAGGAGATCATTTGCTGAAATTTGATTTTTTTCTTTTTTTTTTAATCCATCAATTTCTTATAAGTAAGTTAGTAATGAAATTTGAGCTGAGACTGATGAATTTATATCTGTAATATGCAAAATTTATCTCAGCGAATGAAGCCGAGCTCTCCATATTAAAGAATTTTCGTTTTAACGTTTCCAATTTGATGGTTGTGAACCCTTATCAATACGCATTTTTCATAGATTTGATGAGACATTTGAGTCTGCAATTATATGTCTTTCTTGTTGAAGCAGGGTTGAACCTGATATGAGATGAGTGCAGGTCTTTAGTTTTAGCTAAGCTTATTTTGCCAAATTGTGCTTCACTCATGCATCTGGATCTCTTTAGATTTGAGCTTCAAGTTGGATTTGAACTTCAAGAATATGAATAACTCATTGCAATTGTCGTTTGCAATTAGTAATTTTCTGAATCCATCTTTTGTACGCCCATTCGCTCATCTAGTAAAATTTATTACATCTTTTTCTTTTTAAACATAACCAATTATGATTGTGATGATAATGAGAGAGAAATTTTAGAATGTGGCTTGATTTCTTAGATGGTCCGTTCATATCTTGCATTTTCTTTTGAATTGAGGATGTCGACTTGTTTTTACAAAGTTAATGACAAATAATTATTTTAAGAAGATGGTTTTGATTGTTGTTTTGATTCAGGAATTGGTCCAGATGACACCGGTTTGTCCTTTTGCCAAAGCACGTCCAGATGATGCCTCTCCTAGAAAACCTGGTGAAAACTCGAATAAATACCCAGCAGAGTGTCCTTTTTCCAAAGCACGTCCAGATGATGCTGCTTCAAGAAAAGCAGTTGAAAACTCAGCTAAACCCGAGGCAGAGCATGATGGTGACAAGGCAAAGAGTGATTCTATGGACTCTGCCAGCATTCCTCCAAAATGTCCGTTTGGCTATGATGCTCAATCGTTTAAGATTGGTCCCCTGAGTTGCATGATTTGCCAAGCACTTCTCTTTGAATGTAGCAAATGCACACCTTGTTCACATGTATATTGCAAGTAAGCAAATAAGGATACACTTGTTTTATTTTCTCTATCTCCCGTTTATCCTGAAATGTTGATTGTTTTTTCTTTCTTCATTTTACTTCTGTGGGATATGTTCATTTACTCTGTTAAATTGAAATCAGAGCATGTATTTCACGCTTCAAAGACTGCCCATTGTGTGGGGCTGACATTGAGAAGATTGAAGCAGATACAACTCTTCAGGATGTTGTTGATCGCTTCATTGAAGGTCATGCTAGAATCAAGCGATCTCACACTAATTCTGACAAAGAGGAAGATGAAGCAGGTGAAAATAAAAAAGTGATATATGAGGATGTTTCTATGGAGAGAGGTGCTTTCTTGGTTCAACAAGCTATGAGGGTGAGTTCAGCTAGTTTCTTTGCCATTGTTTATGGTCTAAGAATTTGTGAGTTGGAAATTATGTGAGTATTGATGTTGTGTTAGTTAGTCTTAAATTCATAATTATATTATTAGTCTAACACCAACAGAAGTGATCCTTCTCTTCTCGAAACCCCTCCCACAAAAAAAAAAAAAAACCTCTTGTGAACCATTCATTGATTGTAATCGAATGATTTTAAAAGTTTCTGAGTTGGAAGTATTAAATGCCACAAAAATTTAAGCTATGTGGTTGTTTGTGTGTGTGTGTGAAGTGGAGTTGCAAGATTATCTTGGAGTCTGTCAATTGCAACTTGCAAGTAGTTCATACTCTCCAATTCACCTGGTGCAATGTGCTCCATAAGCTGGGCTACATCAAACATTAGATCACTCTTTACCTGTGTATGCATGTCATACACTGGAAGCGTTTCTTAAATGCCTTTTCCAAATAGCTTTTGTTTCTCTAGCTGAATTGATTTTTCAAAATTTTAAAACTACCAGATGATGACCCATTAGTTAAGAAGTCATTTTCCTGATTCATTGCATCTGCTTAGCTGATTGCTTTTCATGTGTAGGCTTTCCGTGCTCAGAATGTAGAAAGTGCAAAATCAAGACTCAGTCTCTGTGCAGAAGATATCAAAGATCAGATAGAAAGAATGGGCAATACATCAGAGTTGTGTTCACAGCTAGGAGCTGTTCTGGGTATGCTTGGTGACTGCTGGTCTGTCCCCTCTCTCCCATCACTTGCTTTGCATTTTTGTTTTTTCTTTTCTTTGGGTTCTCCCTTTTGAATTCATTACAGTTTATTAGTTTAGAACCATTTTCCTTGTTATGCTTTTGCATTATAAATGTTTCTGGTGTTCGAGGGGTACCCATTTTTGCATATGAGAAATTGATTTATGTTGGAATGAGCCTCAGTAACGCTTTAAGGCCAATGATGATGGTGTATTCAAAACTAGATCTAGCTAAGAAATTAATATGATTGTTGTTATCTAGTAGCTCAAAAATTTACCGAGTTGTGACAAAATCCTGATTAAACATAAGAGAGACCTCTCATATAACAGCAGAAGAATTCAATCCATACCAATGTCACTCCAGCACAGTATTCTAGAAAAAGGATATGCTTGATGTACTGGGATGGGGATAGTCTTGAAGAATTTCCTCGTTAGACTAAGAGTTTCAAATTTTGAAGGATTGATTGTGATAGCTAAATTAATGTATCACCATTTTCACAGATGCTTCTCAGAGACTTTAATTAGATCCATCTTCTTGTTTATGTTCCTGCATTTCTTTGAACGCGTTAACCCATGCTCAGACTTCATTTCAGGCTCCCATTAAGCCATTAAATTTCTATCATGTGAACCTAGTATTTTCCCCATCATATTGACTTGAAGTGGGCTATCCTATCCAAAATATAATAAACTAGAAAAATCAAGAGGGGAAGAGCTGAGATGAAATGATGAGAGCTTTATTTGCAATTTTCCAATATGATGCATGATAAATAAGCTTTGATTGTCATCTTGAACTTAGAAATTGGTGGATCTTGAGTCTATACATCCATTTTTATATTTTTACACTTCTTTTTGAAAAATTATTTCTGTCTTCATTATCATGTCCAAAATATGAGATTCGTACTTGTGGTATTGTTTATGTAAAACCTAATCCCTTACTTTTTTATGCAGTCGAGCTATGGGAGATGCTGATGCTGCAGTGGCTTATTTCGCAGATAGTGTTGAATTCCTCATGAAATTACCGATGGATGATCTGGAGGTTATAGCATGACAGCCGTTTCTACTTAATTTTGGCACTTTATGCATGGTTTTCACCTAGTTATTTTTGACTTTTTGCTCTACAGATAATTCATACACTTTCTGTTTCACTAAACAAAATTGGAGATCTGAAATATTATGGTGGAGACCTGCAAGCTGCAAGATCTTACTATGTTCGTTCTCTAAACGTCCGACGTGATGCCGTCAAACGTCATTCAAAAGTTCGATCACAGGTAATCCATCTTGTCTCAGGACATTTTTTATTTTCTTTTATGTTTCTTTCTACTTCAACATTCTGCACTTCTGATGTCGTTTCCTCGTACCATCATATTATTGCTAAATTTCAGTCTTTTAGTTTGTTCTATCAGTAATCTGTTCATCCTTTTTTTCATTAGTCAATGAGAGACATATTTGCAATATCAATGTACTTATTTGTTCTTCGTATTCTCCTTTTTCTTTCTTTTTATTGACTGTTATACATTTTTTTTCTAGTCTATTAGGACTCTTTCCTTTCTGTCATTTTTCTTTTTGTATTCTACAACAAACTATATGATGCATATTGGGGGGTGGAATCAAGAATTGTTATTATTCAGGATTTTACAAATTTAAGATTAATATTGATTTAAAGTCGAGGCTTTCTTAGGTGTTTAAGTCAACAGAGGTGCTGTATATTCTTTATCTGCCCAATGTTGCATATGTAATGAAAAGAAAGGGTAGTCCGTATCCCGTTTATTTTTGGATTTTAATAGCGTATATAGTTATGCTTAGCAGAGGATGTTTTGGTTTTGCCTCAATCAAATCATCCTACTCCTAACATAGATTCATGAAGTTTTAGTGGGAAAGATATGATTGGTAAAGTTTTGTGGATATGAGTGAAATCATTTCTATGGTCAATTTGAGTGAAAGCAAGAGTAAACATTTAAAGAGCAGTACCACAAATTCCAAATATATTAAAGGAAAATATTGTATTTTACTTCTTAATGGGCTTTGGGTTCAACTGTTTTGGAGGGATTTCTCACTGCTTGCATTTTAGGGATCAGATGAGTGTTTCTTTAGGATTTTTCTTCTTTCCTTGTTATGTTGTAGGATTTTCTTCTTTTGTTGGTTATAATTATGTTAGCATTGGGTGGCTACTGGTTCCAATAGATATTTTTGTTATTAAAATGGTAATGGTGAGATGAGGTAACACCTGAAAAAAAAAAAAAATTGGATTGCTGGGAATACAGAGATTTTATATTTGGTTCAGCAAACTTTTGTGGGAAAATAAAAAATTTTGTTGCCGGAGAAACCTTTTCTGCATTGATGTTGCTTTTCACGTGTTGTGTAAAATCTCGTTGATTTGGGATTTTCTTCATCTCTCTTGACCAAAACAAAGAATGATAAATTAATGGGTTTCTCTTGTTCCTTGTAAATTGAAATGTCTTTCTGTAGATGTTTGTTTTGTTCATATCAGAGTTCCACCTTTAAAATACATGGCAATGTTGGAAAATTGATATGATTTTAGATAAATTCCAGTTGGAGAAAAAAATTGTTGAGCTACTGAGTTTTAACTTGTTTCTGTGATTTCAGGTTTTGGATGTAGCCGTTTCCCTTGCAAAAGTTGCGGATGTAGATAGGAGTATTGGTAATGAGGACGTGGCAGTTGATGGATTTCAGGAAGCCATTAAGCAGCTAGAATCTTTAACATTGAAACCTGAAGAAGCTGGTTTGGAGCAACGGGTTAGATTCCTATTCCAACTTCTTGTTGTAAGTAGTTTAGATTATGAAAATCTTGATCTGACACTTTTTTGACATGCAGCGTCTTTCAGTGCTGGAATTCCTCAACAACCAACTTTCAGAAAAACCACCTGAATCAACTCCCAAAGTTTAGGTCTAAAAATGCAAAACTATCTGGTGAAATAAAATAGCCTACTGTATATGTATATATGCAAGTAATAAAGCTCAGGTTAGCCAAGTCAGTCTCTACATCAAGCGCTTTCGAGAATAGCAAAAACTTGATCCTGTCCAGAAGTGCAAGTGATGGCTGAAGCTGGAGTCACATCACAGCTTCTTGCCTGGTGCGACTAGAATTTGGAAGAGCAAACGAGTATGTAGCTGCGGATCAACAACATATTTCCTTGTTCTTTCAAGTAATGGCGTGTAACTTTTTGTTTTCTGTGAATAAACATCATGCCACTTGGATTTTTGTATAATGTTGTAATAGGCACAAAACTTATTAAAATTTCATTATGCAGTTCTATGAAGCAACTTTAATTAGGACGATGTATTGTCATGTTATGAATTGGAAAAGAATAAGCTCTCTTCTATAGGCGATGAATATATATTATCAATGCGTACGACATAGTCCTCATTTCAATGCCGCATGATTCATATATTGAATTTTGGGATGCTAGAGTTCCCATGGGATTATTTCAGTTTGTTTATTATATTTAGAATAGCCTCTAGGAAAGAATCAATGAGTACCAATTACTGCATCTTTGATGCACTTTCTATTATTATTGGCACATCTTAGGTTTGTTTACTAATTGACTAATTGTAAATACCCCAAAAATTCAGGCATAAAGAATTGCTTGATTACATTTATGTTTTTTTCTTAAATAAAATTTTCTTAAAGGTCTTCTAAATGTCAAATCCATCTAGCTTACTAGCCTGTAGCAAGAGGAATAGAAAATGTGTCATTGAAGTTGGTTATGGAAAAGCAATACTCAGCTTAACGAAAAGCAAGCAAAGATAAAGATTTGCATGAAACTAGAAGTAAAGGGGTATAAAATAATGTGAAGGGGAAAGAATAATTAAAGCAAACAAGGAAAAGAGAAATTTGCACATGCCTATCCACCTTGCTCTTTTGTTGAAAGATAAAGAGAATTGCTTGCATCGCAAGTCAATTATTCAGTTTGTTCATACTTGAAATAAACTGGAGAGTATCATTTTCCTATTTTATTTATTTTATTTTCCCAAGAATTATAATGTTTGAAAATCCCAATTCCCAAATGCCCATCCAATAAAACCAAGATTTTCTCTTATTAATCTGAACTATTTTCTAAGATTAATATAAATGACAATCAAACAAGATTTATTAGATGAATATACAAGTGATGTAATACAAGTCATTTGCATTATAAAGATATTTCATCATTAGGAGGAATCAAGAACATCAAGGGTAGTAATAAAGATACACTCTGTCAACTTTTAAACCCCCCCAAAAAAAATGAGTAAATAGAAAGGAGCATACATGAATTGGTTTTTCGAGTTAGTCAAATCAAACAGAGTTTCAATGATTGTCCTCTTTACACACGATAACAATAAGAAAATTGAAAAATGTGAATAAATTATGCTAACCCTATTTTTTTATCAATTAAACCAGCTAGGATTATGCATCAAATTATGTAATTACATAATTTGATGCTAAATTTACACAGCTGAAAAGAATCATTGGGTGTTTGAGATGACGACTATCATATAGTAATATAAATTAACTGAAAGCCATTCCAATCATGCATTGAGATTTGTATTATATTATCTTTTCATCAAACTAAAGTGATTATCAAGTATAGATATTAAAATTTTGGGTTTGTTAACTTTCTGCTTTGCTCAGTTTGATGATTGTGACGAAACCGACAGCACAAAAGCATCAAATCAAAAATGGCCTACCGAAGGCGAACCGCCAGCCCCAACATGTTAAGAAGATAAAGTGGTGTTTGCAATATTGGCCATAAATTATTTATATTTTAAAAATTAATTAATAAAATAATATATTAAGAAAACCCATTAAATATTATCTTAATTTTCTTGTAAAATTCATCACGCCTATTTTTTGGAGGAGGCTTTCACTTAATCTTTGAACCTAAAAGTCTATCTTTAATCAATATCGACCCTCAAGGAAAGCGAATAAATTGTATTACACAATATTCAAATTGTCATAATAAGCAAGTAAACAAAGAGAGTTTTATTCCAACACTTTTATCTAAATTTTTATAAAATAACTGCACAAAAAAAAAATTTGTTGATAGTGTAGTAATACTCAAGAAAGTGAAAAAGCTCTCACACTTCTTTAAATTGATGAGTGATGACTGCTTATATAAGATTAGCAAGTTCTTACATATGTCTTTATATAATTCACAAGCTTGTACAATCAGCACTTCCAAAATTCCATGGCTTTCTTATTGCTATTTCCTTTTCTCTCCCTCCATTGCCTTGTTGTCATTGCTTCTTCTTCTTCTTCTTCATCATCATCATCAAATCAAATTCCCAAGGTGCTTATTATTTTTGTTTTTTCCCTTCATTGGTTTTGTTTTCCAAGACCAAAAGAATAAAACTATTAATTATATTCATTATTCTTTTAATGTAATTTGTTTTTCTTGGCTTGGCAGCCTTATGTTGTTTATATGGGAAGTTCATCTAATGTTGGAGTTGCAGAATTGGCTCATTTACAACTTTTATCTTCCATTATGCCAAGGTTATTAATTACTTCTTGTTATCATCAGTGTTCGTTATTAAATAATCATCAACTTAGTATTTTTTTTTTCTAATGGGTTTTAGTTAATTTCTGCAGTGAAGAGAGTGACAGAATATCTCTAATCCACCACTATAAACATTCTTTCAAAGGATTCTCTGCCATGCTCACTGAGAAAGAAGCTTCTGTACTCTCTGGTAAGTAATTCCCATTACTCTACGTTAGCAAGAAGTTAATATGAAGAATATATTATTCTTTCGATTAAAAAAAAAATCCAAATTTGGATGGCTTACTTCAAACGTACTCTTAGTCTAATTATTTAATAGGGATGATCACCATTCTCGTAGGAATTAGCTGTAAATAACTATTGGAATTGATAAACAAAAAACAATTTGAGATATACTATAAATTTTAGCTCATAAGTTATATTATAACTTTTAGCAAGTAGTTACCCATGAACTCCCACTCTTGTTTCACATGCTAACATTTTTTTAATTTTGGACTTGGGCCTAAAATGATCTAATGGGTTTGTACATTCATGTCATGGTAAATTAATGATATTCTATGTAAAATAATTTTGTGGTTATTAGAATCAGTAAATTATCTCATGATATTTTATTCAACCCGGGCTAAACTAAATTAATATTTCGATAAATATTATTAGTTGCGATTAATATGATTTTTTTAAGGGACTAAGATGAACGTCGACAGTTTTATTGAGATGAGCTTTAATAATTATGCTAAGGTTATAAAAAAAATTGTGTTCAGCACCAATAATATATAACATTAATTATTTTATTATGGTAGCATTTATTTAAAATTACCGGGTCTCAAGGATATTTTTCAAGATCTTGCTTCTAGTCTGGACTCCCTCTCTTTCCTTCGCCTCTTAATAGAATCATGTCACGTGTCCATTTGTGCTCCATAAGATAGATGAGCTATTTATTAGATTATTTATGAATATATATTAACACATACGATAATATGAATACATTATAACATGAATCAATTCATGGTTTGATACATCAGATGGTAAAATGATTTGATCTTATTTAATATTTGTTACAAAAGTATATGGCATAACTGAAAAAAAGTCCTTTTCTAAACATTTTTTCTTGATTGATTGGAAGTAATTTTGTTAAATGGATTGATTTGTGATTTGCTGAAGCAGGGCGTGAGAAGATAGTATCAGTGTTCCCAGATCCAATTCTTAGACTTCACACAACACGTTCTTGGGATTTCTTAGCAGCAGAACCAGAAGCAAAAGCACCCACAAGCACTTGGTCAAGCCATAAATATCATAATATATCAAGTGATGTCATTATTGGCATTATAGACACAGGTATATTAATTTCAAGGAAAAAATTGTACTTTATAATTATCTCTAACTTTAATTTTTATTTTATTTTGGTCCTTGAAGGCAGCACATTACATTTAAAGAATTTTAAAAAATTTTAAAAATCATAGAATTAGATGGTATTTGTTTGGTGGATCCCAAATTTATTGAGCAATAGATACCTAAGTTAACGGTTCCATCTATGGAATTTGTAAAAGAGACAGAAGACAAAATTGAATCACATGAATTGTAGTCCCCCAAGAGAAAAATTATGTCTAGTTGAATATATATGGCCTAAAACGTGAAAAACTATGTCTTTAATTTTCAAGAATTTCAGTTGATTATTTTTTTAATCTTTTTTCGTAAATAAAAATTCATAGGTAAATTAATTTAGTATGATTTGATGTAGAACATGGATTCTTTGTTTTGGTAAATTACAGGGATATGGCCTGAGTCTCCAAGTTTCAAGGACCGGGGAATGAGTGAAATACCTTCTAAGTGGAAAGGAGTTTGCATGGACTCACATGACTTCAAGAAATCCAACTGTAATAGGTGAACCATTTTTCCCACTAAGAATTTAATAGTTTTCTCATATTAATTTAATTAGGATAAAAAAATGTTAAGTTTTCAAAATCATCAATAAAATGAAGAATAAAGTCAAAATTTACAAATAGAAATATCCCTTTTAAAAATCGAATAATGTAGCCAAAAGAAATTTACTAAAATCTTATAATATTACTGATCATTATCTAGCGCCGACATTTGTACACAAACTTGTAGATATTGAGCAAAACTATTGATGGCAAAACAATTGGAGCCGCAGCCAGCCTGGACTTGAAGGCCTTTTGACTTTTAAAGTTGAGTACTTAAATTATAAAATTATAATGTTTAATTATTGAGTAGGCCTTTGGACTCTTAAAATTCTTCATAAAGTCCCCTTTTAAATGAAATTTACTTAAATAATTAAATACAAATCAATTTATTTTTATTTTGAATAAAAATTAAATTAAACACTTAAGCAGGTTATTCTTTTAACAAACATTTTACGCTCACACCATTGTATAATTTATATTTATATATGAAATTTTAATAGATTTTTTAGAAAATTACAAGAATTTAATATTTTGGAAATAGAAACTATGTAATAAAAAATAATTTAACGTTTTGTGATTTTTATGATTTTATAAATAAAATAATTGAAAGATACCTCTTTTAGGGTGAAATTTTGGTGGCATGGTGATTAAATTTAATAGTGGGCGAGGCTATTAATTCATCTCACACCCTTTTCGACAAAATAAATTTATTATTAAAATTTAAAGTCTCAAAATTTTGAAATTATCATTTACTAGTTTCTTTCTCCCTCCACCTCATGATTGCATAGTCTCTCTATATTGTGACATTTTGCAAACTAAACTCTCAATTTTATTTTCTTTTGAATTCTTTTTTGTATTTCTTGATAAATCATAATCTTTATTTCATATTTTCTATATGTAAGAATTTCGTTTTTGACATTCATTAAGTTTTGTGGTTGGTAAAAATTAATTTTTTGAATTTAGTGATTGTCATTTTTGACTGATGGATTTTGATCCTTAGTTTATAATAGCCTCTAATGAAACTAATTATTTGTATTGTGCAATCAAACGAAAACATATGAAGGAATTGATGAGAATTAAGAAATTGAGAATGAAAAGTAAAGAAATGATTAACTAATTAATTTTATGAAAAGTTATTTTAATAAAAAAATTTAATTAAAAAAAGAGTATTGAGAAAAAATTAGTGGGTTTCACCCTTTAAATATATGAATTTATATTTTATATTTCAAACTAGTGTATTTTATAAAATAAAGTTCAAAGAAAAGTATTCCAGGGGTGTTAAATAAAAGCTCCACTCTTAAATGCACCAAGTATTTTGACTCAAAAGTGCACTTATTAATTTTGTATGGGCTATTATGAGGCTTTGTGGACCGAGTTCAACAAAGGACATCGGGCTCCGAAGCCATGTTAATCAATGGCCCTAATTGAGATTTGATTTACCATAAAGCCTTTTGTGTTACTTGCCAAAAATGAAAAAAAGATACGAAAAGAAGTCTCATAATATGATTTCACTTAAAAATTTAAATCTTTCCAACCCTAATTTTATTATGCCAAAATGATATGATCTATATATAATATGATTTTTTTTGGTCATTATAACTTAGGAATTTAATCAAGTTTTCATTTTAGAAACCATAAAAAACCGGGCATCAGAAAACAGCCCCGGATTAGACCCAAGCTTAGCTAACGCAAGCTTGGCTTGCCCCTCCTAAATGCAGTTAGGCGTAGAATTATTACGATTAAGGGCTCATTTGGAGTTGTTTGTATGTGTTGAGAGACTTAAAAACGATTTTAAAAAGTTAAAAGTTAATTTTAATATTTAGTAAATTTTTTTTATAAACACTTTTGGTAAAATTATCTCATCCTAAAGTAAATTTTTAAAATAAAGAAAAAAATAACTTTTCAAATTTTTATTTGGAAAATCGATATTATACTTGAAATAATTCCATATATATATCCTCCCATGTATTGTACAAATCTAAGATTATCTTTATTCACTTGAAAATAAAATTATTCAATTTAATGAAATTATTATTATTGTCAATGAAATTGAGATAATAAAATAAAAAATAGAGTTAAAATATTAAAATATTTATTTTAGTTATCAATTATTTTTTTATATATGTTTAAAATGTGTAACCACTTATAACTTCTTTAAAAACTCACAGCACTTTTAAAATAAATTTTATTAAAAATTTAATTGATTCTCTTCACAGCTGATTATGTCTACAGTACAGTTAACAACCATTATTTTAAAAACTACAAAATTATCAAATTGAAGAAAATGATCAAGAATCTCTTTTGTTCGTTAAAATTAATTATTTTCCTCTCATATTTCATTACTGTTCTCATTAAAATGAATTCTAGCTAGTAACTTTGAACATTTTCCTATCGTTAACCATTTCACTATTTTAAAAGTCTAATTTTTGGCTAAAATAATAAAAATTTTATAAAGAAGTTGAATGTATATAAAATATTTTTAATCAAGCGACAGAAAATGGTTAATTTACTGAGACACCATAGTGGTTTTAATCATTTTCCAAAATAAATTGTCACAAGGCTGTTGGCACTTAAAGTAAAATACAATTAAAATTAAAATTTCCAAATTGCTTAGGATCAAAATCCTCTGATATTATTTGGAAATTTTAGCATTATTAAAATATTTATGGGTATAACAATACAATATTGTGGCTGCAGGAAACTAATAGGAGCAAGATTCTACAGCATTCCTCTAACATCAAACAACCACAACACAACGAGAACAACTCCAGCTGGGTCTCCAAGGGACTCCGTTGGCCACGGAACACACACGGCGTCAACCGCAGCCGGTGCCCACGTGGCCAACGCCAGCTACTTCGGCTTAGCCCGCGGCACAGCCAGGGGTGGCTCTCCATCTTCCAGGATTGCAAGCTACAAAGCCTGCTCCGAAGACGGCTGCTCAGGCTCAGCCATATTACAGGCAATGGATGATGCAATTGCGGATGGAGTTGATATCATCTCAATTTCTATTGGAATGAGCTCCCTGTTTCAGTCTGATTACTTGAATGATCCGATTGCAATCGGCGCTTTTCATGCTGAACAAATGGGAGTGATGGTGATCTGTTCTGCTGGCAATGATGGTCCTGACACTTCCACCGTTGTTAATACGGCTCCTTGGATTTTTACCGTTGGTGCTTCGAGTATTGATAGAGATTTTCAGTCTACTGTGCTTCTTGGAAACGGGAAAACTATCCAAGTAAGTTTTAATTTCATTCAAGAATATTTTGTTTTTTATGTTTTAAAACTTATGCTTCTGAAAACTAATTTTAGAACCTAATTAGTATCACAACAAAATGTATGCTTAGAAATATATTTATTGATTAAAATTTTGCTTTGTACCGTTTCGTTAGGCTGCTGTTTAGCTTGCCAAGAAAATTCGAGCAAAAATGAGTGAAAAAGCGTTTCTCTAACAAAGATTTTCTTGTTAATTATTTTTTTAAAAGGAAAAATGCTAAAGCAACTATAGTGTTGACAGAAATTAGATAAAATTGGCGTTAGTTTATCTTACTTTCAATTGAGTAAACTAGCTAGCACTAGTTTCATTATCTTACTTTTATCGGCGTTCTGTTAAATTGTTCTGTGTTGAGAGTATTATTAACTTTCAAAAGTTAAACAAACAATCACTTAGATTCCATTTGGTATTGTTTTTAAATGTTGTTTTTGAATATAGAGATTATTATTTTTTTCCCAATGTCATCAAACACATGTTTACTATTCTTAATTTAAAAGAAAAATAGAAGAACAATATTAAATAAGTTTTCCAATTTTAAGAAAATTATCATTTTTTAAATAAAAAATTTTCTCTTACTAATTTGTAAAATCTAACTAGAATAATTTTGCTGGTAGGGATCTGCCATTAGTTTATCAAACCTCTCGAGCTCAATGACCTATCCCATTGCATTTGGAAAGGACATTGCTGCTAAATTTACCCCTGTATCCGAAGCAAGGTATTTCATTGTGTGGGCCGGTTTTTTCAATAATTAAATTATTTTTTCCATATTGACAATTAATTACGTTGATTTATTTAAATTACTGGCACTGATTAGTGAATTACTGAAATGTGCAGGACTTGCCGTCCAGGATCATTAGATCCTAAGAAAGTTGCAGGCAAAATCATTGTCTGTGTTGATGATGACCCAACAGTTCCTAGAAAAATTAAGAAATTAGTTGCGGAAGATGCAGATGCCAAAGGCTTAATTTTGATTGATGAGGATTATGAGAAACATGTGCCTTTTGATTCTGGCATTTTTCCATTTTCAGAAGTTGGCCGCGTTGCAGGATTTCAAATCATTCACTACATCAATTCTACCAAGTAACCCTTGTCATTATTATTAGCTTACTCTATGATGACTAATTATTTAATCATTAAACAAACCTTCTATAATATCTAGTGTTTTAGTTAGGCTCATGATTTCTATATATAATAGCTGCCCAACTGAACAAAATTTCTAGCTTAGTCCTTGAATGCATCAACAACACATACATACATACATACATACAAACAAACACTCACACACATATATATATAATGTCTGGTCAATTTGTCCAACCAGCATGGTATCATAGCAAACACAGAATTGGTTAATGGTGTGAATGTGTCTATTTTTAAATTAATGTATTGGATTAATTAAACAGGAATCCGACTGCAACAATTCTCCCAACAGTTGATGTTCCAGGATACAAGCCCGCACCAGTTGTTGCATATTTCTCATCAAGAGGTCCAGGAGAGCTTACAGAAAACATTCTCAAGGTTATAATTATTAATTATTTAATTAACCAAAAACATATAATAAATTAATTGTTTAATGATAAATAATTTTTCTATTGATATCTGCAGCCTGATGTAACAGCTCCCGGAGTTGCCATTTTAGCTGCAATTGTCCCGAAAGCCAATGCAGGGAGTTTTCCGAGAGGAAAGAAGCCGGCCGGATATGCAATAAAATCGGGAACATCGATGGCTTGCCCACATGTTACTGGAGCTGCTGCATTCATTAGATCAGTGCACCGAAGATGGAGTTCTTCCATTATCAAATCAGCTCTTATGACAACAGGTACACTAATTTTTAAAAAATTTAACAATTAAGTAGATGGCCTCATTTTGCGTACATATACTAGCCCTATTGTTGAATTATAATTTTTTTTTCAGATCTGTGCATATTTTTTATCATATACAGTCAATCATGTGTATTCAAAAAATACGGACTTGAACTATATATATCTGCAGCACTATTTGCTGCAAAGTGAGATTGTTTTAGAATGAGGAGGGCCAGAGGGTGATAACTAGCTATATTTTTTAGGGAGAATTAACACTGAGATCTGAACATTTTTCACTTTTACTACTTTAGTCTCTAATTTTTTCTCTTTTTTTTTTCTTTTGGTTAAAAGTACTATAGAATGTTGAATGTAATTTTTTAACATGCAAAACCTCCCTATATTTTTATAGACATATCACATAATTTAGATTGATAGCAGCATGGATATAATGGTAAAAGAAATTATATTCTTTCTGCAACTATTTTATAGCCAGGTTTCCCAGTATTCAACAAATTATAAATATCCTAGCTTAGATCCGCTTTTTGAAATGTATATCCTATACCCTAGCTTGTTTAATTGTTGGAAAAATTATTCTTCAATTATTTGCACCTTCTAATGTGGTTGTGTGCTATAAAAATAAACGTATAAAATGTAACTTACAAATATTTTATATATGCAGCAACCGTTTATGATAACACGGGAAAGCCCTTGAAAAACAACGCAGGCAGCACTGCAAGTCCACATGAAACTGGAGTTGGGGAAATCAGCCCACTCAAAGCTTTAAATCCAGGGTTAGTATTCGAAACTACAACGAAAGACTACCTTCGATTCCTTTGTTATTTTGGATATTCAGAGAAAAATATTCGATCAATGTCAAAGTACGCAAACTTCAACTGTCCAAGAAACTCCATTGACAATCTCATCTCAAATATTAACTACCCATCAATCTCCATAAGCAAGCTTGATCGCCATAGAGCTGCTGAAACTGTTAAACGAACTGTGACCAATGTCGGATTGCAAAATGTCACATACATTTCCAGGGTGAATGCTCCTTCAGGATTAATAGTCAAGGTACTTCCTCAAAAACTTGTTTTTGCTGAAGGTGTAAAAAGAAAGTCTTTTAGCGTTTCCTTCTACGGCAAGGAAGCTGCTGGTGGATACAATTTTGGATCGGTAACGTGGTCGGATAATCGACATTCTGTCCAACTGATGTTTGCTGTGAATGTTCAATAAATATAATATATAATTATGTACACACATGAAAATTTGAGATATATAATTGGGTGAATAATGTTCACATGCATAGACATTTTTTTTTTGTTAAATTTTCATTTCCTAATTTTATCGTTAGCATGAATCGAACTAGCTAATGCTTTTTGAATTTGTTGAAATATACTTGAAAAGCAAATCCGTACCCTCAACTCATTCATCTTCATCTACCAATAAGTAGCCAACCAACAGTTGTAGCAACCATCGCCAATAGTTGTAGCAACCTTGGACAATTTTTTTTTTGGTGACCTTCTCGATGATGTCATTTTGGTAGTTGGATGGTGTTAGAGGCGGTTGTCTCCACTTCGATAGTGATGCATGAATGTTCTGATGGCCAGATGGCGGTTTTCGTATAGGCTCTTCGGTTGAAATTTTTTCGAATGTACGGATGTTATTTTTCAGTGTTTTTATTTTAATGTTTTGAGTTTTCTGTGTTTTTGTTGTTGAATACAATCATCGAAATAAATTTGAGATTATTTTCGTTCCGATTTTAAACTTAAAAAAAATTTTAAAATACATCAAAAATATCATATCTACCATATAATAAGTAAATGATATTATGACTTGTGTATTTATTTTGAAAAATGTTAAATTTAATTATATATGTCATTTATGTATTAATTAGTTGTATTATCTTGATATATTCTAGAATATCTCTAAAGCTACAATGACTGTAATGGCATTGTTACATCCATTATTGAGAATTGCTTTGGGAGATTGCTATTACCTTTATTAAAATCAATAAGTATCACTTTTCTTTTACTATTTTTATGATACTCAATGACCACTTGATATATAATATTACTATATTATCTTTATTTCTAACTACACTTTTTATTAATATTTCTTATAAATTAGATAAATCAAATAATTTGAAATAAAAAAAATTGTTAAACACTAAAAAAAGAAAAAAATTGTATTGTTATTTTTTTAATTTATTTTAATCTACTTCTTATTCTTATGTTTTGTTTATTCTATTTTTTATTTAGTAAAATAAAATGTATGAAATAAATGATAAATAAAAATATTTTGTTCTTAAGTGCATATTTTATATTATTAGGAAGAAATATCAAACAAATAATTTATTTTAATCCACTAGTAGGGAATGATTAGTAGATAGTGATTTCAGTTGGGGAAATCAACAATCTTCCTTCTCCCTTCTCCCTTATTTTGAACTTTTTGAAATCTTTTATCTTAATTTTATGCAATTATTTTATTTTTTATGTTTGGCACTATGTAGAAAATTTTAGTGGCGCTTTAGAAGTCTTTTGCATATAGATTTGACACCTTCAAAAATAAATTAATAGCTTATAGTTATGAGATAAAAAGGTCCCGTTTGTTCAAGATTCTTCCATATATAGTAATATTACCAATTAATTGACGTAGGACGTTATTTTAAAATTTTATATATTGTTACTTTAGGTATTTTGATATTTTCTATTTTAATTAAAGTCAGTGTCTTAGTCTTTTATCTTTATTATAGTTATGATTTAGTAGGGAGGGTAAAATCCTCTATGAATTTGGACCCCATAGGGCCCACCCCAAATAAAGTGAATTTTGATTAATTTTTGAGAAATAGAGTGAAGAATGAGAGAAAAAAATAATCTCAAATTCTTAATGGGATGAGGTTTGATTTTGTACTTTTCACGCCGCCACCACCCAAATCCCTATTATATATGAATATTTGTTTATTTTTGTTCAAATTTTTTTTATCAATTATAAGGGTCCGGCTACGGTGCAACTGTGGTATCGTGCCACAGTTGCATCTAGTCATTTGATCCACTTAGATAGGTGGGGTCTATTGAAATCCAACGGATCGATACAATCGTGGCACGGTACCAGAGTTGCACCACAGTTTTCCCCCAATTATAATGTTGGTTAATAAATTTTCATTTTATTTTTACCTAATATAAATAAGTTATAACTAAAAGAAAACCATATATTATAATATTTATTTAACCTTAAAATATTGTTATGTTTCTTTTCTCTCTTAAGATGTTGCTCTCTTCAATTTTTTTTTTTAAATTTTGATACATTTCTAGATATTATTTCAACCCTTTGGAGATTTTTTTAAAAATAATTTAAATACTTTATAATATGAAAATGATTTTATTTAAGTCTCTAATTTTTAATTACTAAAATCATTTATCTATATCTACTATAAAATAAGTAAATGAGGAGTGGGGTGAGGATGGGGAAATCATTCCTTATTGTTGAGTAGCTAAATTCAAACACTTATGGAAAGAAAATTGGCAGTATTTTGTAAATGTTTGAGTTGTTTTGAAATCACATGAATGAAGCATGATTACTTAAACTTGAAACGGCAATGGAAATGATCCTTTTGGCTATAACAGTTTTTCATTTGCCACGTGACTTGTCACTCGAATGCTTAAGTGACCTCAAGGTCGTTATAACAACTTGTACATGTGGCCAAATCTTATACATTCTATTCTAGGTTTACAGATTATTAAGCAACTTTTGTATAAAATGGGGTTATCAATCTTATTCAGCAATGGTTCTAGAGAGTTACTGTGAGAGATTTGTGAGTCAGAAAACTTTTTCTTAAGCTCTCTTCACTTGAGTTATTGTAATCTTCTTCTTTGAATCAATTGATAAAGCCAGCTCTGATGTTTTACCCGTGAATGTAGGTCACTCAAAGATCAAACCACGTAATCTTGAGTTCTTGTTGAGTTTTTGATTTGTGCTCTGTGTTTCATTTAGATCCGTTTTGTGTTTTTGATTGTATTGATTTGTTTAGATTTTTTTAATCTAATTTGATTAATCTTCAAGTAATAAATGCAACTTGTATTGATCTTGGATTGAGATCTTGGGCAGAGCTTTGCTTTAGTTGAGTTTTATATTGATTAAGCTTTACAATTGGTATCAAAGCAGGGTTCTTAATGAAAATCCAAATATAGCTACTTAAAAGGCTGATCTAGAAAAGTTTAATGGCAGGAACGATTTCAACATATGAAAAGTTAAAATGAAAGCTCTTTTTATCAGCCCAGGCTTGGGGGATGCACTTGAATCTTCATTAAAGAAGGGAGGAAAGGAGGTATCATCATCCAGGACTCTAGAATAGATGGCTGACATAGACAAGAAGGCTAGAAGCATTATAATTCTGAGCCTTACAAATTCTATGACTAGGGAATTGGCCAAGGAAACATTTGTTACAACCTTGATGGAGAAGCTTGAGAGCTTGTACATAAAGAAGTCACTGGCTAATAGGCTTTACATTTAGAAGAGGGTGTTCACCCTTAAGATAGCTGAAGGCTCATCATTTGACAAACACTAATGAATTTAATTAAGTATGTGATACACTAGCTACCATTAATGAGGCTTTAAATGATGAGGGTAAAGCCTTATTATTGATCAGCTCGCTACCTAAATCATACAAAAACTTTGTTGATGCATTGATGTATGTGAGACAAACACTTTCACTTAATGAAGCTAAATCAGTTCTCAATACTAAGGAGTTATAAGAAAAGCATGGTAATCTTGAAAATGAAGCTGATGAGGGGCTATCTGTAAAGGAGAAGTTTGACAGGAAAGATGAAAAGAAAAAAAAGCCAAACAAATCCAAGAACAAGCACCACAAGGTCTTGAAATGCTTTCAATGTCACAAATAAGGTCATTTTAAGAAAGATGTGCCAAAAAATTCAAATATAAAGGTCAAAATAGTGATGCAGTAGTGGTTGAAGAAAAATGATATGAGTCAGCTGATGTTCTCATTGCCTCAAAAGTAAATGAAAGAGGTAAATGGGTTTTGGACTATGGATGCTCATTCCATATGAGTCCATTTATAAATCATTTTACTAAATATTTTGAATGTGATGGTGGTAAGGTGATGATGGGTAATAATGTAATGTGTAAAGTTGTTAGCATAGGCAACATAAATCTAAAATTACATGATGGGTCTACTTATGAATTAAAATAAGTCAAACATGTTCCTAATGTCAAAAGGAACTTGATTTCACTTGGTATGATGGACCAAATAGGGTGCATTGTTAAGCTTCAAAATAGGGCGATGAGTGCTGTCAAAGGGTCTTAAGTCCTGTTGAAGGGAATTAGGAAGAATGGGCTTTATGCTCTTGATGGTACCATTGAATCAAGAGAGGTATCAGTGTCATCCAGCTCTAGTGTTGACAAAACTAGACTATGACACTTAAGACTTGGACATATGAGCTTAAAAGGCGCAAAGAATTATCTAAACAAGGGTTGTTGAATGGATATAGGATTGAAAATCTAGTGTTCTATAAAGATTATGTCTTAGGTAAATCTACAAGGGCTAGCTTCAAACCTTCAGTGCATACATCAGGGGGGGGGCATTGGAGTACATATATTTTGAGGAGGAATGATGGTACCAAGTATTTCTTGTCGATTATTGATGATTATTCAAAGATGGTCTGGGTATATTTACTTAAGCAAAAAGATCAAGTGTTTGACAAGTTTAAGGAATGAAAGATCTTGGTTGAGAGTCAAATAAGGAAAAAGGTGAAGAAACTGAGGATAAATAATGGGTTGGAATTATGTAATCAAGTTTTTGATAATTGTTGTGTTGTTGAGGGAATTACAAGACACAAGACAGTAAGGCTCAAACGACAACAAAATGGCCTTGTTGAGAGAATGAATAGGACACTCATGGACAAAGAAAGAACTATGATGATTCAAGCTAAGTTGCCAATGAATTTATGGGCAGAGACTCTCAACACATCCTATTACTTAGTGAACCTAAGTCCCTCCTTTACAATAAGTTTTAAAACACATCATGAAATGTGGTTAGGGAATCCAACTAGCTATGGAAGTCTTAGGGTATTTGGTTGTCAGCCCTATTGTTAAAGCGTATTGTTGTAAGTGTTAATGTGCAAGTGTACACAACAAGTAATATAAGGATGAGTATCCAAATCGTCTCCACAGGGATTGATGTTATAAGACTTGCCACAATAATCTTAACTGTGCATTTCAGTCTAATTAAAATAAATTAATTTATGAAATTGATGACCTAATGAAATAAAAAAATTGCAATAAACATAATCTAATAAGGAAAATCTAAAGTCGAAAATAAAGATATACTCAATGAAAAAGGGGTAGTTGAGTGCTTAAACTCACTTAATGATGTTGACTATTTTTCAATTGTCATATTGTTGCTACAACATCTGCTACAACACTAGGCAGAATCTCTCATGCATCCTCATCTGTCGCATGTTGGATATCTTATATCTATATGCAACCTAACAGTGACTAGTTGTTATTCTAACATTAGATATAACATTATACATTCTAGATTCCAATTGCCCTATGAGGTGAATCTCCATGTCCAGTTCTTCACTAATCTTATATTAAGTATGGTCTTATTTAAATTGAGATTAACTCAACTTGGGAAACTCAATCTAAAACCATGTATTATCTAGATTTTTTAAGTCAAACTTTTTTGAGGTTTTTTCTTAGCTCGTTTCCACTAAATGGGTGGTCAATTGAAATAAATGCTATAAAAGATTCTAAGCAACATATGTATATAAGTCAAATAACCATTAAACTTATTTAACATCTAACTACATCAAAGTTTAGTTTATGATAGGTGATAAAACAATAACAGCAGACATTTTTGCCATCAAATACATTTCTAGAGAGAGATGAAAATAAGCAAAACAAAAAGTAGAAATTGAGATCTACTAAATTCAAGACGTCCCTCTCTTAGGTTTTTACGATCTATCATTCTTTTTTTCAGAAATCCCTTGCTGCAGCCCTCAACTCTCTCTTGTTCTTTTCTTTTCTTTTCTTTTCTTCTCTTCTCTATTGATTTTGTGTGACGACCCCGCACCCCTTTTTGTTTCTTTCACATGTGCTCCTTTTATATCTTGGAGTTAGGGCAACCTAAAGCCTGAGACCATGTGTCTCCTTTTGTGGAAACCTCAGATCGCATATCTTTTTATGCCGCCTGTCACTACTTTATCAGTTAACATGTGGGTAGTCTTGTCTCTATTTGTTCCTAGATTGCTGTTGCAATTTCTACAACATCATCTATGATTCAGACTTGTTTTAGTTCATCTGCTGACAAGTTCTTAGTCATTTCTGCAAGTTTGCTATTGTAACATCCATCCATAAAGCTTGAGCTTTTTAGTCACTTACAATCATGCACATAATTAGAACACAAAGTGATCTAAAATACAATCAATTTATTAAAATTAAACTTAAATAGATGCTCATGCAAAATATAAATAAAAATGCAATAAAAACACATCATTTACTCTTTAAGTAATATTAGTTTAAGTTTAGAAATGTTATGATAACTCTCATTTTATAAAGTTATCACCTATGCTCATGTTAGCTAAGGAAAGATAGCTTTAAGAGCTTTGAGGGGTATCTTTATTGGTTATCCACAAAGAGTCAAGGATTATAAGCTGTGGTGCATAGATCTAACTCCACCAAGATGTATAGTTAATAGGGATGTTGTTTTCAATGAAGAAGAGATGGTAGATATAGCTCACAGAAATAAAGAACATAATCAAATTTAAATAATTGATATTCAGTTCGAGGTGAAGTCATTTGAACAAAATAACTCAAATAAGATTGCAGTATTAGATGATGTTTGTGATGGTTCAAATAGACATTATACATCTTAAGATGAAGACTCAGCTCAGAATCGGACTCAGGACTACCAACTTGTCAGAGATAGACATAAAAGACAGATTAAGGCACCTAGGGGGTATGGATATGATGACTTAATTGCTTTTGCATTGCATTTTGCTCATAAGATTGATTAAAAAAAACCAAAAAGCTTTAGAGAAGTTGTTTCATGTCAATATAGAAAGGAGTATAAGAGAGCAATGAATGATGAGATCAACTCATTGCATAAGAACTCTACTTTAGAGTTGGTTAATGTTAACATATATATTTCCATAATATTGATTTTGATGATAACAAACAAGATTAAAAATGATTAAGTTTGATGATAACCTTTTGTTGTTAAGGTTTGTTGACATCTTAAAAGTCAATTGTAAAGATTCTGAAGCCTTAGGGTGTAAGGCTTGTTTAGTTAAATCCTTAAGCCGTGTGAGTTTGGAGGTGTGGATGTAGGTAGAGTTTGCTAAACCACGTAAAAATATTGTGTTTGCTCTCTTTTCTTTTATCTCTTTACATTTGTTAATTGTTAAATTTATCTTTATAGAAATCTCTGAGGCATTAGTTTGAGTTGTTTTGTGATTGTAGTTGCTTACGTTTTTTTTTAGAAACCCAATTCAACCCAGCTCTTGAGTTACTTAGTTAGTATTTCAATGAAAAAAAAGATAAGAATAGTGGGATGCAAATGGATATATACAGTAAATAAAGGGCTTACAAAATCAAATCTTAAAAGGTTTAAGGCTAGATTTGTTGCCAAGGGATATATTAAAAAAGAATGGTTGGGCTTTAAAGAAGTGTTTTCACCAGTTGTTAGACATGCATCAATCATAACACTGTTGGCATTAATAACAATATATGACTTGGAACTAGAGTAGCTTGATGTCAAGACTGCTTTTCTACATGGTGAAATAAGAGAACAAATTTAAATGACTCAACCTGAAGGGTATGAAGCTCCAGGCAAAAAGGATTATGTTTGTTTACTTAAAAAGTCTCCTTATGGTATTTATCAATCCCTAAGGCAATGATCTCTTAATTTTGATCAGTTTATGGTTACACATGATTTCACAAGGTGTAGTTATGATTGTTGTGTATACTCTAAGACACTAAACCCTAATATGTATATCTACCTATTGTTATATGTCAATGATGTACTCATTGCTTGTAACGAAAGAACTAAAATAGAAGCCTTGAAGAAGCTCCTGAACACTGCTTTTGACATGACGGATTTTAGAAGAGCAAAAAAGTTATTGGGAGTTGAAATCATTAGAAACAAGAGCAGAGGTTTAGTATTCTTGTCACAAGCGAAACATCTTAAAAGAGTACTATAGAATTTCAATATGCTGGATTGTAAACATGTACAATTGCCACTAGCTACACATTTCAAACTTTGCAAGCTCTATTATCTAAAGTTGGAGGAAGGAAAGTAGAAGATAAGTCATGTTTCTTATATAAGTGCAGTAGGCTAGTTTAAGTATGCCATGGTTCTCACTAGACCTGACATCTCACATGCTGTGAGTGTTGTTAGCAGATACATAACATCTCTAGGCAAAAAACATTGGGAAGTTGTGAAGCGGATTATGAGGTCTCTCAAGAGCACTCTTAACCTTGGTTTACCATATAGAAGGAAGACTGATGCTGCATTTACTAAATTGGAATGTGAATAGTAAATGGGAATAAGAATAAGTTATTTACTTGAACTGTAGGAATCGAAATTGGAATGAGCTAGATTGCCATAAATGTGTTTACTTTATATTGGAATCGAAATGAGAATGAGTTAAATTGTAACAATTTACCAAAAAGTACTTAATGAATTATTGTCACAATTATTATGTTTAATTCAAGTGGATAAGTGTTGAGTAGCTGAATTCGAACACTTATGGAAAGAAAATGGTAACGTTTTGCAAATGTTTAAGTTGTTTTCAAATCACGTAAATGAAGGATGGTTGCTTAAACTTGGAATGACAATTGAAGCGGTCTTTTCGGCTATAAAATGGGTTTATCAAGCTTATTTAATAATGGTTCTAAAGAGTTCATGTAAGAGATTTGTGAGTGAGAAAGCTTTTTCTTGAGGTCTATAATCTTCAATTGAGTTCTTGTAATCTTCTTCTTTGAATCAATCAATAAAGCCAACTCTGATGTTTTACTTATGGATGTAAGTCACTCAAAGACTGAACCATGCAATCTTGTGTTCTTGTTGAGCTTTCGATTTGTGCTCTGTGTTTCATTTAGATCCATTTTGTGTTCTTGATTGTATTGATTTGTTTAGATTGTTTTTTTGTTTTATCTAATTTGATTAATCTTCAAGTCCTGAATGCAACTTGTATTGATCTTGGATCGAGATCTTAGTCAAAGCTTTGCTTTAGTTGAGGTTTATAATGAGCAAACTCTACACCTACATAGGGATTCTCTATCCCCAGTCCACTAAATTTTTTGAGGGATGACATGGAGAATGGAGGTAAAATTTTTAATGGGGTGAGGAATTGGGTAGGCCTCTCTACCCCCACCCTACTCCGTTGCCATCCTTATAATTTAGTTTCTCTTTTTTGGTTAACTTAGGCAACTAAATTTACTTTATTATAAATAGAGAGATCTAGTTAAACTTTTCATAACTTTAGCTTTAATTATTCAATAAAAACTTGTCTTTTATAATTTCATTTGGGATAATCTACTAAAAAATCTCTTTTGTAGAGTTGTTTGGATTAGAGTGTCATATAATCTTGCTTAATGCATTATTAAAATCTCACTGAGTTGTATGGATTAGAATAAAATCTAATCATACTTCCATTAGAGTTATAGAATTTTCCTTAGTGATAACATGAAGTGTTGTTGTTATTCAATAAATGGCATACATCAAAGGATGTTGTTGATTTATTATACAATTGACTTGGTACATACCCCCGATGTATGAAGATGTTTCTTGTTTGTAGATACTTTCACTATTATTATTAGTATTAATACTTTAATTTGTGACATGTTTCTCTAATCCATAATTCATTTTTAGTTTAAAATTTTCTCTTTCTTGGAGTCTCAATTTCTCTATTATTGGGCATCTCATTTTTTTTCTTATCATTAAGTAAACAAATTTTTTTTGTTCATAACTTCTCAATTTCCATTCACCTAATGAGAGTAGATCTAGAAATGATAGTAATAATTAAAAAATTACAAAATATTTATGAATTTGTGGAATAAATAAATATATTAATCTTTCTGAAGTTAGGACGCAAACATAAGCTTTATTTTATAATTAACAAGTTTTGGCTCTTATAAACTAGTATTGAATCATGCATTGTAATTGCCTAATATCAATAATAAAAGTTCTCTTAAATTTCCTACTTCTTCCTTATTCATATCATTTAACAACTAAGCCAATCAATAAAATAATAATAATAATATTTTTCCTGACATTTTAGAAAACAAGAGGGATTGCAATGAAAATAACCTAAATAAATACACTCTGCCATTGGATTTGCTTTTACCATTCTTGACTTGGATACAATGGTTAAATTACAAAATGACAAAAGAAATAGTATGCTGCAACTGTTAAAACATAGGCGGCCCCTATATATATATATATTCTCTAATTTAGGATCCTAGGTATATTAAAGTCCAAGATCCAAAACTTTGTTAGATTATTCCTTGTTTTAATTTAATAAGGGATTAGGTGTGTGTTTCTCTTGTCTTTTAGATTATTCATTACTTTTATCCGTCGGATCCCAGGTACTTGGATCAACCAAAAGGTCGATTCTATTTGAGCTAATCATTTTCAAATGATATTTGCATTGTTCACAAAGATATTTTTTTATTTAAGAAAATTTCTATAATTTAATCTATAACAATTTTGGCATTGAACCCATAAATGCCTGTATTTTTAAGTTACATTACTTTCATTAGAACTTTTGCTTATAGTTAGATCCCTTAAACATTATCTATATAGAAATTTATTGATCTAGGATCCTAACTTTGTTCAAGCCCGAGAAAGCTATTAAGGCATATACTTTAATAGTATAATGGCATGACACTATTGATCCATATAACCGATAGCTTTTCCGGACTTCGATAAAGTCTGGGATCCTAGGCCTTATTAGTATTACACACACACACACACACATATATAAGTATTGATTTGGTCCAGGATTTAGACTTTATTAATGTCTAGGAAAGCCATTAAGCCATATGGTTTAGTAGTATAATGACATTATACTACTAATGTCATTATAGTTTTAATGACATTAGGGAAAACTGAAAAATTAATAATTTAGTTTTAATAAAGCAAAGAATGGTACGTGGCGTTGTTCTACCAAATCAATACAGAACTTAATCTGCCTTTGAGACCAGATCTGACTTAGAACAGATCAATATTAACTTAGGGGAAAAACTGAAAGGATAGGGGAAAAACTGAAAAATTAATAATTTAGTTTTAATAAAGCAAAGAATGGTACGTGGCGTTGTTCTACCAAAGCAATACAAAACTTAATATGCCTTTGAGACCAGATCTGACTTAGAGCATATCAATATCTCGCATGTTCTGGTTTCCAGCCGATATACCAAATCCTTTAAAATGATTTTAAATGACTCTATTAATTTGGTAGTATAATGACATTATACTACTAAACCATATGGCTCAATAGCTTTCTCGCCCATTGTACTATTAAACTATATAGTTTTATAACTTTCTTGGACTTTGATAGGGATATCTGATTAGAATATTTATATAATCATTATTACGTGCAGACGCCATCATGCCGTTAAGCTATAGTTTTAATAGAGTTATTTTTTAATGCACTATAAAGTAGTGAGGTTTAATGGCATTAAAATTTAACTCTATAAAATCTCATGGCTTAAAAGTGTATCTGCATGAGAAAAGTGACGGTGCTCACGATGGAGAAGGACTGCAGATATTTGCATAATTTTTTGTGCAAATTTGGAGTTTCACAATTGTTTGAAAGCCTTTTGCATCATTGTAAATCATTTCACAATGTTGTAAAAACCTTTCACACCATTATAAAACTCTAAATCTATACAAAAATCATGATGACATCTGCTAGGAGAGAGTACCTCTTTCTCTCTTTATATATATATATATATATATATATATATATATATATATATATATATATATATATACATGTATATATCATGTTGATCTAGTCCACACGATTTAACAATTTTCCCATATTTAAATAGAGTTCAGGATCCCGAATTAAAAAATATATATAATTGTTTTCTAGTGTAGATACCCGCATCTTTTAAAATATGGATTTATTATATACACTATATGTCATATACGGCGAATCCACATTTTCAGAGGATACATGCATCCGCATCTGAGAATGTTTATATATATAATATATATGAAGTCTCTCACTTTCCAAGCACTAACGTTGAAAAAACAAATGAAAGAACAAGATGTTTCTACCATAGATTATCACTATGTACTTGTTTGTGTATAGTAAACAAAGAATAACACGACTCACTTAGAACAAGTCGTTAATGATCTACACAAAACGTAACAAGTAATACATAAATATTTAAATCAAGAATGCTATTGCTATGAATTTCAAATAGTAACAATTTATTTTTGTGATAGCTACAGTTAAAATGTTATATTAATTAGGACTCGAACAAGTGGATTATATATCAATGGGATTTCTAACATTAGTCCATTTAAAAATTTTGCATGGTACAAATATTAGCTGCGAAATAAATATAAGCTTTAAGTAAACTAATTGTTTTTATTTTTAATTTTTTTAAAGATTAAATTTAAAAGCAAGAAGAAAAAAATATTATATATACTCCAAATCCAAACTTGAGCGGATAAGTGCGTGCCGCTTAGCATAGAGGAATAAAATTTTGACACTGAAGTTGTTCGAGATTATCTGGAAACGCCAGATCAAACACTTGATATTCCCATGTGAAAGCAGAAACGAGAGGCCCAAAAGAATAACACACAATAATTAATAATTATATAAAAAAGAAAAAAGCTGGAAATAAAGTGTAAAGACGTAGATATTTACAATAATTAATTAAAAGGGGGGAGAGAGAATAAAGCAAATAAAGTAAAGAAATTTAAAAATAAAACGGCCACTCTGAAAAAGAGAGGATTGCATATTTTATCTATACTTTTTAATAAATAATGTAAAATTATTTAATGAAAAAATATATTAAATGTATATATATATATAAATTTATATTGAATTAATTAATAATATGTTACGAAGATTGATCCAGAAGGATATTGCTTCACATAAAGTCTGGATCTTAAACATATAATGAAAAAGTAAATTTTTTACTGTTTAATTCACTACTGCTCCTTTGACAATTAAAATTTAGTCATTATAATGAAAAAGTAAAAAACCGAAAATTCACTGTTTTACATGCAACTAAAAAGGGCAATAAATTTACTAACACTTTGGGCTTGCTTTGCAATGCTTCTTGGAAAGATTAAAAGTGATTTTGAAAAATTAAAAGTTAATTTTGATGTATGATAAATATTTTAAAAATTATTTTTGGTAAAATTTAGTAGATTTTGAAAAGTAAGTAATTAATGGCTTTTCAACATTTGATTTCGAGAATCTGTTTTATACTAAATGTCAATCAGCCCAGAGGAGAATTACATGTGGATCTGTGGTATCAAATGAGTGATGATTATTATGTTTTATATGTCAACAATAAATTGGTCCAAAGGAAGATTTATTGTTTTACATTTTCTTATTATTAATTTTTTTATTACTATACCAAGATATCACTTACAGGTTAATATTTTGTCCAAAGATAAAATAATGGAGTATCCGATATCTTGAGATAGGGTAAACATTTATTTGAATTTATTTTTATTTTAAGACTTATATGAGCTCATATTGTTTGTTTGTTATTCTCTGTTTAGTTATAAATCCTGCTAATATCATTGCCAACATCAATTCCACTCTTATGCTAAACGGCTCTAATCTCACAATCATAGATCTCGACCTTGCATTAAGGGTTGCTTCTCCCCCATCCCTTATGAAGGAGAGTACCCATTAATGACAAAAGAGAAGTTGAAAGGTATGAGAAATCAAATCACATGTGTATCATAATCTTGAAAAAGGCCATTCCGGAAGCATTCAGGGGCTTAATGTCTAAAAAGATAATTATAGGTAAGGAATTCCTTATAAAAATTGAAAATAGGTTTGCCAAGAACAAAAAGGCAAAAGTAGTACACTATTAACAATTTTAATTTCAATAATGTATATGGGCAAAGACAAAAGAAAGAAAAGGAATAACGATGAGAAAACTATAGTTACGACACCTCAAAAGAAATAACAAAATAGATTGGGTATTTCGAAAGATATTAGTTGTTTCTTCGGTGGAGCTGAATGGCGTGGTTTGATTTATTCTGAGGTTAATTTATATTCAGCTTATTTCATTATTCAAAACAGGTTAGTTTCGGTTTCTTGTCAGACGATGATAATCTTTTGTGATGAAATATTAGCTAAGTAACCTAAGCGGGGGAGAAATGGGTTTCTAAAAATTATGGAGAACTTACATCAAAACATAATGCAAATATCAAATAAAATTATGCAAATAGCAAATAAATCACAACAATCAAGATGCAAAGAGATAAGGGAAAGAGAATCAAACACGATATTTTTATATGGTTTGACAAACCCCGCCTACGTCCATACCTCCAAGTTCACTGAGCTTGAGGATTCCCCTAATAAAGCCTTTCAACCCAAGGCTTCAAAATCTTTACAATTGACTTCCAAGGTATCAAACAACTTTGACAATAAAAGGTTACCCCAAACCTTTTAACCCAAGTGTTTCCCATACTCTCAAACACTTAATTTGATGTTTAAAATGAAAATTACAAAAAAATTTCTTCACACAATATGTGTTTACAAATGAAAGGCCGAAGTGTGAATTGATGAAAAATCAAAAAGATTTAAGCACAAATAGGATTGAATACAATAATAAGTCAATCACGTTGTAGGATTCGTTTTTGTTTGAATTTCATTGAGTCTTTTTATATTTGGAGAAGAAAACTAGGTGTCATTGACTTTCTAGGAATAATCAAATCATCGTTAACTGTTATCGAATCACTGTTTTGACTTTGTACAAGTTATCATTATGTTGAATTTTAAATATTTGGTTTACCGTTTGAAGTTGTCAGTTTTTCATTTAATTCCAGAGACCTACAGGATATTTATCGGCTAGCCGTTTGTGCTAAACGATTCACCAGTTGCAAACTAATTTCCTTTGGAATTTTTCGGTTAGTGGTTATCAGTAAACGGTTTACCGATTCCAAAGAATTTGCTCTCTGAAATTTTCGATTAATTGTTTCTAATAAATGATTCACCATTTCTTCCAAAATCAAAATTACAAAACTTCCTTTAGAAAACAGTTTGCCAATTTAAAATTAATGATTATCTGTTTATTTTCATAATCTTATTTATGTATAAGAAACTTCATACGACCTAAGAATTTGATCATTTAAAGACTCCAACTTTGTTAATTCAGTTTGTTATCATCAAAATGAAAATTTAAAGAAATAACCACAATATTTTAGCATTTTTCAAATTTGACCGCAAGTTTTTTTAATCAAAATTAGCTTAACACTAAATTTGAGGACGAAATTGCCTTTGTCATTCTCACCCTTCTCTCTCACTGCAACCTCTCTCTTATAGAAAGTTCTCTCTCACCAAAATCTCTCACACATTGTCGACGGCTTAAAGTGGCATTCGAAGTCCACAAGCATCAGCGAATATCACTGCAACCATATGGAAAACTACCTTGTGTGCTAAGTTTTTATACTTGCTATAGTTTATTGCGATTCCTAAATGATTGATGGAACTAGCCTTTAATGGATTTTGCAAAGCTCACATTCATAAGTTCTTGTAGTCTTAGAAGATTTTTTGGCAGGTGCAATTAAATTTTAGTACATTTTGGGATCTATTAAGTGTAATATGCCTTTCAATTTTGGGAGTTCTACTGTTGAGATTTAATTTTTGGGAGTTCTTCTATTGAACTCTAATTTTAACACTTCACGAATGTTTAAATGGTCTCATTCTCAATATTTCCACACTTTTGAGATATTGATTGATAGAAAAATTACCCTTAGACCTTTTAAGGTTTGGAACACGACATGACAAGTGTGTAACTGAAGTTCTATAATGAGCTAACAAACTCAATAATTATTTACAACTATCAAATGAAGCAGAACACTCCAATATTATCATTAACCAATGGTCATTATATGTTAAGAGTATATAAATGTGCAAGCATATATAAGTAATAAACTTCCGTTTCTTTTCTTTTGTTTTTATCATCTTTGGCATCATTCAAGTGTTGGGGCAAGAGAAAACTTTTGGTGAAAACCATCATTTATAATTCAGGAACATTCATGTTGTATAACTAAAAATCAATAATAAAATTATGCGAAAGTGTACCTGAATCCATAATGTTTAATTCCTCTCTTGGGTTGTGTGGTTGGCTTTCCAAATCTACACATTCTCCTAGAGAGTCCTTTAATTCTCTCTGTGCTTTCTCTCCGGTGATGGGATGTCAATAGAAAATAGAAAGATACGTGTGACCTAAAGATCATAACCATTTATATAGACAACATTTTTCTGTTGTCACTGAGTATTCTTAATTCTGCCTATCACAAAATTAGAATACTATTAAGTCTCTACACATTAAAGGTCTACACCCTATTAAATACATTAATGCCCATAATACCGTAAAGCTAAATAGATCACTTTTAATTAAGCTTAACCTTATACGACAGTCTACAATATATAATTATTCACATATAAGCCCAACATTGAATTAAGGATATAACAATATTAGATTAAAAATCTAACATCAAGTTGTCGCTCAAACAAATGAATGATGTCGCTAAAACAATTAGAAGCTATAGAACTTATACGAGAAGTGAGCTTAAAATGGAATCAATAAACTAGAAACATATTATAATAAGTATTCGAATAGAAGAAGAAGAAGAAGAAGCAGAAGCTATTAACAAGAATTTGAACAAAGGTTACGAAACAATAGCATTGGTAGGACCTAGCTACTTATGGAACTCTTACAATTGAAAAACTATTGGCATAAAATAACTTTTGGTCAGCGGAAGAGTATCTATGCTTCAATAAAAAGTAATAAATAAATAAATATTGGATCGACAATTATAAATATCTTGAAAAAAATAATAGAACATAGAAGAAAAGCCATAGCACCATCTGCATAAAGAAACAAGAATAACAACTGAATCTTTCTGCATTAATTAACTAATAACAACCAAGTTTCAATAATAAAAAAGACTAATTTTGCTGCATCATAAAAAGTAAACCCGAATGAGGCAATTCATCAAGCACTAAACCTGCATTCGAAACACAAACAAAGAACACTTAACAGAAAGCGGATTTCACCAAAGCACCTACGAAATTGGTAGAAAATATTAGACTTTCCCAGCCTAAAAGAAAAACCAAAGCATTATTACCAAATTCATTCAAATCCAAAAGTAAATACATAAAATCAACATTTAATTAGCCAGTACACCTAAATTACTCTAGAAATTCAAATTTATAGCTAATTAAACATTATAAAATGTTAAAAAATGAATCTAAAAGAAAAAATGTGTCGACAATCAAATCAAAATCAATTCCTCTAATTCGATTCCAAATGTCTCAGGCACGGGTTGCACGTAGAGTGAACGAGCTTGCTAATCATGGTACCTCTATTTACAAGCTTGAATATCCTCTCCAGTAACTATTCTTTTGCTCAAGTCAATGTGACTTTTTAGCTTGTCACACCGACCATGACGGCTCGATGCGGCTGACTTTATGAACTCCAACAAAAGGTTAATCCTGACGATGTTGTACTTGAGCAGGCAAGCTTTTAGGGTTTAGACTTTGATGAAATCAAAAGTGTCTTTTGACCTAGATCTTCAATCTTCGATCTTCGAATCAACTTTTTGCTTCTGGTCCGATCTATCATTAAGAACCTAGAGAGGTTGAGTTGTTTGATCTGTTTTTGCTTTTGGTTTTGGCCTTCGTTTTATTTTGGTCTTTTGTTTTGTCAAAAAGAGAGGTAAACGATTTTGTGAAGAGAGAGCAATGAAGAGTTAGCAATTTATCCAAATTTGAAGTCCAAAAAGACATGTGAACAATAAATAAAATAATAAATTTAAAAATAAAATAAAATAAAATATAAAATCTTAGTATGAATGAAGATTTATTATCCTATAATATCAATAACTGTTGATACTGGTATGTTAAAAGTGTTAAAAACTACTTAAGTCATTAAATACTAATACTCTTTTTTTAATATTAAACCTAATATCAGTGAATGGAGAAATTGTATAGTATATAAGAGGCAATACAACTAATTGATGCATGTATAA
The DNA here is from genome assembly GCA_029633175.1 of Citrus glauca. Taxonomy (NCBI): domain Eukaryota; kingdom Viridiplantae; phylum Streptophyta; class Magnoliopsida; order Sapindales; family Rutaceae; genus Citrus; species Citrus glauca. The sequence continues at coordinate 20,689,861 of JAQOOD010000005.1, forward strand.
TATGTGTAATTAAATTTAATGTAACTGTCATTTGCATAATGATCTTTCACAATAAATACACAAATATCACAGCTTCATTTACTTGTTATATGGTTAATATAATACCTTTATGTTGCGTTTATCTGTCAGTAAATAGAATTGGCTGTAATCGAAATGGGCTGAAATCGGAATGAGTTGGAATCGGAATGGGGAATTAGAATCAAAATATAAGTTATTTACTTGACCTATAGGAATCAGAATTGGAATGGACTAAAATCCCATTGATATGTTTATTTTATCTTGGAATTCGAATTTGAATGAGTTAAATTGTAACAAATTATTAAAAAGTACTTAATGAATTATTATAATAATAATAATTATTTTATATTTTAATTATAGTGATTATTTATTCAAAAACTATAATTATTAATACATTAATGTTAGTAATATATTAATATATTAATTAATGGTAATAATTATATTAATAATTATTATAATAGTATATTAACTAATTAATTATAATAATAATATATGAATTAATTATAATAAAAGTATATAAATTATTGTGATTATTTATCAAAAATTATAATTATTAATAATTATTGTGAATAATATGTTAATTTATTAATTGATTAATAATTATAATAAATGAATTAATTATAATCATAATATATTAATTATTGTGATTATTTATTCAAAAACTGTAATTATTAATAATTATTGTTAATAATATATTAATTAATTATGATATATTAATTAATTAAATGAAGACGATATGGGCATTATTAATTTCCGACAGAGGGCAAAATAGTTATTTTTAGGAATGATAGACTCATTCCCACCTCTCCCTTGTGAATGAGTCTCCTCTTTTCCAAATTGTGGTGGGTCTCATGATTCTAATTCCGTTTTCTGACTTTATTTTGTAAAGTAAACGTTGTCAATGATTCCGATTCCGAATTCTGATTCCCCAATTCAGGAAATAAACGCAACATGAATGTATTGTAAAATTTCTCCAACAAATGTCATTTTTCTTCTACCAGCAATATATACTTGATATTAATATTTTCGTTCAATTCTATAAGATTGCCCTTTATGGTAAACTTTAATTACAGTGACTGATTCTAATTCAGTCGATGTTTCCGTTAGAAATGTTTTTTACTGCATTGCATAAATCGATGAAGACCCGTGTTGGGCTTACATATAGTTTCCATTGGGCTGGACTGTATCTAAACAGAATGCGGCCTATACAGCATAAATCAAACCCGGCTCCCTCCTGTTTTCAGACAGGTTTGCACTATATTTATTTGATTATAATAATAATAATAATAATAATAATAATAATTTAAAAACATTTGTTTATATTTTTCAAATATTGTATTGGTCAGCATATCTTTGCTCGCTCCTCAACTAAACTTTTCTTACAATTGATCTTTTGCATGCGGTCGTTAAACTCATTTCACAACAAATTTGGTACCACTTCAATCTTCCTCTTGCGAGCTACGTAGTGGTACAAGAATCTTCCGTAACAATTTTTAGTTTACTATAGATCTACCATCAAAGTTTTAAAATCGACATAAATAGCTTATTCTTCCCCTAGAATGATTGAGAATAGGCTTGGTCTTTCAGATTTTCTATTAAATATAAGTGTTGACCACTTTGACCAAATAAATTATAATTTTATCCTTTAACTATAACGAATAATTAATGCAAAATGACTTAAATGTCGATAAACTTTATTTTAATTTTCTTTTTCTTACCCTTTTCTTTCTCTCTCCCCTTTCTAATAAATGCTGTCCAGTTAAAAAATTTCGAAAGACTTCATTTTTAATCGATTATATATTTTCACCGTCAATCTTTTCTTTTTCTGGTCTAGTGAATCGGTTGGTTCGAAAGAGAGTGCTTCGACACACGAACCATTTAAAGAAGCTTTGGACTACTAGGATTAGGCATTACTTGAACATTGGGTCGTTATAACTTGAAGGTACGTGATTCAGAAATGTTTAATGGAGGTTTTCTAAGGTTGATAATTCAGTACTGTATTTATTTATTAACTCTTTAGCAACAACAAAGGCATCAATTTTTTTTTTTCTACCTGAAGTAAAATTCTTTGGTTAACAAAACAAGGATCTGACAAAAGGGTACAATTTCCAGCCAAAACAATCACGGGTTGAACTATTAATTTTTCGTGTCTTTTCAATTACTCGAGGCACCAAATCAAAAAGTGAAAAAAAAAAATTACTTAAGGCACAATCCTGTGACTTTTCAACCTATCAATCCATGTGATAAACGAATTCTTAGAATTCCTGAAACCCAAGAGCCCGTGCTCCTTACTCTTGTTCGTGCTAACAAAATAACCCGCACCAATGTTCAACACCACATCTGCATATGACCAAACAGCAACCTCATTAAATTTTGTTGGCTGCAGCTGATTCTCTCTCACAATCTCCTCCCACACACTTTCTTTACCTTTCATAACTTCCTCATGATAACGATAAAGATAAAACTTAAAATATTCTTATCGTTAGTCTTGTAATTATCTTTGTAGTTATGGTTAGTCTTGTAATTATCCTTGTAGTTATCTTGTAAGCTAATGTTTATCATATGTATTCTTAGCTTGTATATAAGTGAAGTAAATGTGATATGAACCTCATTGAAAACTGAGGCTTACAAATCGTCCTCCAGAGTTTTATTGTTTTATGGTATTAGAGCTTCATAAGTCTAACGACCTTTGTGTTAAATTCTCAATCTTTTCATGATGAGTTCTTCTTCCACTTCCCATGCTAGTTCTTCGTCTCTGCCCTCTAATAGTACCAATTCAGTCAATGTTCGTCTTGACCAAAATAATTATCCTTTGTGGCTTGCTCAAATTGTGCCTCTTCTTCGTGGTCGTAATTTGCAAAAATATGTTGATGGCACAAGCATTTGTCCTGCTCCTTTTCTAAAAGACAAAAATGGAGAAGTAACTGATATAATTAATCCAGCATATGAGGAATGGATCCAAAACGATCAAATTATTCTCTCTTGGATTAATGGCTCTCTTTCTCAATCCTTGCTAAGTACTGTTGCACGTTACACTTCTACACGTGCTGTCTGGTCTTCTTTAGAACAACATCTTGCTTCCCAAAATTAACAATGAATTGTCGAGTTGCATACTGAGCTAGTTACTACTAAACGTGGTGATCTTTCTATTTATGATTTTCTGAATAAAATTCATTCTATTGCTGACAATCTCTCTCTCTCTGGTAGTCCTATTTCTGATGAAGACTTGGTCTCCATCATTATGAGTAATTTTGGTCCTTTATATGAAAATACAGTTGCCTCTGTTCAAGCTTGTGAAACTCCTATTAGTTATACTGGTCTTGAAGCTTTACTTTTGAGTGCTAAGCGACGTCTCACTTTTATTAAACAATATCCTTATCCGTTCGACTCAACAGTTGTCATGAAAGCCACTCGAGGTGGCCCAAATAATAGAGGTGGTCTTGGCTTCCCGTGTAATAATGGTGGTGTTAATAATTTTTCTGGGGGTTTCAATAGTGGTAATGGTTTTACTAGATGGTCAAGTGGTTCTAATCATATTGGCTTTGGTTCTCAAAATAAAGGGCTACTGCCAACTCCAGGACATGGGAATTTTTCCTCTTTGCCAAATTTCAATCATGGTAATGGTCCTATCAACAAACCCCCAATGGGTCTTTTTCCTTTTGGTAATTGGATTCAATGCCAAATCTGTCAGAAAATGGGTCACTCAGCTATTGATTGTTACAATTGCATGAATCATGCATATAAGGGTCGTATCCCTCCCCAACGGCTTTCTGCAATGATTTCTACATCACCATCTTTTGGTTCCCCGAATTGGTTAACAGATACTGGTGCTAATGCTCATATAACTCCAGATAATGGGAATTTAAAGCATCCTCGTGATTACAATGGTCAGGATACCATCGGTGGTGTCGTCGATGGTTCAGGTTTGCCTATTAAATCCATTGGTCATTCTTACTTATCTGCTAATTCTTCCACTTTTCTTTTAAATGATGTTCATCATTGTCCACAAGCTTCCCATAATATTTTATCCGTTCATAAATTTTCTAATGACAATCATTGTAGTTTCACATTCTTTCCTGATTATTTTGTTGTCCAGGATCTGGCAATGAAGAAGACACTTTTCCGCGAACCGAGCAGTAATGGTCTTTATCTATTTCCTGGTCAAATTTTTCAACCTAGTCATCCATTTGCTTATGTTGGTGTTCGTAGTGATGCTCTAATTTGGCATTCACGGCTTGGACATCCTTCGTCTGTAGTTTTAAATAAACTTATATCTTTTAATAAGCTACTCATTTTGGGATCTCGATCTTTATTTTTTTGTTCATCATGTCTTTTAGGAAAGTGTCAGAAATTACCTTTTACAGGTTCTTTTTCAGTCTCTCATTCTCCTTTGGAATTAATACATTATGATGTTTGGACCTCTCTTATTCGTTCTATTTCTGGTTATAAATATTATGTTATCTTTATTGATAATTTTTCTAGATATGTATGGCTTTATCTTATGCGATTAAAATCTGATGTTTTTATAATTTTTAAAACTTTTAAATCGTTGGTCGAAAATATGTTTTCCACTACTATTAAGTCACTTCAAACTGATGTGGTGGTGAAATCTTAATCATCAATTTAAGGATTATCTAAATACTCATGGCATTAATCATCGTCTCACATGTCCTCATCATCCTGAACAAAATGGTACTGCTGAACGTAAACATAGACAAATTGTTGACATGGGCTTAACTTTACTTGCTCATGCCTCAATGCCTACTACTTATTGGATTGAAGCTTTTTATACATCTGTATATTTAATTAATCATCTACCATCTCAATCTTTAAAATTTCGAGTATCGCACTCTTTACTATTTCCTAAAACTCCTCAATATGATTTTTTAAAGACCTTTGGATGTGCATGTTACCCTTATCTTCACCCTTACAATTCAAATAAATTACATTTTTCGTTCTAAAGAGTGTGTTTTCTTGGGATACTCATTCAATCAACATGGATATCGTTGTTTGCATATTCCTTCAGGCACCGTATTTATATCTCGTCATGTTCTTTTTAATGAAAATAAATTTCCTTTCGTTGACTATGTTACTGCTAGGCCTCCGGGAGTGAGTACTTCAATGTCATATTCTATGGGACTCAATATTCTTTGGATTACTGCTAATACTTCACATTTAGCTCCAACAGAACCTACATCACAATCTCCTTCCCAAGCCACGTCACCATCTTCATTTAATTCACCTTTACCCCATTCCCTATCATCTCCAATTAATTCTCCATCATTACGTTCAAGTGCCTCTTCATCTTCCTCAACTCCACTCATCTCAAATACAAATTCTCCTAGCCTTAATTCGGCCCCCACCAATTCAAGTAATAATACAATTCCAGAATCATTATCTTCACCTACACTGACACCATCGATGCCCTGTGATAATATTACTTCGGATGCATTATCTTCTCATCCAATGGTCACTCAAGCAAGAGCCGATATTGTGAAACTAAACCCAAAATATGCAAATGTAGTTACTAATGATGCTGTTGAGCCTAATGGTTTTGTACAGGCAAATAAGGAATCTCGTTGGCAACAGGCAATGGGTGATAAATTTAATGCTCTTCAAAGAGCTGGTACTTGGGTATTAGTTCCTCCACATCCATCTTACAATGTCTTTCTAAATAAATAGGTGTATCGAATTAAGTGAAAAGCTGATGGGAGTATTGAGCGTTATAAAGCTCGTTTAGTTGCTAATGCTTTTCATCAACAACCTGGCCTTGATTTAGTGAGACATTCAGTCCAATGGTTAATCACAATACCATTCGTCTCATTTTAGCTATATATGTTACCAATAGCTAGCCTATTCGACAATTAGATGTGCAAAATGCTTTCATGCATGGTTATTTACAGGAGGATGTCTATATGTGCCAACCTATTGGCTTTGTTGATCCACAATATCCTACTTTTGTGTGCAAGCTTTGCCGATCTCTCCACAGCCTTAAACAAGCTCCTAGGGCATGGTTTCACTATTTCTCTAGTCATATAGAACAATTGGGCTTTCATGAATCACTAGCAGACTATTCTCTATTTATTTATTCACATGATTCAGTGCTTCTACATTTACTCATCTATGTTGATGATATTTTAATTACGGGAAATAGTTCATATCATATTTCTCAAATTATACATCATATGAGCAAATTATTCTCTATGAAAGATCTTGGTCCTGTACATTATTTTTTGGGTATTAAAGCTACTCAAACAGCAATGGGGCTCCACTTGTGTCAAACCAAGTATATTCTAGACCTTTTACATCGTACTGAGTTCCTTCATTCAAAGCCTATGACGACACCAGCAGTGACTGGTAGTCGTCTCAGTCTGTTTGATGGTGATTTACTTTCAAATTCCACCGAATATCGTAGTGTTGATGGTGCTTTGCAGTATCTTATAATCACTTGTCGGGATATTTCATTTGCCGTTAATCAGGTTTGTCAATACATGCATTGTCCTACAACAGCTCATTGGTGTACAGTTAAACGCATCTTGTGGTATTCGAAGGGTACAACCACTCATGGTCTGCTTTATTCATCTGGTTCAATGGAACTACAAGCCTTTTCTGATGCCGACTATGGTGGTGATCCTGATGATCGAGTATCCACAAGGGGTTCCTGCATATTTATTGGACTTAATCTCATTTCTTGGAGTTCTAAAAATCAAAAAGGGGTTTCTCGTTCCAGTACCAAGGTTGAGTACAGACAGTTTGCATATACCGCTGCTACTTTATCTTGCTTTCGATCTTTTTTCAAAGACTTACATATTCCTCTGTCTTATCCTCGCATGTAGTGTGATAACATAAGTGCCATTTCCTTGGCCTCCAATCCTGTGTTTCATGCCCGGACTCGTCATGTAGAGGTTGACTATCACTATGTTCCAAAAAAGGTTGTTCGGGGAGAGCTTGATGTTTGTTATATCTCTACTCTTGATTAACTTGCTGATTGTCTTACTAAAAGCCTGTCTACTTCTCGCTTTTGCTATCTAATTTCCAAGTTTCCAATTTGTTCCTGTCCTGTCAGCTTGCGGAGGTGTGATAACGATAAAGATAAAACTTAAAATATTCTTATCATTAGTCTTGTAATTATCTTTGTAGTTACCGTTAGTCTTGTAATTATCCTTTTAGTTATCTTGTAAGCTAATGTTTATCATATGTATTCTTAGCTTGTATATAAGTGAAGTAAATATGATATGAACCTCATTGAAAACTGAGGCTTACAAATTGCCCTCCAGAGTTTTATTGTTTTACCTCAAATCTCACCCTCTCACAACCCATTTCTTCTCCAAACCCATAATTCTCAATCTCAAACTGCTCAGCCAACACTTTCCATAAATGCTTCCACTTAAAAACATCTCCATTGGCGCAATTGAAAGCTTCGTTTCTTGCATTAGGATACGCTGCCGCCCAAATTTCCTGCTCCGCAACCAATTCTGCGTTTGAAAATTCTTGGAAACCTTTCCAATTATCTCTGGTCCCATGAAATACTAGAGGAGCACCTTCGTGTTTACAAATAGCTGCGTACACGCATAGTGCCTATTGTTGGGGAAAAATCAGGTTTTTAAATTTTATAAAACCTTTTTAAGGACCGCTCTCATATAATATATAAGAACACGTAATCTAGAAATCGTACCTTGAAAATTCGAGTTGGCTTTTTCCGCTAAAGTGATTTAGGCTCCTGGATCACGATCTGCCACCACCACTCCTGTTAGATCACGATCTGTCACCACCACACTAGTTAGATCACGATCCGTCACCACCACGCTAGTTAGATCACGAATTATCCCCAATGATCTTCCAGGTTATGACTCAGGTTCGATCTGCACTTGACGTGTGGGCGCCTTTATCACTACCAAAGCAACTAGCACGAGAAAATTTTTCTCTCAACAATAGAGAGAAAAATTTTATTCTCAGATTTGTGTAAAGTGGCTTCATCCTTTTCTGTTGAGAAAATAAGCCTTTTATATCTCCCTTTAGTGAAACCCTAGGCTTCAAAATAATCAAAAAATAAACTCACGTTATTTACTTTTCCAATAGGGGACCCACCTTGTAAAATAACATAAGGCCCCTTATACAAAAGCTAATTAAATGGAGCCTCCCACTAAATGATATATTTAGGCTTTTGACCCAAATTGCTAGTTATCTTGCTTATTAGTCCAGTAGTGGTGCAGTCAATTAAATGAGCTAACCCGGGGATCATTTGGAAACATACAATAGTGGCTACAATAATTAGGCATGTAATTAAACTAGCCAAATTATTTAATTCCAAATCTACTCCACTAAAAGATTGGAACTGACTTCCATAATTGTATGCTCGAATAATAATTCGTCCCAAGCCATATTGATTTCTTTACTGCACAATCCTTTGTACCACATCGTTAATTAAATTGATATCTCAACTGTCCAATCAATTTAATAACATCTTATTCCTTGATCCTTACTGGTTTTCTCTAATGATCATTTTCAACATACTAAATATGTTGACACACTCTGGCCAGAGAATTCTATGATCAAGTGCCGAAAACCTATCAAGAGATGTGTTGTACAAATTCTATATTGTTAATCTATAACTCCAATACTCATAATTGCTCCCACCAAGATACCGAGTAATCTTGACCACAAAGATGTGTCGTGCTCATTGGTAACTCAAATGGAATAACAATCACAATCATGAAATCATAATTAACTCAAGATTAAGATTACAGTAAAATCAACGCCTATGAGATTTAATAAGTCTGACAGTTATTACAAAGTTAATTAAATCTCATATATGATCCTGTTCAATGTAGTCGTACTACATCAATAAATTCATACATGATTAAGACAAATCATTCAATGAATTTATTACAGTTTATACCTAACTAAAGTGCCCAACTTTATTTATCAACTGCGAACTAAATTTATTTAATTATAAGATAACTTGTATTTATGTCTTCTGTGAATCCACATGGTGATCACATAAATACATATAATATGATTAAATGGACTTTAATACAAATATAAATGCAATCAAGATATTTGAATAAATACCTCATTAATTTTATTAATCAGAAAAATATTTATTACAATTAAATAAACACATATGCTTTTAAAGAGCATAATTTCCCAACACCTATAATATTCATCAAACTATAAGGTGAAAACCCAAATATTCCGGAAGGCCGGTGTATGGACCAAGTTAAGCCCTCTCTTTTGTCTACTTCTTCAAACAATATATCTTCCTGATTATAGTAAAAAAGCGGCACGTTTAGTCTTGGTAAATCCTCAGTAAAAGGCGGATCGTGAGACGGTATCTTGCCAATACACTCGAATGGACCGACGTAATGTTTGCCTCCCGTTTGGAGACAGATGTAGCAGAGATTTGGCGCATTCGGGATTACAGAACGGAGCACGTTACGAAACATGGCGCCGTTGATATTGCAATTCTCGGCTTCAGTGGGACGGCTGGCCCACGTCACATAGAAGATGTGGGTGACGTCAGTGAGTTCTGAGAGCTTGGCTAGCGTATCATCCGGGTCAGAAATATCGCATTGGATGTAATCAATAGGGTACCTGGTGTTCCAATTAGGCCTGGGGCGTCGGGCCACCCCGTGGACCTTCCACGGGCCACCGGGGGTATCTGGTCGGGGCAAAATCTCAGCTAGGCTGTTGCCTACAATTCCTGTCACGCCTACTACAAGTCCCACGTTCTGGTAGTCTTGAGGTCGCGCATCTTCTTCCAATTTGTTCTATACAGCGAAAATTAAACAAAACAGTATTTTAAATATCAGCACGTTACGTGTATGTATAAGCTTTTCAAGTGAAGAGAGACAATTAGGGGGTCGATCTTTACCCTAGCAGCGCCAATACTACCTGCCCACCGCCAGCTCATTTTTTGATGAATCTGGAAAATTGATGATAAGTTTGGAGACTGCTTATCTATAAACAATTATACGAGCACTTTCTAGAAGGTAATTTTCAGTTGAAGTTAGATAATGTGAATATGTGATCAATAATGAAAGATCTAATATCATAATGTGTGGTGAAATGTGGTAACAGCTAAAGGCCAAGCTTCGCACTGTCATTGTCAGTCAGTTTGCTTTCCCGCAGTTTTTAAGCTCGGTGCCAACTCAAATAAATAAGTAGGCCACTGTCGGTGACCATTGCAATAAAATCGCCCTATGATTATTACGGAAGCTTCAGTACGTGGACCCTGAGTTTTAAACCTAAAATCAAATATATGTCTCTTCACTTTTATAATTTGCTTTAAGGCACGCCAGTCAGTTTTGGGACAAAAAGAGTTCTTCAATTTGTATTTTCATGGAAACAATCAAAACATTTGATATGGAGATACTGTAATTTTGAAGCTATAAGTATAATTAAAAAAAATTGTAACTATGAATTAAACATTAACAATTTCTAGTAAATATGACTATAAAATAATAATTTTGATAAAAATAATAAATATATTATAGTTTACTCGTCATACATGTAAGAATTAAATATATCATCTTAATTTCTAAATCACAACAACTAGTATATACTAAATAGTTCTAACTTTTAAGGTATAACTATTTAAGCTCAATTTCAAATAAGACCTTAGAGCCCATTTGGAATTACTTTTGGGAGTTCACAAAAGTAATTTTGAAAAACTAAATCTCAACTCGATATATGAATAAATAAAGAATTCTTTTTTTTTCTTAAATTTTAGGAAATAGTTAAAGATGTTCATATGAATGAATGGAATTTTTTTCTCATCTCATTAATTCATGTGAATATCCATGAAGTTTATTTGAATGAACAATTTTTTTCTCAATAAATATGCCATCATGAAAAAAGTTTTGGCTCTTGTGTAAAATTTGAAAATCATAAAAATATATATATATATCAATAAAATAATTCTACATAATTTATGCTCACCAATTACTAGGAAGAGTAAATGCTCATTTAATCTATATATTTTGACATAGCTAACTTTTCAGCCATATTATTGTTGGACAAAAAGAGTCCTTTGACTTGTAATTTTTAGCTAGTTATACGAATTTTGCAGGTTTCTAAATCTCACCTCCACTAGGCAAACTTACGCAAATAATCAAAAAAGAGACGTCGCATTTAATTTAGAAGTTGTTTCTCGTTTAGGCCCTATTTGATATTGAAATGCTATAGCATAGTAAAAAAAAAGTTACAACTATTAAATAAAAAATTGGTAATGTATAATAAAATAATTATTAAGACACTATAGGTTTTGTCATACAAGTGTGGGATCAAATCAACTTAATTTCTAAACCACAATAGCTAGTGTTTACTAAACACTTTGATACTATAACTCTTAAGATACAGCTGCCCAACCTTAATACCAAAGAAGGGTTTAAATCATTTCACTTATTGAGGTGTCAAATTATTGAGACATTTGACTTGTTTATAAGGTAATAATAGACATGACTCTAGAAGCTGAAACATCAATTTTTTTCTTTTTTAATTATCAGATAGTGTAAAACATCAAACGGAAACAACTAAATATGTGATCCTATTATTGTGAATATATCTGTGAATATATCAAAATTATCCTCAAATTATGAATCTCTGCCATTTACAAACAAGAATTTAGTACAAGTGAATGTGAAAGTTGATATGCAAATAAATGAATAATTCTTTTTTATTTTAATTTCAAGAAATAGATAACTTGTTCATATGAATGAATTGAAGTTTTTTTTTGGGTTTTCTCATCTCATTAATTCGTGTGAACATTCATGAGGGTTGATTGAATCAACAAATTTGATTTTCTCAATAAATATGCTATCATAAAAAACGTTTTGGCTCCTGTGTAACATTTGAAAATCTTAGTAAAAAGTATATCAATAAAATAATTCTACATAATTTATACTCATCAATTAATCAGGAAAATATATTAGATAGGAATCAACAAGTTGAGATAGAAAGAAAAAAAAAAGTGCTAAAGCTTCAATTTTGTTAGGTTTTTATTAATGTCTCACCATGTTAGGAAATCAATAGTGTGTGTGTGTAAGATGATGAGATTGAGAAAAACAAAATTAAGGTTTATGGTATGGATGTGATAAATGGGTTTGTTTAATTAATATTAACATATTTGTTCAATTGTTTAAGGTTTTCCTTTATAGTTACTTCAATTTTGGGTAATTAGGAATAATAAGTTGTTATTAAAAAATTTATGTTCAAAGTTGTTTCAAGGGTGAAAAATCTATACCCTTATAACTTTGTTTGTTATGGCTCCTCAAGTGTGTTGTATTACAAGTGAGTGATTCAAATTCAAATAGATATTTTCATTGGATGTGTTTTTCCACACTAGGGTGGGACTATATTGCACAAATGGATGGAGAGTGCAGACCCATATTCGGCTTACATATAATTTTTGTTGGGCTGGATTATATCCAAACATGATGCGAACGACACAACATAAATCAAACGCGGCTCCCCCTTGAGGTTAGTCAGCTTTGTTTGCATTACATTTATTTTATATAATAATAACAATTTAAATGCATTTATCAATTTTATTAATATTCGAATACAATTTATTTTAATTTTCTTTTCTTACCCTTTTTTCTCTCTCCTCTCTCTAAGTAATGCTCTCCGCTTGAAAATTTTTGGATTATTCAATTTCAATCGGTTATATTTTTACAATCAACTTTTTCTTTTTCTTTTTCTAGTCCTGTGAATGGGTTGGTTCGAAAGGAAGTGATTTGGAAGAGGAACCACTTAGAAAAGCTTTGGTCTTGAATTAGGCTGTAATTGAAAATTGGGTTTAGTTATAACTTGAAGGCATGTAATTAGAAATGTATTATGAATGTTTTTTCTCCAGGTCGACAATTTAGCTATGTATATTTATTGAACTCATCAACAAATAACAATAACACAGCAATTTTTTTTTCCCTACCTGAAATGAAGCTTTTCATTGATTAACAAACAAAAGTTACATTTCTTCAGCAGAACAATCACAGCTTGAACTAATAATTGAAAATGTTGCTAAATCGTGACTTTTCAATAGCTAAGGCACCAAATCCCAAAAAAAATTAATAATAAGGAAATTACTTAAGTCACAGTGCTGTGACTTTTTTTTTTTAATTTAACTCATTAACAATAACAAAGTGGCAAATTTCTTTTTTTCCACCTAAAATGAAACTTTTCGTTGATTGGAAAGCAAAGAACAAAGAAAAGCTGTATTTCTTGCAGCCAAACAATCACAGCTTGAACTATCAATAAAATGTTTAAGTAAGGCACCAAATTCAAAAAAGAAAATTACTTAAGGCACAATCCTGTGACTTTTTACCCTACCAATCCAAGTAACGAAGGAGTTCTTAGAATTCCTGAAACCCAAGAACCCGTGCTCCTTACTGTTGTTCATGCTAACTAAATAACCCGCACCAACATTCATCACCATATCTGCAAACGACCAAACTGCGACCTCATTCAATTTTGTTGGCTGCAACTGATTCTCTCTCACAATCTCGTCCCACACACTTTCTTTATCTTTCATAATTTCCTCCAATCTCACCCTCTCACAACCCTTTTCACCTCCAAACCCATAATTCTCAATCTCAAACTGCTCTGCCAACACTTTCCATAAATGCTTCCACTTAAAAACATCTCCATTGGTGCAATTGAAAGCTTCGTTTCTTGCATTAGGATCCACTGCCGCCCAAATTTGCTGCTCCGCAATCAAATCTGCATCCGAATATTCCGAGAAGCCTTCCCAAGTTTCTTTCGTCCCAGGAAATAGTAAAGGAAAACCTTCATGTTTGCAAATAGCAGCGTACACGCAGAGAGTGCCTACAATATTCATCAAACTATAAGGTGAAAAACCAAATATTCCGAAAGGTCGATGTATGGACCAAGTCAAGCCTTCTCGTTTTTCAACTTCTTCAAACAATACGTCTTCTTGAGTATAGTAAAAAAGTGGAACGTTTAACCTCGGCAAATCCTCAGTAAAAGGAGGTTCGTGAGACGGTATCTTGCCAATACCCTCGAATGGACCCACGTAATGTTTGCCTCCCGTTTGGAGACAGATGTGGCGGAGATTCGGTGCGTTCGGGATTACAGAACGGAGCACGTTACGAAACATTGCGCCGTTGATCTGGCAATTCTCGGGTTCTGTGGGACGGCTGGCCCACGTCACGTAGAAGATGTGGGTGACGTCAGTGAGCTTTGAGAGCTTGGCTTGTGTCTCTTTCTGGTCAGAAATGTCGCATTGGATGTACTCAATTGGGCGATTGGCATTCCAGTCGGGCCTCGGACGTCGGGCAACTCCGTAGACCTTCCATGGGCCACCAGGAGTATCCGATCGGGGCAATATCTCTGCTAGGCTATTGCCAACAATTCCTGTCACTCCTAGTATAAGTCCGACATGCTGGTAGTCTCGAGGTCTCTTATCTTCATCCAATTTCTTCTTCACAAATAAAAAATATTGAGTACTTGAAAAATGATGATATTTAAACAGAAAAACCGAAGTTCATTTTTAACATATACAATATGAACATGTATGTACATTGATTTATCAAGTACAGACATAGAGAGACTTAATCCTACTCTTTACCTTAGGAGCGTCGATAGCACTTGCCCACCACCACCGGCTCATTCTGAGAAAAAAAAAAAAGGGGTGATGAGTTTGGTTTTTGCTTCTGCTTTTGTAGGGACCATAGCGAACAAAGGTAAGAGTCGAATGATCGCGAGCGGCGAGTGACATGCGCAGCAGAATCTGGATCACTCACTGATGTTGTATTATTGAGAGATCAAAGATATAATGTGTGGTGGTGAAAAGTGAAGGCACATCTTGGTGGAACCTGCTACAACAACCACGCGATCCTTATCGTACGGGTACTTGACATTTTGCTAGGCCACTGCTACTTTTTAGGGCAGTGACGTTAAGGTCTCTCCAAATTATATTTAATATGTAATCCAATTTATAACGAGGCTAAATTTATTAACTACCTATTTTAATTCTATTATATTGTCATTTATTTTTAGAGGAAAGGATAGTGAGCCCGTTATATTTGAGAAAAGAGATATAAAATTCACTAATATTTTAAAAAAGACATACAATTTCCATTTTTATTATTAAATTTCATTTGTTTTGTAGTAATTTTATTTTTAATTTATAATTATTATTATTATGCCCCTATAATAATTAATTCAATATATTGACTTAAGACATATCATGAGTATAATGAAATTAATAATTTTTTATTTAAAACTTAAAATTTATATGTAATTACTTTTACACAAATTATTCACTCTAAATTACAAACATATATTTCACAATGATAAATTAGATTTTAATTTTAACTATTATTATCATTTTTATCATCATATCATTGGAAATGGTATTTAATAATTTAGAGTAAATAATTTGGACAAAAAGTAATTACAACTCAATTTTAAGTTTTAAATAAAAAATTGTTGATTTCATTATATACGTTATCAATGACATGTCTTAAGTTAATATTTCAATTATTTATTATAGGGATATAATAGTAATTAAAAATTAAATTTAAATTTACTATTAAAAATAAAATTTAATAATAAAAATGAGGGTTATATTTTTTTAAATATTAAAGAATTTTATATCTTTTTTCCCAAACATCAAGGGATACGGTTCTTTTCTCTTATTTTTATAAAAGTCTTATTATAAATTGCAATAAATGTAATCTTAAAAAAAAAATCTAATGTTGATTTTGTTATCCGTACAGAAGCTATTAACTTGAAACTGCCAAAAAACGACCCCACTGGCTGCTTTTTCAGCATATCCAACAAGGTCTCGTCGAAAGCCTAAACTTTCACATGTTTTATTTCAGTTTGTGAAGATAAATTTAGATTTATACAAGGGATACTATAATTTTTTTAGCGGAATTTTTTACATATTAGGTCAGTATTAAAGTTTCATAAAAATTGTATTTTACTATCTAATATTTATATTGCTATCACTTTACCACTAAAATTCTAATATAGTTAAAAATTAGCCGATGTCATAACCGAAACATTGCATTGGATTTACTCGATGGGGTTGATTGGCATTCCAGTCGGGCCTCGGCGTCGGGCCACTCCGTTGACCTTTCAAGGGCCACCAGGAGAATCTGATCGGGGCAATATTCAGCTAAGCTGTTGCCTACAATTCTTGTCACGCCTAGTATACGTCCCACATTCTGGTAATCTGGAGGTGGCTTGCCATCAATTTCTTCTGTACTAGTGAAAATTAAACAAACATTTTTAAAATATGAGCATGTTACTGTTGGGACATTATGCTCTTTAAATGCATATGTGTTTATTTAACTGTAATAAACAATTTTTCTGATTAATAAAATTAATGAGGTATTTTATTCAAATATCTTAATTGCATTTATATTTGTGTTAAAGTCCATTTAATCATATTATATGTATTTATGTGATCACCATCTGGATTCACAGAAGACATAAATACAAGTTATCTTATGAATTAAATAAATTTAGTTCGCAGTTGATAAATAAAGTTGGGCACTTTATTTAGGTATAAATTGTAATAAATTCATTGAATGATTTGTCTTAATCATGTATGAATTTATTGATGTAGTACGACTACATTGAACTGGATCACATATGAGATTTAATTAACCTTGTAATAACTGTCAGACTTATTAAATCTCATAGGCATTGATTTTACTGTAATCTTAATCTTGAGTTAATTATGATTTCATGATTATGATTGTTATTCCATTTGAGTTACCAATGGGCACGACACATTCTTGTGGTCGAGATTACCCGGTATCTTGGTGGGAGCAATTATGAGTATTGGAGTTATAGATTAACAATATAGAATTTGTACAACACATCTCTTGATAGGTTTTCGGCACTTGATCATAGAATTCTCTGGCCAGAGTGTGTCAACATATTTAGTATGTTGAAAATGATCATTAGAGAAAACCAGTAAGGATCAAGGAACAAGATGTTATTAAATTGATTGGACAGTTGAGATATCAATTTAATTAACGATGTGGTACAAAGGATTGTGCAGTAAAGAAATCAATGTGGCTTGGGACGAATTATTATTCGAGCATATAATTATGGAAGTCAGTTCCAATCTTTTAGTGGAGTAGATTTGGAATTAAATAATTGGACTAGTTTAATTACAGGCCTAATTATTGTAGCCACTATTGTATGTTCCCAAATGATCCCCGGGTTAGCTCATTTAATTGACTGCACCACTATTGGACTAATAAGCAAGATAACTAGCAATTTGGGTTAAAAGCCCAAATATATCATTTAGTGAGAGGCTCCATTTAATTAGCTTTTGTATAAGGGGCCTTATGTTATTTTACAAGGTGGGTCCCCTATTGGAAAAGTAAATACGTAAGTTTAATTTGGAGCCTAGGGTTTCACTAAAAATGGAGATATAAAAGGCTTATTTTCTCAACAAAAAAATTAGAAGCCACTTTGCACAAATCTGAGAATAAGATTTTTCTCTCCATTATTGAGAGAAAAATTTTCTCGTGCTAGTTGCTTTGATAGTGATAAAGGCGTCCACACGTCAAGTGCAGATCGAACCTGAGTCATAACCTGGAAGATCATTGGAGATAGTTCGTGATCTAACTAGCGTGGTGGTGACGGATCGTGATCCAACAGGAGTGGTGGTGGCAGATCGTGATCCAGGAGCCTAAATCACTTCAGCGGAAAAAGCCAACTCGGATTTTCAAGGTACGATTTCTAGATTACGTGTTCTTATATATTATATGAGAGCGGTCCTTAATAGGTTTTATAAAAATTTAAAAACCTGATTTTTCCCCAACAGTTACATGTCCATAAACTTAACTAGAGAGTTGATGTTTACCCCAATATCACTTGCTCAGCTCCAGCTCCAGCTCCAGCTCTTCTTTTGGTGATTTTGGAAAATTGATGATAGGTTTGGTTTCTGCTTCTACTATATAGAGAGGAGTTGTTCTCATATCCGGAAATACGAGTTGACAAGTATGTGAATAGACTTTCAGTGTATTTTCAAATAGTTTATGTTATTATAAATTTTCCTAAAGAAGAGGCTGCTTATACATAAACAATTATACAAACGCTTTCTAGAAGGTAATTGTATTCACTCGAAGTTAAATTATGTGATCGATATTGAAGGATCTATTATCATAATGTGTGGTGAAATGAGGTTCTGGCTAAAGGCCAAGCTTCGTACTATCCCCGCCAGTCAATTTTGCATGCCAGCAGTTTTCAAGCTCGGTGCCAACTCAAATAATATGTTGCCCTGCGTCGGTGACCATTGCAATAAAATCGCCATATGTTTATTACGGAAGTTCCGCACGTGGACCAGTTTTAAACCTAAAATCAAGGGAGCTGCTAAGTTACAGTTGTTGTAACTCCTTCAAAAATTATGCGAGTCCCATCACTTGTTACCACATTTTATATGTTTTGAAGAGACTGTAAGTTACAGCAACTGTAACTTAGTAAAATGCTAAAATTAAATACGTGTTTCTTAATTTTTAAAATTGCTTATGGCACAGCAGTCCTATAACTTTTCAACTTTCAGTATCAGTTTTGGAACAAAAAGAGAGACTTAGATTCAGTATCAAACTTATGCTTTTAATAATCTTTTAGAAGTATATGATTTGATAGTTATTGGATAAAAATATAAAATTAAGTGGCCTTAACCATAAATTGTTATACATGCATATGTGGTAGAAGATTATGAACAGCTAAGCACAAATCAACTCAGTACTAAATCCAAAACCCATAAAGAGTTTTAATTTGTAATTTGTAGTAAGTTATACAAATTACTTGGGGTTGCTAACCTCATCCCCTCCTGGTAAACATCACAACAAGTAATCAAAAGAGAGACATCGCATTTATGTTGCATTACCGGATTAAAGAGTCCGAATCCAGAATAAGAAGGATTAACAACGTTTACTTTACAAAATAGAGTCAGAAATCGGAATCAGAATTATGGGACCCACCATTATTTGGGAATAAGTCTTTGGGAATGAGAAATGGGAGACTCATTCCCAAGAAGAGGGTTGGGAATGGGTATTCCATTCCCGGGATTAACCATTTTGTCCTCCCTAAAATTAAAAATGTCCACTTTATCCTAATTTATAATTAATTAATATATTATTATCAATAATTATTGATAATTATAGTTTTTGGATAAATTATCACAATAATTGAAATATTATTATCATAATTAATTAATAAATATTAATATTTTTATTATAATTAATTCATATATTATTATTAACTAATTAATATAATATATCACTATTAATTAATATATTAATATATTATTAACAATAATTATTATTTGGAATAAATAATCAAAATAATTAATATATTATTATAAATTAATTAATATAATTATTACTATTAATTAATAAACTAATATATTATTAACAATAATTATTAATAATTAAAGTTCTTGAATATAAATTGAAAAAAAAACTGAAGATTTATTATTATTATTATTATGGAATTCAGTTATTGTTTTTGTTGTTATTATTATTAATTATTATTTATATTATAAATTTTGTTGTTGTTGTTGTTATTAATTTATTAACTATTACTATTATATATTTATTTATTATTTTAATTATCATCATCAGCAGCATTACCAAATGACGATAATTAACAAAGGTTATTTTAATAAATTGTTAATGATATTATTTTTAATATTATTATTATTAATCATTTTTATAATAATAAAAATCACACATAATAATGATGATGATGATAGTAGTAGTATTAGTTATTATTATTATAATTAACTAAGAGTATTTTAGTAATTTAAAACAATTCAGCTTATTCTAATTCCGAGTTCAAGATAAAATAAACATATCAATTGGATTTTAGCACATTCTCATTCCGATTCTTGCAGCTCAAGGAAACAACTATTCTTATTCTTATTATTTATTCCTATTCTATCACATTTATATTCCAACTCATTTCTATTCCAGCTCGTTCCGATTGAAGCCTATTCTGATTACTGACAAGTAAATAAAGCATTAATTTGGAAGTTGTTTCTCATTCAGGACCTGTTTTATTTTGAGATACTGTGATTTTTAAGTTACAACTGCGAAAAAAATTATAATTATGAAATAATTTTAAAAAAATAATAGACAGTCTATCGATCAACTAGTGTTTATTAAATCTTTTAATGCTGTAGTTTTTAAACCACAAATATCCAACCTCAATACTAAATAGAAACTTAATTTATTTCACCTCTTCAAGTGTTTATAAAGATATTTGACCTGTTTATAAGGCAATATTTGACCACACTCTAAAAGCCAAAACATCAAATGTTTTAGTTGTCGGATGGGTGAAACATAAAATGATAATAACATGTACATGTGATCAGTGGAAATATCACAATTATCCTCAAATCGCAAATCTCAGCCATTTACACACGAGCTTAGTACAATTGATTGTGAACACACACACACACAGAGACATATATATGTATGTATGTATGTATGTACATATACACACACACATACATAAATACACATATATATACAAAAACATTTACATTTTTTTAGCTATTTTTGTAAATTTCCCCATAAACATTAGGTTAATTTCGTTTTCTCACCCATTTTCTTTCTCTCTCCTCTCTCTAAATAATTCTCTCCAGTTAAAAAATATTGGAAGATTTCATTTTAATCGGTTATGTTGTTGCAGTCAACTTTTCTTCCCCTTTTTCCTTTTCTTGTCTTTCGAATCAATTGGTTTCGACGAACGAACTATTTAAAGAAGCATTGGACTAGGATTAGGCTTTGAACATCGAGTGGTGATAACTTTTCATTGATTGGAAAGCAAAGAACAAACAAAAGCTGCATTTCTTCCAGCCAAACAATCACAATTTGAACAATTAATTGAAACCTTTAACTAAGGCACAAATTAAGAAAAAAAAATTACTTAAGGCACAATCCTGTGACTTTTTAGCCTACCAATCCAAGTAACGAAGGAATTCTTAGAATTCCTGAAACCCAAGAACCCGTGCTCCTTACTTTTGTTCATGCTAACTAAATAACCCGCACCAATATTCATCACCATATCTACATATGACCAAACAGCAACCTCATTCAATTTCGTTGGGTGAAGCTGATTCTCTCTCACAATCTCCTCCCACACACTTTCTTTGCCTTTCATAATTTCCTCCAATCTCACTCTCTCACTACCCTTTCCGTCTTCAAGCCCATAATTCTCAATCTCAAACTGCTCAGCCAACACTTTCCATAAATGCTTCCACTTAAAAACATCTCCATTGGTGCAATTAAAAGCTTCGTTCCTTGCATTTGGATCCAGTGCAGCCCAAATTTGCTGCTCCGCAATTAACTCTGCGTCCGAAACTTCGTGGAAGCCTTCCCAAGTATCTCTACTGCCATGAAATAGTAAAGGAATGCCTTCATGTTTACAAATAGCAGCGTACACGCAGAGAGTGGCTGTAATATTCATCAAACTATAAGGTGAAAAGCCAAATATTCCGAGAGGTCGGTGTATGGACCAAGTCAAGCCCTCTCTTTTCTCAACTTCTTTAAACAATATGTCTTCTTGAGTATAGTAAAAAAGTGGTACGTTTAACCTCGGCAAATCCTCTGTAAAAGGAGGATCGTGAGACGGTATCTTGCCAATACACTCGAATGGTCCCAAGTAATGTTTGCCTCCCGTTTGAAGACAGATGTGACGGAGATTCGGTGCATTTGGGATTATAGAACGGAGCACGTTCTGAAACATTGCACCGTTGATCTGGCAGTTCTCGGCTTCAGTGGGACGGCTGGCCCACGTCACGTAGAAGATGTGGGTGACGTCAGTGAGTTTTGAGAGCTTGGCTTGTGTATCGTCCGGGTCGGAGACGTCGCATTGGATGTACTCCATCGGATGACTGGCATTCCAGTCGGGCCTGGGGCGTCGCGCCACCCCGTAGACCTTCCAGGGGCCGCCAGGAGTATCCGATCGGGGCAATATCTCAGCCAAGCTGTTGCCTACAATTCCTGTCACGCCTAATACAAGTCCCACATTCCGGTAGTTTCCAGGTTTCTTATCTTCTTCAAATTTCTTCTTCACAAATAAAAACAATGAGTATTTAAAAAATAATGATGTTTAAATTAGAAAACAAAAACCTAGTAAATTAACATTATTTCTATCATTGTTCATTTTTCACATTTAAAAGTGGTACATAAACTTATCAAGTACAGACTAGGGAGAGTTAGTCTTATTCTAACCTTAGGAGCGTCAACAGCACCTGCCCACCACCGCCAGCTCATTTTACAGACGATGGATGATGAACTTTGTTTTTGCTTCGACTTGTGTAGGAACCATACCTAACAAAGCAGCGAATCGAACGACCGTGAGCAGTGAGTGACATGCGTGGCAGAATCTGGATCACTCGCTGATGATAAAATATCGAAAGATGAAATACACAATGTGTGGTGAAAAGTGAAGGACTGTGTCGGTGGGCCTGCTGCAACAACTACGCGGCCCTTGTCTTACAGGGATTTGACTTTTGCTAGGCCACCGCCGCTTCTATGGGCATTGATGTTGATTAGGATGTTAATATTCTTATCATACAGAAGCTATTAACTGGAATCTGCTAACAACGTTGATTCCGCACTGAGTTGTCTTAGGCTCAATTTCTCATACATTTATATTCACTATTGACTAATTGTACTTTTTAAAAAGATGTTTGATTTCAGTTTATGAAGATAAATTTAGATTATACTAATAGTTTTTTAAGGCATTGTTGAATTAGATTGTTGGCAGCCGGGCTCCTAGCCACTGGCACCAATGGACTATGGGTGCACCAGTTTGAGTGAAACCTTCAACTAGGATTCAATTCCTCCTCTACACAGTAATAAAATGGATATAATCCTGCAAAATTAGAGAGCTAATTTCTAATTTTAACATGTAAATGCTTTAAAAAAATTTAAATTAGATCGTTGGTGTTTTAGCATCTATTCGGTAACGAAGAGAAGAATTTGTGTGAGATCGGTTGAGCCATTATTGTCCTTCCATTTGATGGGGTAATGGACTTTAATTGTGGTAAGATGGTAGGTTAATCTCACACAGTGTTTATTTAATTTTTTAATTAATTAACTTAATGATAATTCAGTTCCCCTATGACCCATATAAACGGGATTTGAATCCAAAATCTCTTTTTTTAAAGGGATGCATGATATTTTACTTTCCTTAAATTATAGAATGCATGGTTGTCAGACGTGTGCTAAATATCGATTTAGATTATAATCAACTTTTGTCTGTACAATAATAAGTTAATGAATGTTGTTTCTGGTCAACAATTCACACTTGTTATTTAATTCATTTGTTTTTAATTTAACTCACTAAATAAAGGGAGGTAGCATCTTTATCTTCCTTTTATTCTTTTTTCCCCCCTTTTACCCCCTCCAATGAAACTTCATCGGTTAAAGAAGCAAAGATCAAACATCAGCTGGAATTTCTTCCCGCCAACAATCACAGATCGAAATGCTAACTGAAGATTTGGCCAATTTGTGAGCTTCACTGTCACATAATCTTGGAATTGACTCGAAACCTTTGTTCATCTCCTTGCCTTTGGAAGTAATTACAGTATGAATTGGTAATACATTATTAGGGACACATGAAGATTCACGGATGACATAACATCACCACCAAGGCAAGTAAGGCACGGTAGTCCTGTAACTTTTCAGCTTTCAGTATCAGTTTTGAGATAAGATAAGAAAGAAAAGTCCTTTAATCATATAATTGTAATTTTTAGCAAATACATAATTTTTTTGGAAGTGCTAAATCTCACTCTACCGGGCAAAACTTAATGGCAATAATTGAAAGAGAGACGTGGAAATTAATTTTGAGGTTTTTTTTCTAAGGTTGATTGTTTTGCTTCTTGAGGGTGATCATAACTTAGTGGGCTAAAGGAGTGTTTAATGTACTCTAATTATTGACGCATTTGACTTGTTTTAGAACGCAGCAATGGACATGACTCTAGAAGCCAAAACATCAATAGTATTTGTATTGTCCTTACCAGGGGTAAACAAACAAACGACTGAATACGACATCCTCACATCGTTGATGGAAAAATCTCGAGAGACATAGTATTATATCTAATTGATTGCAAAGTTGTTGTCCTTTTCGTACAATCCTCAAGGCTGCTATTAGTATCTATTAATGAGTGACGCGTTAATTTATAGAAAAATCATATATTTTTCCATAATACTTTGGGAGTAATTTCTTTTGTCGCCATAATCCTCTTGCGTATTTGGATCCTCCCCTAATGTAATCTTTTTTAATATTTGTAAGAGATTTTGATATGGTAATTAAATAACTTTTATGAATAGGCTCATGATTTTCCTTATTAAAGACAAAAACAGAACGGACTATTTGCACTTTAAAAATTATTTTTAACACTATTTTTAATAAAATGTTTACCTATCATGTAAATTATTATTAAAGACAATTTGTTATAAGTTAATATTACCTAATTACTTTGAGCATCATATAACGCACATATTATTCAATTTATAGTTCTCATGCCTTAAAACTCTAAAATTTTTATTTCGAAAATCTTAATCAATACTTAAATGAGCAATTAGTAAACCAATATTTGAGAAAAAAAATTTATTACAAAGTATTGATGGTCCTTTTGTTTTAAAAAAAATAAAATAAATAAAAGTACTATGAAACTGCCCTTATTACTTCATCTTTTAACCCTTCTTCTTCTTGGTGTTCTATGCTTCTTCTCCTTCCTTTTATTTTTTTTGGTGTATTTATAGAATACATTTTATTATTTTGTTCTCATCGCAAGTTATTTTAGGTGAAAAATTAATCTTATATTAAATAAACAAAAAAATCAATAACTAAAAGTGTGCAAAATATTTTATTCACAAATTTTTTTATTATTTTATTATAAATAATATTAGATCTCTTAAAATTGAGTGTGCTAAATAATTTTATTGTCTTTTTAAGTAAATAAAGTTAATTAACTTAAATAAATTTGAATGAGGATTTTTTTAATTTTAAGAATGTACAAAGTAGAAACTGATGTTTTAAAATTATTACACAAATGTAAAAACTAATATAGTACAAATAACCCAACCCCACAAAAACTCTAAGTTTTGGGCTTACAAAAATTCTAAAACTAACAACCAAGCCCAAATCATCTCTTTTTTTCCATTTTCTTACATAAATTAACCACCAAAGATGAGGTGATTGCTCCAACCCACGTCCTAACCCCCACCATCATGCTTAGAGGATTGAATTTTATTTTTCCCCACCGCCAAAATTTCTTCTTTGTTTGTAGGATACAATCTTCAGTTCATTATGTCGTTTTCGGTCTCAATCACCCAAGCATGCACTCTGAAGCACTATCACTTGTACTTTCCTAAAGCACAAATATATATATTTAAAAAAAATCAATTGAAGATCAAAATATATATTCAAGTAAAACCAATATACACAATATTACCATAAAATTTTTGTTAGGGAATATGCCTGATTTTTCAATAAGGATTTCCTAAGATATTTTCATCTTTAGTAGGATTCTTATTTAAGGAATAAGTAATTTCTTCTTTGGGACTTGACTTACTCAAGAAGGAACAATACTAGTACAAGAAAAGAAATATTTCTCCTACAAGAAAAGGAATACATCTCCTACAAGAAATAATCACTGTATATAGGGAGATTGGATTCACTTTTTTATATAAGACAACAATCAATTCTATGCAAGTAGAGAATTTCTAGTGTGAGAAAAATAGTGGGACTATTGAGAGATTAGATGTTACTGAGGTTTTCTATGTGAGAAAAAAATACTAGAGTGATTGTAATAATTTTTCACATAGTGAATTTTTCTCTCGCCGTCCTTGGTAGTAGTAGTTTTTCTTCAGTGGAGTTTTCCACGAAAATTCTTATGTTCTGTGATTGCTTTTATTCTCCATCTATTTTTTTATTATTTGTTTGATATTTTTTGCTTACAAGATCTTTGGGCAGAATTTAAATTCCCTAACAAGTGTTATTAGAGCTAAAAATTGTTCTGTAAAGCAATTATGTCAGCAAATAAATTTTTAAATCTTGTGAGGATTGAGGTTGAAAAGTTTAATAGAAGAATAAATTTTGGCTTGTGGCAAATTCCAGTCAAGGATGTATTAATTCAATATGGGCTACACGAGGCTTTAAAGGTCAAACCATCTCTTACTTCTAGCAGTGACTCTGGCAAATTTGTTATAAGTAATGAAGATTGGGAAGAATTAGATGAAAGAGCTACTGCAACTGCTATACAATTATGTCTAGCAAAGAATGTTCTTACTAATGTTAGAAAGATTCCTTCGACAAAAGAAATATAGGAGAGGCTAGAAAATTTGTATAAGAAAAAGTGCATCTCTAATCGCTTGTCCCTTAAGGAGCAGTTTCACACTTTGAGAATGATTGAAGGTACAAAATTTTTTGATCATCTTAGTGTTCTCAATAGGATCGTGACAGAACTGGAAACAATTGGAGTTAAAATTGAAGACAAAGACAAGGTGCTTAGGCTATTGTGGTCTTTTCCAACTTCCTATAAGCATTTGTTGCCTACTTTAATGTATAGGAATGTGACTTTGGATTTGAAGAAGTTACTAGTACTCCACTTTTAGAAGAAAAAAGGCTAAATGGTGGAAGTAATGAAGCTCCTAATGATTCAGCATTGACAGTTGGTTATTGGAAGAAAAATAACTTAAAGACGAAGTCTACTGGGTGTGTGGACAATCAGGGCAACTGGGTGTGCGGACAATCAAAGCACCTTAAACAGGATTGTCAGAAAGTAAATGGAGCAAGCTGGACAAGTGGTTCCAAGTTAGTATTTGAAGATATATACTAATAGTATCACTAGCAGAAAGTCTCTCATCATTGTGGGAGATGATGGCCTGTTGTAATAGATGATAAAGATATCCTTATTGCAAGCCGCTAGTGCCATGGAAGAGGATGTTTACTACTAGAAGGTTCACGAGATTTGCACACAAGGCATGGTTTGGCATTTTATGTAAGGTGTGAGGTAGATTTTTTTTTTTTTTGTGTCGATGGATGAGGACTTTCAAGAAAGCCAAACATGAGAGTGGGTATTTTTAGCAAGGTGATAGACATGTGCCAAATAAATATACTCTGGATAAAGTAGAGTATGATGATTCTCGGCGTAGAGAATTATGGCTATTGGATAGAGGACAAGATTTTATCCATGATGGAGTGATTCTTATAAGCCTATATGGCTATATGAATGTAGTTTTGGTGGGCTAAAGAAAGCAGAGATGACATGGTTGTGTGGATACACGATGGATCAGCTTTTATCACCTAATTGAAAAACTCGTCAAAGTGGAGATTGTTAGGGAGTAAGTTTTTTTTTTCAATAAAGATTTTTTAGGATACTTTTTTTCTTTAGTAGGATTCCTATTTAAGGAATAAGTAATTTCTCCACTGAGACTTGACTTATTCAAAGAGGAATACCACTAGTATAAAAAAAAGGAATACTTCTCCTACAATAAATAATCACTATATATAGGGAGGTTCGATTCATCACTTATTTGTATAACACAGCAATCAATTCTTTACAAGAAAATAATTTCTAATGTGAGAGAGATAGTGGGTCTATTAAAAGATTTGATGTTATTGGGGCTTTGGGTATGAAGAAAAATACTAGATTGATTGTAATAATTTTTCACATAGTAGATTTTTCTCTCGTAGTCCTTGGCGGCCGTGGTTTCTCTCCAGTATATGAGTTTTCCACGTAAATTCTTGTCTGGTGTGATTAGTTTATTCTTTATTTATTTTTCTATTTATTATTTGTTTGATATTTTTACTTGCAAGATCTTGGGTGGGATTAAAATTCCTTAACAACTTTCAAGAAAAAAGGATTTGACCGCATTTCATTGTAACATAGAACACAATACTGCCATCACTATTTTACATGTCCCCTGTCAATAATAAATATACAAATTACCGAGGCTGAAACTGAAAAAATAAAAATAAAAATCCAACTTGAAATAGAACTAAAAACACCATTCACGAATCATGATCTCACTTTTAAAAGTTCACTAACTTTACCCATTTTTCTTCTCCTCATAACGTTAAAGTCTTGTCCTGCAGTTGTTGGTTGTGCTAGGGAGTGGAATTAATGAAGCAAAAGAAGGCTATCAAGATGAGCAAAAAGAAAACAAATCTTTTGTGTTAGCTAGTTTTAGAATCGTAGCTAACCTAAAAGTTCAAAACCATAAGTTTTTAGTTTAATAAGAAATATTAAGAGTAGATTTACCAGGTAATTGTCATTTGTCAAAATCTCCTGTAAGCATTAGAAAAGATTAAATTAGAAGAGGATTCAAATTTAATGTGATGATGACATTTTTTAAACGTTTTGATTAAATAAGCACGCATGGAACACAATATTGCCATCACTATTTTACATGTCCCCTGTCAATAATGAACATACAAATTGCCAAGGATGAAACTATTAAAAAAATCCAAATTGAAGTAGAATTGCAAATATCATTCACAACCTAACTTCTAAAAGTTCACTAACTTTACCTAATTTTTTTTTCTACAATGTTGAAGTCTTGTCCTGCAGTTGCCAGCAGAGCAAGCAAAATCCGAATCCGGATCCAGATGTTCCGCATTTATATTTTTATATCTAGATCCGCATCTGGATCCGAAAAAAACATGCGGATCCGGATGTTGGTAAGACCCACAACAGATGTGAGCGGATATTCTAAACATCTAAATCTGAAAAAATAAAATTTAATAATTTAATATACAATTTGAAAATTCAATAATTTACCTAATAATATCCAATAAAATTCAATCATAGTCAACAATTAATAATTTAACATGAATAACATACAACAACATCATAAATCCACAAATAGAATTTAATTTTAATATATATTTTTAATTCAAAATAAAATTCAATAATTTACCTAATAATATTAAATAAAATTGAATCACAATTCAACAATTACTAATTCAACATGAATAACATACAACATCATAAATCTACAAATAAAATTTAATTCTAATTTTTAATTTAATTTTTATATTAATTTTTAATTTAAAATAAAATTGAACTAAATCTAAATATCCTATTTTTCAGATGCACTTGTATCCAAATCCTTACAGATCTCAAGTTTCTACTTCCGGATTCACATTTTTTGAATAGGCGGATCTAGATCTTTTAGATCCTTGCAAACGCAGGCCAGATTCAGATTTTATTGTCATCCTAGTTGCCAGCATCTTTTAGATTTGTCCATGCAGTGGTTAATGAAGTGAAGACGGGCTGTGAAGATTAGTATAAACAAAACAGTTGTTTTGCATTATTTAGTTTTAGGCCCAAAAGTTCAAAACGATAAGTTTTTATGTTTGATAAGAAATATTAAGAGTAGATTTAATATTGTCAATAGAACTATTTAATTATCATATGTCAAAATCTCTTCTAACCACTACAAAAAATTAGAATAGAAGATATCCAAATTCATTTTGATGATGACATTTTTAAACTTTTTTCTTGTAATAAATGTATATTTTATATTTTCTTATTAAATTATAAAACAAATGACTCGTTTATCTCTCTTTTCCTTTAAATTTTTTGTATTAGAGGGATTTTGGCTGCTATGAAAACTTTAAAGAAATAACTAATTAATTTCAATAGGGGTAATTTGACAATCTCCCCAAAAAATAAGAAAAAAAACATCTCAAAGATCCTATTAATGGTGGTGTTTCATAGGAATGAAATATGACACTGACTTATTATTTTTAATGCTTTGAGTTTTAATCGCATAATTAATTCAATACTCATTCATGGAGTCTTCTTCACTCATTTAAAACCTCATGCCATTTTAATTCTTATGCCATGAGAGCCAATCATGTAAAAGTAGGAGTGGGCAAAATCGGATTTCGGTTCGGGTTGTCCGGGTTTTAGTTTGGGTTTCAACCTGTTAGCTTTGGAAAACTCAATCCAATTGGGTTGAAACTATAAACTCGAACCAAACCAAACCAAATTAAATTTGGTTCAGTTTGGTTCAGGTTATAAATTCGGATTCATTTATATTAAAAATCCTAATTTTATCTCCATCCAAAAAAGAATACTTAACTAAATATTAATCAAATTTCTCATAATCTTATTCACAAATTAACTAATTAAAATAAATAATTCTATATTTAACAATTAACAAAAGAAAATTAAGAAATCAACTAACAATTAAAAAAATAAATTACTAAACGATTAATTAATGGGAGATCAGAAAAAGAAGAAGAAACATTTGGTGGTGAAGGAAGAAAAGAAGAATAAGAAGAAGAAAAAGAAGATGTTTGGTAGTAGCGGAAGTGTTAATATTGGAGAATGCATATTTATATAGGGTAAAATTATCATTTTATGCTCCAAGTCTCACTAACATTTTCACTTTCACATGTTTAAATCCTAAGCTTTTATTATGTGTGTTTTATTTAAGTATTTTATATATATTTTGGTCATTTCATGACTAAAGGGAAGTTAGATAACAAAACAGATGACATTTTTTAACTTAGAACGATCGAAAATCTTAGGAGGAGAATAAATTAGTATTCGGTATTATTCACATTTACAATACCGTTCAATTTTACAGTACCATTCACAAATATAGTACTGTTCACATATACAGTACGATGATGTGGCATTGACCAATTATATGGCATTAACTGATGACATGGCGTTGACTGATGATATGACATGATGTTATTAGACCAAAATATTGACGCAGTGTTGACCAATAACGTGGCAGCATCTTGTTGGATCAAAATATTGATGTGATGTTTATTGATGATGTGTTCTAACCAATCAAAGTTTGCCACGTGGCATAGTTATGAGCCTCCAAATTATTTTTATCCAATGACAATGATTTACCCATTGTATTTATAAATGGAGGGCTCTCCCCCCTAATGTGACACTTCTAAATCTATTTTTTATCTCCATTTTCTGTAATTCTCTTTTCATCTTATATTTTCTACGTATTTTAATAAAATTACTATTTTACCCCTTGTTTAATTATAAGTAACTAGTTTAGTTTCAAGTTTAGGTTGAAGGTAAAGTCTCCACATGATCCATGGAGTTAATTAAGTAAATTTATTTTCATTTTCTCTCATATTTATGTGGTTATTTTGACTCATTATCAACAGACAATATATCATGTCTAGATTTTGCACGGTATACTGACTCCTTAGTAAATGATCATTACTATCTAACATAATGAATACTTAACATTGTATTAATTAGAGAGAAAATTCTCCTCTAGTATTTTGTGGGTCATCTTGGCTTAATGTCAACAGATAGTGTATCTAAGTTATTTAGTGGATGATCTTACCACGCTATCAATAGAAGGATTATTATCATCTAGCATAGTGTGTTCTTGACACCACATTTAATAGAAGATCATTACATCTGGCACACTGAGCGCTTGAAACTATATTTATTAGAGTGAGAATTATAAGGAGTGGAAATATCCGCTCATTGATTAATTAAAACTAAAAAGGAAATATAAAGTTCATGGTAAATGTTGAGTGTAAATTCAAAAACTTGAACGTTTCATTTGTATTTTTTCCATCTTCAATTCATTCCCACCATTTTAAATCTTTTACTTCCAACCTACTCACATATACACCTAGACAATTAACCCTACACATAATTAAATCTACCTCCTCATGAGATCGACACTCATCACCACAAAATCTATTCTACAATAAATTTATATGCTTGCAAGTATAATAAAATTTGCACATCATGAAGGAAAGAAGAAAAAGAAAAAGAAGAGAGGAAGGCTTGAAATAAAAGAAGAATAAGAGAGGACTTGAAGAAGAAGTTGTTCGATAGCAACAGAAAGAAGAAGCAAAGAAAAAGAGAAGAAGAGATGAAAAAAAAGGAAAATA
This sequence comes from Citrus glauca, assembly GCA_029633175.1. Lineage (NCBI taxonomy): Eukaryota > Viridiplantae > Streptophyta > Magnoliopsida > Sapindales > Rutaceae > Citrus > Citrus glauca. The sequence goes on from JAQOOD010000005.1 coordinate 20,721,790, forward strand.
AAAAGAAAAGAAGAAGATGATATTTGTTAGTGGTAGAGAAGGAGAAGAAAGAGAAAAAAGAAAAAGAAGTGGAAGAGTGTGGCAACTGAGAAGTGAATGTTTGGGAATTGAGAGTTGTGATGTGTTAAGATGAGGAATATGTTTTTAAGTTATTTTTTCTTTTTTTTTCAATTTTCTTGGTTAACCCAATCGGTTTGACTATTCGGTTCAGGTTAACCCAAACGAGTTGTAAACTTAAATCTAAATTGAACCAAACCCGAAATTTCGGTTCTGTTCGGTTCGGGTCAACACAATCCAAACGCCCACCTCTACTTAAAATATCTATATATGGACAAGACAATCAACAACCCTACTGTTATAAGAATATCAAAAATTCATCATTCTATTACGAAGACACCAACTCTCTATCTTGTATTAAAATTAGGTGATTGTAGCCTAAAAATTATGTTATTAAAATATTTGATAAACATTAATTATTGTGACTTGAAATTTAAGTTGATTTAATTCCAAATTAATGATGAAAAACTATAATATCGTTATTATTTTTATTAATTTCAAAGCTATAATTATTACTTCAAAGTTATAAGTATTACACACTATTAGTTTTTATTTTACAGTAGCAGTCTCTTTTTTTCACAGTAGTTATGCCTTAAATTTTACAATAACTCAATACTAAACTGAGCCCAAGTCTGACCCATAAAACCCTTTAAAAAGAAATGAACAACTAGCACAGAATCACACATCTAACAAGAGCTTATTGTCACGGGATGAGTATTTTGCGCAGTTAACCCGTGCGGCACTTAGACAACTTTGCCGAATGTTGCTAAGTAAACCTAAAACTTCTCGAACTAGAGAAGAGAGCAATAGAGCCAAATAAGAAAACTTGTATTGCACAAAGAGAGATTACAATGCTTGAGTTGCTTACAATGCTTGTAATGTTTGTTGTTGGATACAAATGCCTAATGCCATCCCATATTTATAGGGGAGGCTTGCCAAGCTCTGGAGATTTTAGAGAGTTCTACAATTTCCTAGCTATTTACATGTGATGGAATTCTATGGAGAATTCTAGAGTATTTACAAGCACACATGTGCTAGAGTTGCCTAGAATGTTCTGGAATTGGGTCAAGCTAGCACTCTTGGCCTTGTGTTAGCTCTCTAGCCTGAAATTATGGGTAATTGGGCTAGCGAATTAGGCGGTTTGCAACATCCTCCCCCACCTAAGCTTGCGGTGTCCTCGTCGCACCCTCGTGTTTGAAATTTTGGATGTGCTCAACGAATTGACACAAATCTTCTTCTCGTTCCCATGTGGCTTCGCTCTCGGGGAGGTTTGTCCACTTCACCAAGTACTCGCTATGGGCTGGCACGCCTCTCCTCGAAACCACTCTGTCCGCAATGATGTAGTCCACATCTTTGTCGAACGCGGTGACAACAGCAGTTGGCGCGCGCCTTGATTCTCCGCGACTTGGGTCTCCCATGTCTTCATGATATGGCTTGAGAAGGCTCACATGGAAGACCGGATGGATCTTAAGTCTTGGTGGTAGTTGAAGTTGATACGAGACGTTGCCCACACGTCGAACAACTCGAAAGGGTCCCTCATAGCGCCTCACTAAACCCTTGTGGACTTTTCGCAGCGTCTTGAATTGTTGGGGTAGGAGCTTGATCATGACTTGATCACCTTCCTTGTACTCAACATGTCGTCTCCTTGTATCCGCCCATTTCTTCATTTTCCTCGCGGCTTTGTCGAGATAAGCTCGCGTAATGTCCGCTTTCTCATGCCATTCGCGAGTGAGCTTGTGTGCCGCGGGACTTTTCCCTCCATAAGTTGAGGCTATGGCGTTGGGGGTCATGGGCTGGAATCCCATGATGATCTCAAACGGACTCTTGCCCCTAGCCTCACTTCGCTGTAAATTATAAGAAAATTGGGCAATGTCGAGTAGCTTCGCCCAATCCCGCTGATGAGCGCTCACATAATGCCTCAAGTACATCTCGAGGAGGCCATTGATAAGCTTGGTCTGCCCATCCGTTTGTGGGTGGAAGCTTGACAAGAACTTGCGATCGGTCCCCAACATCTTGAAGAGCTCCGTCCAAAAGCGTCCAGTGAACCGAGGGTCTCGGTCACTCACAATGCTCCTTGGAACTCTCCAAAGCTTCACAATATGCTTGACGAATAGGCGTGTTGCCTCGTCCGCTTTGCAATCGACGGGTGCGGCAATGAATGTGGCATACTTGCTGTATCGGTCGACAACGACCATGATGCTTCTGCAACCTTCGGACTTGGGCAGCGATGTGATGAAGTCCATGGAGACACTTTCCCATGGCCTTGTTGCTAGTGGTAGCGGCTCCAATAATCCCGCTGGAAGTTGGTGATCCACTTGTCTTGTTGGCACACAAGAGAAGTTCGCACATATGCCTCGATGTCGTCCCTCATATGCGGCCAAAAATACGAGGCTTGGACTAGTGCGGTGGTGCGCTCAATTCCTGGGTGACCAGCGCACTTGGAGTTGTGGCATTCCTTGATAACTTCCTTTCGTAAGTTTTCCCCACCTTGGCACGAATAGCCGATCTCCCTTGGTGAAGAGGATGCCTTCCTCTTGCCAAAAGCGCCTTGTCTTTCCCTCGAGCACTTTCTCCAGCAAATCCTTTGCTAGCGGATCTTGTTGGAGGCCTTCCTTGATGCGTGAGACAAGGTCGAACTTCGGTTGGCTCATGCTAAGTGTTGCCAATTCTGCCTTACGGCTTAGAGCATTCGCAATGACGTTGGTTTTACCCGGTTTGTACTCGAGCCGATAGTCGAATTCCGCTAGGAATTCTTGCCACCGTGCTTGCTTTGGACTCAACTTCTTTTGCATTTGAAAGTAGCTTGTTGCTACGTTGTCCGTCATAATCGTGAAGTGTGAGCCAAGCAAGTAATGTCGCCACACTTTTAGGCAATGGATGATGGCTGTCATCTCCTTTTCTTGCACCATGTAGCGGCGTTCCGTATTGTTTAACTTTCAACTCTCGAATGCTATCGGGCGGCCTTCTTGCATGAGGACTCCTCCTATGGCGAAATCCGAGGCATCCGTTTGGACTTCGAAAGGCTTTGTGTGGTCCGGAAGTGCAAGGACGGGTTCCTTCGAAATTGCCTTCTTCAATTTTTCGAATGCACGTTGACACTCTTCGGACCAATGCCACGTTCTGTTTTTCTTGAGCATATCCATCAAGGGTGCCGCCTTGGCCGAATAACCCTTGATGAAGAGGCGGTAGTAATTCACCAACTCAAGGAATGAGCGAAGCTCGGGCACTTGCGAAGGAGGTTCCCATTCGAGGATGGCCTTTACTTTAGTGTTCTCCATTATGATCTTCCCTCTCGCAATCTTGTGACCAAGGAACTCCACTTCTTGTTGTGCAAACGAGCATTTCTTTAACTTGAGGAAGAGCTCATTGTCTCGGAGTACTTGGAGGACTTGTCGTAAGTATTGGGCATGATCCTCGAGCGTGGTGTTATACACCACTATGTCATCCAAGTACACGACCACAAAGCGGTTGAGAAATGGTTGGAGCACCTTGTTCATGAGTGTGCAAAATGTGGCGGGTGCATTAGTAAGGCCAAAAGGTATCACAAGGAATTCGAAAGACCTGTACCTTGTTGTGCACGTTGTCTTCGGTTTATCTCCCTTGGCGATGCGCACTTGGTAGTACCCGGAGCGCAAGTTAAGTTTGGTGAAGTACCGCGCCTTTCCAAGCTGGTCGAACAAGTCTGCGATCAAGGGAATCAGATACTTGGTCTTGATGGTGATCTTGTTGAGCGCTCTATAGTCGATGCACATCTGCAACGATCCATCATTTTTCTTTTGGAAGAGGACCGGTGCACCGAATGAGGCCTTTGAGGGGTGGATGTAACCTGTGTCCAGCAAGTCTTTGAGTTGTCTCTGCAACTCCTCAAGTTCAGGTGGCGCCATGCAGTAGGACGCCAAGGCTGGTGGCTTCGTGCCTTGTTCCAGCTCGATTGCATGATCTACCTCTCGTCGAGGTGGGAGCTTCTTTGAAAGTTCTGGAGGCATCACATCTTTATACTCATTGAGGACGGCTTGAATGTGCGGAGGGACTTGGCTTGGCGAGGTTCCGTTATTCCCTTCCTCGTTTAGTTCCCGAATGGAGACCAAGAAGCTTGGGTCTTCTTGAAAACCCTTTTGAATTGCATGGCGGAGAGTGTCTTTTCTTCGGACTTGCCTCGTTCCGCGGGTACCATGCATGCTTTGCTCTCGTCAAAGATGCTTAGGGAGTTTGTAGCGGGCAACGGGAAGGCATGGACTTGGTCAAAGAATTCCATGCCGAGGACCATCTTGAAGTCATCCATGGGCACGATGGAGAAATCAAGCTTTCCACTCCACGTACCGAGTGTTAAATGCATGCCTTGTGCAACTCCCGCAATTGGCTTGGCGGGCGAGTTTACTGCCTTCATTGTGCCTCCTTCCTTGGTGGTCTTGAGGCCTAGGCGATTGGCCTCGTCTACGGACACAAAGTTGTGCGTAGCTCCCGTGTCTAGCAGCGCGCGAACGGACTGACCATTTATCTTCGCGCCTACATACATGAGCCCTTTCTTGATGAGTGTGGGCTGTTGGCGGTTAAGTGCGTCGAGGAATTGGAGAGAACCCATGCTGAGTTGGGGTTCTTCCGAGGACAATGTGGGATTGCTCTTTAGTTAGGCAGTAAGAGCATTAAGCGACTTCTTCTCCTGACAGTCGCGTACCCAATGAGATCCGTTGCATATGAAACATGGACTTCGCGGCTTTGGTGCCTCCTTCTTGCCCTCCGATTTTCCTTGCCTGCTCTTGTTGCTAGGCGGCTTTTTTTGCCCCCAATCTTTGCGGTTGTTGCCCTTATCCTTGCGACTCTCTCCCCCACCTTTGCCTTGGTTGGCCTTTTTGTCCTTGGATTGGGTAGAGTATTCGGCGAGTGATTCCGCAACAGCAATGGCGTCGTCAAATGTTTGAACACCACGCCTATCAAGCTCGGTCTTGGCCCAATCTTTGAGGCCATCTTGAAAGTAGAAAAGCGAATCCTTATCGGGCATGTCGCTTATCTCCAACATAAGGGTAGTGAACTCATTGATGTAGTCCCACATACTACCTGATTGCTTGAGGTGACGTAGGCGCGCTCGCGCTTCCTTCTCCACATTGCTTGGGGCGAATTGCTTCCGGAGTTCTTGCTTAAAGTCGGCCCAAGTGTCGATGGTGCAAATGCCCTTACCCGTCTCGCCATGCTTGCGACGCCACCATAGTTGTGCAGCGCCTCTAAGATAGGTAGGTGCAGTACCCACTTTCGATGCCTCATCTCGTACACCAATGGCATCGAAGTATTGGTCAAGCCCAAATAGGAAGTTGTCCACGATGGTGGCATTTCGTGTGCCATTGTATATGTCAGGCTTTGGCACGTCAATGCGGCGCGCATCACTCGAGTTTGCAGAAGCTGGACTTGCAGAGAGTGTGCGCTTGTGCCATGCCCAATCCGAGCGGACTTCATCCACTTCCGCACGGACAGCACGTAGTTCTTCCTGAACAAAACTACGAAGTTTGAGCAACTCATCATGAAAAGAACAAAACTCATCTCGGAGAGTGTTCGCTTGCTCTTGGATGAGAGCCTTTGTTGCCACTGTGAACTCGGCGTATTCTCCCTCGAGACCGTCCACTCATTCCTCCAATCCCTCGAGGCTATCTTGAGCGGCGGATAATACATTTTCGAGAGTAATCACACGAGGCTCCAACACATCCACAGATGGGGCCTTGGACTTGCTACGAGTCTTGCCTTGGGCGCGTTCTCCCTCACGGCCGCGGATTGGTTCCGGTGGAGCATCCACACCAACAACACCCTCTTGTGCTACGTCCGAAGGGTTGGCCATTGCTTCGTGAGCTAACTTGCGTGCGTGCAAACCTTGGCTCTGATACCACTTGTCACGAGATGAGTATTTTGCGCAGCTAACCCGTGCGGCACTTAGACAACTTTGCCGAATGTTGCTAAGTAAGCCTAAAACTTCTCGAACTAGAGAAGAGAGCAACAGAGCCAAATAAGAAAACTTATATTGCACAAAGAGAGATTACAATGCTTGTAGTGTTTGTTATTGGAAACAAATACCTAATGTCATCCCATATTTATAGGGGAGGCTTGCCAAGCTCTAGAGATTCTAGAGAATTCTACAATTTCCTAGCTATTTACATGTGCTGGAATTCTATGGAGAATTCTAGAGTATTTACAAGCTCACATGTGCTAGAGTTGCCTAGAATGTTTCGGAATTGAGCCAAGCTAGCACTCTTAGCCTTGTGTTGGCTCTCTCGCCCGAAATTGTGGGCAATTGGTCTAGCGAATTGGGCGGTCCGCAACATTATGCCACCCTTTGTCACGAGGAAAAATCAATAATGGTCAAGGTTGCCATTAATTCAGCATAATGCATTGTATTATGAGCCTGTTTGGGATTTTTATGGTTGATAAAATAAGCTGTTTTTATTATACAGATAAAATAATATACTAACTAAGAAAGTATCTTAGTGTTTAGTAACTTATGTTGTTGCAATTGCTAGAAGTTTGAATAGTAAAGTACATGCATTTAGTAATTTTAAGGATGCTATTTTATTTTATAATGATCAAAATATACATAAGGTTAAATTATTTCGTTTATATATTAAGATTGTGAAAAATAAATTATAATTGTCTTTTTGTTAAAATAGTAATGTTGTAATATGAATTTTTAAAAGGTATGGTAACTTATTCAATAAGCCGCTTACAAGAATATACATCTTATTTGCTTTTTAAAAAGTTGTTGTCAGATTAAAGAAACTTATAAAATAAGCAGTTTTCAAGAAAATTCACCAAACATCATATTCGTCAAAATTTATGGAAAAAATTGCCTATACCATTTCAACCTTAATCTAAACTGGGACATGAAACCCAAGGCTCAGTCGAAACTTCCTAAATTTCCCATCAAACAATTATGAAAAAATAACATCATGACAAGCTAAAGGACATTGATTATCTTTAGAAAAGACCATATGCTATGAATTAGCTTTGATCCAACTTAAGAGGATGCCCAGCTGATTAAAAAATGTCCTTGTTTACCCATAAACAACAAAGTCAAGACTCGTTGAAGCAAAAAGATGCATCTTATAAAATTTCCAATAAAAAGTAATGAGTACCAAACTATTGAACTTCTTGAATTAACGATTTTCAACACATCTGCAATTATCTTCAACTTGCTTTATGTTTTAAAAAAGTTGTATGCTATAATCATTTGTTTGTCAGTTTAATCAATGAAAAATCGTTACTGTTTGCAAATAATGATTTAAATTGATAAAATTATTTGAGATAAATGATTAATATTAAAATAGTTTAATTATCAATCGATAATAATGTTATATTTATATTTATGTTGATGCAATATATTAGAAATTATAATTATGTAGTAAATATATCTAATTCTGCGTATTTTTATGTGTTTATTAGGTAAAATATTAATTTCATGTAATTCAAGGCTCTAAATAGATAAACGAATGTCAAATTTAGATTCCAGAGATCTAAAAACCTTAAGATGAGTTAAGATTGGTTTAAAATTGGGCTTGTGTAAATTTTTCTATTAACCGAATACTGATTGGATGATAAAAAGAGCTTACGATAGATATGAGTGCATGATCCACCCATTAACCTATCAAATCTCAACCGTTCTTTAGCTGAATCGGACGTGGTGTCAAATGATGCACGTGTAATTTTGACTTTTGAAGTTTGACTAGCCATTGAATCTTGATCTAATGGTTGTGAGGAGCGCATACATGAAGCTTATGATAGACCGCAGAACACTGGATTATAAATTTATTTTTTAAAATAAAGCCTCATTTTTATGATTTTAATCATCTCTCTTCTTCTCAATTTCTCTCAATCTCCCTGTAATCTTTTTTTTTTCAGGTGTGTTTTTAATATTTTGTACAATTATTTTTATAAATAAATTTAGTTTTATTTTCTTTAGTTATTTTATTACTTTTAATTATAAGTAATTTAATTTTAATAATTCTTTTTTTCAATTATGCTTAACTAAATAATAATTGTTAGGGTAGGGTGAAACTCTTAGGAAATAAATATGATTTAATCGAAATGTATTTTTATTTATATAAATTAAATTATTTTATATTTAATTTTATACATATTTTACATTTTGAAATTTTGATTTATTGTAGGCAAACAAGGGAGTTTAACACAATAAATTCTTAATATCTTAATACAAGGTATGGTAAAATGGTATTTTGACTTATTATAGACAAATTAAATTTTGGCAAAATAAATACTTAATCCATAATAAAATCAATGAAAAAATAATAATAATTTATATATTTAATCTTTTGGGAAATAAATCTTAAAAATATAATAAAAAGAATGTAGTAAATTTTATTTACTACTAAGAGTGGATCCATAACCCTAATTAATTCAATTTCATAGTTTCATTTAAATTAAGTTGTTTATATTCAAATTGTATTTTCATTTTTAAATAAAATAAAATAAACAAATTAAATCTTTTCTATGTAAATTGACCTCAGACTCACCAAACTATAATATAACAAGACACTCTTATATTTGCAAGTTACAAATTACTCTTAAGTTGCATCAATAAACATAAAAAAATTTATCGCAAATAGAGAAGAAATCTGGTGGATTAAGTAACTTTAGCTTAACTTAAAATATTTCATTCATATGAGAAAAACTTTAATAGTTTCTTTAATTTTTTATTTTTTTATTTGAACGTGAGAAAGAAATCAAATTTATTTTGGGAAGGTGCTGAAATCGGTTGTCTAAGCCAAAAGCTAAAAAAGTGACTTTAGGCTTGATATTTTTGAAAATAAAAATATAATGTGGAAAATTCTATTAATCAGTTAAATCTAGGGGTGGGCAGGGGTTGATTTAGATTGGATTTTAAGTCAATCCAAATCAAACCATAAAAATTTGGATCCAATCTAAATATTTTTAACCCAACTCAAATCAAACCATTTGGTTTTGGTTTGAATTTTATTATCAAAATAATTTTTATTTAATAAAATTTAATTATAATAAAATTATAATAATTATTAATTGTTATTAATTATTAAATTGATATTAAAATATAAAAAAATATAGTGGATAAAAATTATAAATTTTACAATAACTTAATTCTTAAATTAAAGAATAATAAAAAATTAAAATAAAATTTAATCATAAAATTATTATTTCTCAATAAATAAAAATATACACTTTAATAATAAACTTGGGCTAACTTTCAGAAGTCCAGAATACATATCACAAACTACAAAACGGGTCAACCATGTTCCGCATATAAAAGGAGTGGGAATGTTGACAACCCTCCGAATACCTCATAAAACCCTTTTAGCTGTTTTATAGGGAAGTATGTCTGGGCAAAAGAAGCTCAGGCCCAATTTTTTTGTGACAATTTCCTTCATTATCCACTTTATCTTCTTCATCAAGTCGATATGTATTGAGCCCAGGAAGTAGTGGCATTGGTTCAGGATACAAAATTAAAAATTAATTTTCATAGCTACAACGTCAAACTCAAACAAATCCATACCATAATTAATACTTTTGATTAAAGATTCAAGAAAGGAAGAGAATAAAAAAAGTTTATTTTTTCTTTTTTCTTTTTCCTTTTTTCTTTTTTCTTTTTAACTAAAAGTGAGAGTTAAAAAAAAAGTGAATAAAAAGAAACAAAAAACCACTCTGAAGTGGAGTTTAACAATTAATTTTGAAAAATTAAAATTGAACAATGAGATTTACGAGAATAAATTCCAATGTTTTATATTTTAGATAAGTATGATTATTTTTGTTAATGATCTTTTGTTGTTGAAGAGTTGTTATTGTTATCAAATGTATGATATTTTGGATGGATTATATGAGTAGAGATTCTTAATTTATATTGTAAATGAACTATAAATTAGCTAGCGTGTTTATTTTGATGTTTTATCTTTAAATTAACAAGTTTTGATGAATTTATATAAGTAATTTTGTTATCGTTCCCAACAGCTACAAAATAAAATCTATATTCTTCATTTAGTTAGGATTATGTAATCTTTTTACATTCATGGCAAAATAAGTAAACTTCAAGTGAAAAGTTAAAAAAGAAATTGATATATTTTTGACAAATTGCAAAGCATTTGGTAGTCAACAAATATTTGTCCTAAAATAAAACCCGATAATAGTACATGTACAAGTAGGGGTATTATGTGATAATTTATCCTACTCCTAGGGATGGCAAAAAGGTCCAGCCCAGCCCAAGCCTCGACCAGCCACACCTATTCCCATGGGTTTTGATCCAAGTCTCGCATGCAGACCTTGGACAAGAGCTTAAGGATGAAAAAAAAAAAAAGGCTAAGGTTAAGGAATGGAAAAAAAGCCAGGCTAGACCGGTCAAGGCCGGCGGGCTTGAAACCCGGCCTATGAGCCTAAAAAAATAAAACTCATATAGATTAGGCCTAGATAAAAGTTTAGGAAAAATGTCCAGACTTTTTAATTCATAAATAAATAAATAAATAAATCAAATTTTAAAAATAAAAATTCAAAATATTAAATTACTATATTTTTATATTAATATTTATGATTTATTATGTTGTGTATTAGACTATTATTCTATTATGTATTTAAAAATTATCTTCAATTACTGCTTTTTTGCTTTATTAAAAATTTACTTCATAATTAATTGAAAGCCTAGGCCTGGCCAATTAGCTTGAATGAGCTTTTGAAGAGCCTAGGCTTGTTAATAATAATATGGGCTTGAGCTGGAGCTTCAAAAAGTCTGGTCTAAGTCCACAATTTGCCAACCCTCGTCTGACCAAAGACAAAGCTCTCTATTTAAAAAAGTAAATTATAAATTAAAATTTAAAAGTAAAATAAAAACTTAAATGCCTAATTTATATACCAATAACGAATAAAAAACCTAAAATTTTAATATTAAATTCTCTTTTAAGTGTTAGTTAATTAAAATGGTACTTGAATTAGAGAATTTAGTATTAAAACTAAACTTTTCATTTGCTTCATTTTTTTATTTATTATTTTATTTTGAGATATTTATTTTTTAATTCATTCTTAATTATAACAACTTATTAACTATTAACTTATTTCAAATTTACAATAATTTCAAAAATCAAAAATAAATGACAGGGCAAACCCAACCCAAGTCTACCACTTACACTTCCCCACTATTGGGCTTGCCCCTAACTTTTGCCAGCCCTACTTATTCCCTTATCCTAAAAATAAATCCCTATCCATTTATTTTAGGGGTGGGATATTCCCCCTATTTGTTTTGTATTAGCAACTCACTGGCAATCACACCCCCACTCAAATATTTAACATCATATTATTTTATGAATAAGCCCCTCTTGTTACCAATTTAACCTTGCAATAATTAGTTTTCTTCATTCCTTTTGGTCTCCACGACCATGAGCTTGCTTTCAAGTTATAAAAGGAAGTCAAGTACACAAGAATACTAATAATAAAAAAGTATTTTGCCTCTAAATGTAAAAAGATTATTTATAGACTGTTATTTTGAATATCTTAAGAATGTGTTGGTATATTGAATTAATGGCAACAAACTATAAACTTTAAGTTCCCGATAACTAGTTTTATATTATTATCTTTTATTAATGGCAACAAACTATAATGTTCAAAGTTTTTCCATAACTGATTTTATGGTTATTTTGAATGCATTTTGGTTGAGTATGACTATTTTTGTTGTCATTTTTTATTGTTAAAGTAGTTGTCATTTTTTGTTGTTAAAGATTTGCTATTATTGTCCAAGGTATGTTATTGGGGGTGGATTATACGAGCAGTGATTCTTGATTTATATTGTAAATGAACTATAAAATTGCTAGAGTGTTTATTTTGTTGATTCTATATCTTTAAATTAGCAGGTCTTGATGAATTTATATAATTAATTTTGCAGTTGTTATTGTTCCCAAAAACTATCAAATAAAATCTTTTTTGTTTCATTTAGTTAGGATTATGTAATCTTTTTACATTCAGGCAAATATTTTTTTAAATATTTTATTAAATCCTTTGATACTATTAGTGAAAAAGTGAACAAATGGAGAAGTGATATTCTATGTGAACTTCGGGTAGAAAGTTAAAAAAAATGATATATTTTTGACAAAGTACAAAGCATCTAGTACTCAACCGATATTTGTCCTAAAATCAAATCTAGTAATACTATACGTATTTTTCCAACAATTAGGGGGTTCCGTGATAATTCACCATATTATCTATCCATTTATTTTAGGGTGGAATATTCCTCCAATTTGTTTTGTATTAGCAATCTATTTGTAATTACTTATCATGATATTATTTTGCCTTTTGTTATGTTATATAATGATGTAACATACATAATTATGTAATACTGGTTGGATGAAAATCTAACAAATATAGAAATAACATAATTTTATCATCTTATATTTCCACAACCGTTGGATAAAAATCGAATGGCTGCTACATAATCATGCAATCTCTATTTATTTTATGAATAATCCCACTTTATTACCAATTTACCCTTGCAATAATTAGTTTTGTTTTCTACAACCATAAGCTTGCTTTCATGTTCTAAAAGGAAGTCAAGCACACAAGAGAACTACAATGCAAGCAACTGACTGCCATGATTAACTCATCATGAAAAAAAAAAAAGAAGTATACGGCTAGCACTAAAGTACTGACTCTCAAATATGCAACTCTTATTAAAATACTAGCTCCGAGACAAATTTAGATTGTTCAGTTTAGGTTGTAACTATAATTTAATAATTTAATTTGCTGCCATACTACTCATTTTTAAGGTTTTCTCACTGAATACCAATAGAAAATGCTTTAGTTTGTTTCACTTTTGTAGCCTATTTTCTATTGTGCGGTTGGGAATTTTTTTTTAACACCCTTTTTTCTTTTGTGTTGTTGATTAGAAAAATAAAGGGTCTACAAAAAGGAAAAAGTCTGAAAAAAATTAAATATATAAAGAAAACAAAGCATGTTATCTGAAGGGTGTAATCGTAATTACAGAAAATTAAAAAATTATGGATGATTTCATTCTAATGGATTATATTTTCACAATTTATTTTTCTTTCCCATTTTCCTTTTCATGTCCTTTGAATCAGTTAGTTACGACGGACGAACAAATTAAAGAAGCATTGGACTGGGATTAGGCTTTGAACGTCGAGTGGTCATAACTTGAACGCATGAAGTCAGAAATGCAAAATGAATGCTTTTAAGCTCGAAATTCAGTACAGATTTTATTTAAAGTTGGACTATTGGCACACCTTTAACATTTCTTCAAACCCCTTTTCTATATATATCCTTTTTAATTCTTAAAATAACCTCATTTGTTGTACTTTCTTAATAAACCACTACATAGGACTTAAATAAAAAATAAAAAAAATTTCTATTGGGGAGCTCGCTCTCTCCCCTCTCCCATTTCAAACACTTTCAATTTCTTCTTGACTATAAGATTCATGAATTTCTAATATTAATCTCCATTTATCTTTATTTTTCTTAGTAAGTAATAACTTGAGTATGTATACAAAGACAAATATATGCATATCTGAAAGAAAAACTTGGCCTAAATAAATAAATTTTACCGAATAATCTTTCCTAAAAAAACTTAGTTTATATTTAGATTCAATTCTTATCTTATGAGAATTCATTGTTTTCTCAAATTTTGTAGATTTTAAAATGTTTTAGAATGGAGAAAAGACTAAGAAAACAACATAGGTTAGTTTAATCAGATAAGTTTTATTTTAAATATAATTTAAAATATAAATGATAAATTTGTAAATACAAAATAAGTAAAGTTTCATAAGAGATATAGAGGAGTGCCAATTGCGTCACTCTTTTATTTAACTCATTAACAATAACAAAAGCAGCAGTTTTTCTTTTTTTGGGTCAGAAACGACACTTTTCATTGATTGGAAAGCAAAGAACAAACGTAAGCTGCATTTCTTCCAGCCAAACAATCTCAATTTGAACTATTAATTGGTAGTTTTAACTAAGGCACCAAATTAAAATAAATAAAGAAAATTACTTAAGGCACAATCCTGTAACTTTTTAGCCTGCCAATCCAAGTGACGAAGGAATTCTTAGAATTCCTGAAACCCAAGAACCCGTGTTCCTTACTCTTGTTCATACTAACTAAATAATCCGCACCAATATTCATCACCGTATCTGCATATGACCAAACAGCAACCTCATTCAATTTCGTTGTCTGAAGCTGATTCTCTCTCACAATCTCCTCCCACACACTTTCTTTACCTTTCATAATTTCCCCCAGTCTCACCCTCTCACTACACTTTCCTTCTCCAAACCCATAATTTTCAATCTCGAACTGCTCAGCCAACACTTTCCATAAATGCTTCCACTTAAAAACATCTCCATTGGTGCAATTAAAAGCTTCGTTCCTTGCATTTGGATCCAGTGCAGCCCAAATTTGCTGCTCCGCAATTAACTCTGCGTCCGAAACTTCGTGTAAGCCTTCCCAAGTATCTCTACTGCCATGAAATAGTAAAGGAATGCCTTCATGTTTGCAAATAGCAGCGTACACGCAGAGAGTGCCTACAATATTCATCAAACTATAAGGTGAAAACCCAAATATTCCGAAAGGTCTGTGTATGGACCAAGTCAAGCCCTCTCTTTTCTCAACTTCTTCAAACAATATGTCTTCTTGAGTATGGTAAAAAAGTGGTACGTTTAACCTCGGCAAATCCTCTGTAAAAGGAGGATCGTGAGACGGTATCTTGCCAATACACTCGAATGGTCCCAAGTAATGTTTGCCTCCAGTTTGAAGACAGATGTGACGGAGATTCGGTGCGTTTGGGATTATAGAACGGAGCACGTTCTGAAACATTGCACCATTGATCTGGCAGTTCTCGGCTTCAGTGGGACGGCTGGCCCACGTCACGTAGAAGATGTGGGTGATGTCAGTGAGTTTTGAGAGCTTGGCTTGTGTCTCTTTCTGGTCAGAAATGTCGCATTGGATGTACCCAATTGGGCGATTGGCATTCCAGTCGGGCCTCGGACGTCGGGCAACTCCGTAGACCTTCCATGGGCCACCAGGAGTATCCGATCGGGGTAATATCTCTGCTAGGCTGTTGCCTACAATTCCTGTCACTCCTAGTATAAGTCCGACATGCTGGTAGTCTCGAGGTCTCTTATCTTCATCCAATTTCTTCTTCACAAATAAAAAATATTGAGTACTTGAAAAATGATGATATTTAAACAGAAAAACCGAAGTTCATTTTTAACATATAAAATATGAGCATGTATGTACATTAATTTATCAAGTACAGACATAGAGAGTTAATCCCATTCTTTACCTTAGGAGCGTCGATAGCACTTGCCCACCACCACCAACTCATTCTGAAAAAAAAAAGGGGGTGATGAGTTTGGTTTTTGCTTCTGCTTTTATAGGGACTATAGCGAACAAAGGTAAGAGTCGAATGATCGCGAGCGGCGAGTGACATGCGCGGCAGAATCTGGATCACTCACTGATGTTGTATTATTGAGAGATCAAAGTATAATGTGTGGTGAAAACTGAACGCACATCTCGGTGGAACCTGCTACAACAACCACGCGATCCTTATCGTACGGGTATTTGACATTTTGCTAGGGCACTGCTACTTTTTAGGGCAGTGACGTTAAGGTCTATCCAAATTATATTTAATATGTAATTTAATTGAGTGATGGATTTAAAAAAATAATTTATCGAAGTTTAAATTAGATAATAATAAAATATAAAAAATTAAAAATTTGAATATATAAAATATTTATAATTAGTCTCTACTCATTTTTATATTTTAAAAATGTTATGCAATAGATTCATTATCAATATTCTTAAATTTATTGTTTCTTATACAGACAATTAAACTATCACTTATCCCATCCGATTCCAAAGATGATCATTTATGAGTTTTATTACTGCAAATATTCGTTCTACTATTATTATATAAACTGGAAGAATTAACCATATTTTTTAGAATATAAAATATTTTGAGTAGTGGGCTATCATCATTTTAAATTAAAATATATGTTTTTATATTTTTTTAAAATCAAAATTTAAATTTTATGGGTTTTATATTTTATAGTGACTATTTCAATAAATTTAATAGGGTTAATTAAAAAATTAAAAAATTCTTTTATTTTTAAAAAAAAATTTTGGCCAGTGGGGGCTTGAGCCCCCACTAGTCATGTGCTGCATCCGCCTCTGATCTAGTTTATAACGAGGCTAAATTTATTAACTGACCTATTTTAATTCTATTATATTGTCATTTATTTTTAGAGGAAAGGATAGTGAGCCCCGAATATTTGAGAAAAGAGATATAAAATTCATTAATATTTTAAAAAGGACATACAATTCCATTTTTATTATTAAATTTCATTTGTTTTGTAGTAATTTTATTTTTCAGCATATCCAACAAAGTCTCATCTAATATTGTTTGATTTCAGTTTGTGAAGATAAATTTAGATTTATACAAGGGATATTATCATTTCTCTATCTAAAACTTTTTAATATATTAAGTTAGTACTAAAATTTCGTGAAAATTATATTTTATCATTTAATATTTATATGTTATCATTTTACCACTAAAATGTTAACACGGATAAAAATTAACTAATGTCATAACCAAAACGTCGCATTGGATGTTCTCAATGACCGTGACAGGCATTCCAGTCGGGGCTCGGCCGTCGGGCCACCCCGTAAACCTGCCAAGGGCCACCAGGAGTATCCGACCGGGGCAATATTCAGCTAGGCTGTTGCCTACAATTCCTGTCACGCTAATATAAGTCCCACATTCTGAAAATCTGGTGGTGGTGGTTTGTCTTCTTCAAATTTCTTCTGTACTCGTGAAAATTAACCTAACATTATTAAAATATGAGCATGTTACATGTCCATAAACTTCACTAGAGAGTTGGTGTTTACCTTAGCAGCGCCAATATCACTTGCCCAGCTCCAGCTCATTTTTTGGCGATTTTGGAAAATTGATGATAGTTTTGGTTTATGCTTCTACTTTTATATATAGAGAGGAGTTGTTCTCATATCCGGAAATACGAGTTGACAACTATGTGAATAGACTTTCATAGTAATTTCAAACAGTTTACGTTATTATAAATTTCTATTTTCACCGTTGTCAACTCTTCTCCAATTTTAATCCTGAATTTTAAGTTCAAATTAGAAAATTTTCCTAAAGAAGAGGCTGCTTATATATAAACAATTATGTAGTTTCTAGAAGGCAATTAGATTATGTGATCGGTATTGAAGGATCTAATATCATAATGTGTGGCGAAATGAGGTTCTGGCTAAAGATGTGTTGTACAAATTCTATATTGTTAATCTATAACTCCAATACTTATAATTGCTCCCACCAAGATACTGGGTAATCTTGACCACAAGGATATGTCGTGCCTATTGGTAACTCAAATGGAATAACAATCACAATCATGAAATCATAATTAACTCAAGATTAAGATTACAGTAAAATCAACGCCTATGAGATTTAATAAGTCTGACAGTTATTACAAAGTTAATTAAATCTCGTATGTGATCCAGTTCAATGTAGTCGTACTACATCAACAAATTCATACATGATTAAGACAAATCATTCAATGAATATATTACAATATATACCTAAATAAAGTTCTCAACTTTATTCATCAACTGCGAACTAAATTTATTTAATCATAAGATAACTTGTATTTATGTCTTCTGTGAATCCACATGGTGATCACATAAATACATATAATATGATTAAATGGACTTTAATACAAATATAAATGCAATTAAGATATTTGAATAAAATACCTCATCAATTTTATTAATCAGAAAAAATTTTTATTACAATTAAATAAATATATATGCTTTTAAAGAGCATAATTTCCCAACAGCTGCGGCTGGTGCTGCACGGCTGCTAAATGGATACGCGGCTGGTGCTGCAAACATTAGGATTAAAATCCATTAAAACCCTAAAATAACTTTTTTTAAAAAAATAATAAAAACCTTCTCTTTTTCCCCTTTTTTATTAAAAAAACCTTTTTTATCAAATAAAATAAAAAAAATTCTTTTTATTTTTGATTTTTTTAAAACTAAAAACTAAAAGAGACACTTGAGACCCCAAAAATTACAAAAGTATTTTTTTAATAAGTATATGGGCAAGTCTTAAAACCATTTTACTTTAAAATCACAGAAGTATTTATTAGTTAAAATGTGGGTACGCCTAACCAAAAATTTTCTTTTGGCCAAAATAAGCAAAAACATTGTTTAAACAATCTAAATCAAAATTAAAAACAAAAGATATAAAAAAATCAAAATAAATAAATCCTTTGGGTTGCCTCCCAAAAAGCGCCTTTGTTTTATGTCTTTGGCTAGACACATTCATGCATCAATCTCTATAAATGGGACTCTCGACAGCTGCTTCCTCCATAATATTCACTGAAAAACCTTCATAAAAAGGTTTTAAGTGATGCCCATTAACCTTAAAAACTTTATCAGAGGTCGGACTCCGAATCTCAAATGTACCATGAGGAAAAATATTAGTAACAATAAAAGGTCCTACCTAACGAGAACATAATTTGCCAGGAAAAAGTTTAAGCTTAGAATGAAAAAAAAGAACATTTTGACTAACAGAGAACTCCTTTCTCAAAATCATTCTGTCATGAAATGTCTTCGTCTTTTCCTTGTAAAATCGTGAACTCTCATAGGATTCGTTTCTAATCTCTTCCAGCAGTATTCTATGCATGTACGTGGATGGACTTATCCCTTTAATATCAGCAATTGTCCACCCAATAGCCTTTTTGTAATCCTTCAGCACTCTAATAAGATTTTCTTCCTCTAAAGTACTAAGCTTTGAAGAAATGATTACCGAAAGTGTCTCGCCATCTCCTAGAAACATGTATTTTAGATGACTCGGCAACGGTTTAAGCTTTATGTTTCAGTGCTTGCAAAATAGATGGAAGAAGTTTTGCATGAGATGAAAGTAATTCCACATAAGACATATGATGAGTTAAAGTTCTCAAAGAATTTAATTAATAAATTGTCTCTTGCAATATAGAATTTAAAACAAACTCATTTTCATCCTTTTGCAATCCTTTGAGGCCCAAACTGTTATTTAAAACAGTTACCAATGAATCTTCAACATCCAAATAAAAAAACTTCCTGCACTATAGGGTTAATAACATCTACAGAAAATATCGAATGTTCCTCACTAGGATAATTCATGGCATCATTCATATTGAACTCTATAACCTCTCCATCAAACTCCATAGTGAGAGCCCTTTATGTACATCTATTTTAGTCCTAGTAGTCTTAAGAAAAGGTCTTTCTAATAAAATTGGGACAGAATTAGAAAATTTATCCTCTTCCATATCAAGTACATAAAAATCAACAGAAAAAACCAACTTATTAACTTGTACAAAGACATCTTTTAATACCCCATCAGGATATACATTAGACCTAGATTGGGTGAGCCAGCCTCAACTTCTGCCTTACCAAAACAAACCCGAAGAAGCAATGTCACTCGATCATTATCAAACCCATACTCCAATAAAGGCCGGCAGAAGGAATGCTCTGCTCAACACCCAATCAACAAGGCATACTTGCTCACTGCGATCTCTAGCACAATCTCATATCAGCTAGTTGAATTATCACACCAGTTTCTTTTAATGTACCAACATTCAAAGATGAATAAATGGAATGAGGCATGACATTAATAGAAGCTCCTAGATCTAACATAGCCTTCTATACTCTAACACTACCAATTTTGCAATGGATAGTAAACATACCTAGATCCTTGAACTTATGAGGTAGTTTCTTTTGGAAAACTGATGAAACATTCTCCCCCATGTGAACTCTTTCATCTCCTCTTAATTTTCTCTTAGAAGTGCACCGTTCCTTAAGGAATTTAGCATATCGAGGTATTTGTTTTATAGCATCTAATAAATGAATATTTACCTCAACCTTACTAAATGTCCCCATTATGTCTTTCTCTTGTTCCTCCTTCTTAGATTTTACAAACCGGCTTGGAAAAGAAGGAGGTATCACCACAGGTAAGGGTTTCACTCTGGTGGGTTGCACATCTTGAGATTTAAGAATCAATTCATTCTTCCCAAGCTCATCTTCTACATGCTTTGTCACTTTCTTACTAGGCTCTTGCAACTCCTTCCCACTTCTAAGGATGACAGCACTAACATTTTTCTTTGGATTCACCTCAGATTGTGAAGGCAATCTCCCTAATGCTTGAGACTCTAGACGGCTCACTGTAGTCGCCAATTGACTCATTTGGTTCTCTAAATTCTGAATGCTTGTTTTAGTTGCCTGCTGAAATTGTTGAGTGTTAGTCACAAGTGATTTAACAATTTCTTTAAGAGATATATTTGACTTGGAGTTTGACTCTGGAGGGGCTAGTTGTCTTGGTAGGTATTGTTGTGGGAATCCTGACAGCCTAACTCCATAGCTGAAGTTGGGATGATCCTTCGATCTCGGATTGTATGTTTGTGCATAAGAATCATACCTCCTCTGAGGCATGCCTGGAAATCCTCCAATTGCATTGGCTTGTTCAACGGGTTCTTCTTAAAGTGTCGGACACATATCAGTTGAATGACCTATATTGGAATAAATGCCACAAGTTTTTACCTGTTGTACATTACCTACAATAAACTTTTCCACAAGAGAAGTAAGTTTATCTAAACGTTGATTAATAGAAGAAATACTTAGCTCATTTACCTTCCTTGAAGTGGGATCTTACCTCCTGCTAAATTGTTGTGCATTGGCAGCCATGTTTGAGATCAACTCATATGCTTTAGTAAGGGTCTTGTTCACCAACACACCTCCACTAGCAGCATCTATCATACTCCTATCCATCAATAATAGTCCCTCAAAAAAGTACTGAATAAGAAGTTGATCAAAAATCTGATGCTGAGGACAGCTGGCACACAATTGTTTAAATCGCTCCCAATACTCAAATAAAGTCTCCCTAAGAAGTTGTCTGATCCCACAAATGTCTTTTCTGATGTTGGTAGCTCTTGAAGCAGGAAACTACTTCTCGAGAAACTGCTTCTTCAAACCATTCCATGTTGCAATCAATCCAGGAGGCAAGTAGTACAACCAGTCTTAGGTAGCCCATCTAAAGAGAAATGAAACGCACGCAGCTTAATTTGCTCTTCAGTCACGCCTTGTGGCCTCATACTTGAACACACAACATGAAACTCCTTGAGATATTTATGAGGATCTTCACCTGTAAAACCATGAAACTTGGGTAAAAAATGCATAAAACCATACTTTAATTCAAAATTTACCTCCAAGTCTACATATTGAATGCAGAGTGATTGCTGATTCAAGTCTGGTTCAGCTAACTCTCTAAGAGTTCTTTCTATAGGTTCAGCTCTATCCATCACTTGTTCTTCTGAATCATTAGATGATTTAACCAAATCAGGCACCGTATCTGTTTCAGAAAGCAAAGGCGACGAGGATCGTTGCTTAGCTCGCTTCGTCTACTATCTCAGATGGCGAGCTATTTTTTGAATTTCAAGATCAAACAAAAGTGTACCTATATGAGAAGAACGAATCATACACAAAGTAAAACGTAAAAATGATTAAATAAACGATACCAATCCCCAGCAACGGCGCCAAAATTTGATGGTTGTTAAAGCCAGAAAAAATAAATACCTACTCTAAATAAATTATGTATAGTGATTGAGCAGGGTCATGTCCACAGAGATCGGTACTATTTAAATCCTTTTAAAATGTAAAATGCAAAATGGGGGAATTGTTGATAATAATAAAAATCAAATTAGAATAATAAGAATGCAAATTCTAATTCTAATTCAAATTGGAAAAAGCTCTGGTTGAAAGAATTAACTCAACTTGATTCGATTACTGATAATTGATTCAAATAAAAATCATTACTACTTATGAATAGACCGGTTATAGCTACTGAGACCCTCTAATAGCCAATCTATCCTTAACTAGTCGATAACCAAGGTACGACCATTGGTTATTTTCCTAATTAATAGACAACCCTAGATATGATTATAGGATTTAATCAATTGACAGCTTGAAAAACTAGAGAGACCCAAATCCTAATCAATAAATGCATACAATGGTTCATTTAAATTAGATTGTTTATTCTCATAACACAACGCACTGCTATGCTATTTGTCACAAATATTAAAATCATCATACGATGAATCTTTTAATTGACAATAGATTAAGTTGATAATTAAATAGTAGTCTATTATCTAAGTAACAAGCACAATCATGACAACAATTTAGAGAATAAACAAATACCCAAAAAGTAATAAAACAATTAAAGCATAAGAAAGATCTCACAGTAATAATGAATCCAAACTTTATTAACCTTTAGCAGAATAATAGGTTTAGTTCTTCATAGAGAAAAGAAAAAAAAATTAGATCTATGGTTTCTTTTTCTTCATGTCTCTTAAAAATCTCCTTCTCTCTTCCTTTTGTTTTTCACGTCTCCCTTTTCTTCTAGAGTTTTTCCTCCAATCAAATACTAATATCTAAAAGATTATCTAAATATTAGATTAAAAATTACAAAAATACCCAAAAAGACAAAACACGTTAAACTAAAGTCGCAGGTCCTTAGTTGACTGCACGTGTCTATGCCTTATCAACGAAGTTCTTCTGAAGCTCATAATTTCTCTAGGAAAACAATCATCCTAAAACTCATCTTGTAGCTTAATTTTAGCATTAATCAATAGAATTGCACCTACAAAAATAAGACACGAGTAAATCACTGTTTTTAAGTGCAAACATCGATATTAAAAGAAGTAAACAATGCAAAACTAGTGTATAAATTATACTCTAAGAGTTACTCAGTAATTTAAGCAATTGGAGTAGAATTTATTTCATAACAAGCACTGTTTATGAAAAATCTCAAAAAGTCCACCCCCCCCCCAAAACTTGGATATTTTCTACCCTTTTTGTTCTTTTCTAACTCTACTACAACATACTCATAAAACTCAATCAAAGCATAAGTATTAAGACAGAATTTCAACCCTTATCTAAAAACTATCCCTACTTGGCAGAAATACTGACTGACATTCATTTTATCTTCATTAGGTTTTTCAATTCATACATAAATACTAGATAACAGAGCTTCACATATCACACAACTCAAACACACATATTCACAAACACATTATACCATAACAACCACCCCCCCAAACTTAAAATGTACAGTGTCCTCACAAGCACACAAAATAAAACCAAAACAAACATGCATGCATTAACAAGCAAGAAATGTAAATTAAACAATCAAAATAAATAAATAAAAGAAAAGTTTTAAATGTTGAAAAAAATTTAAAATAGGCTGGCATGGGATACTCCTTCGTTTTCAGATGTTTTACTGGAAAAAGTTCACTTCTTTTTAGTTGCACTCCTCAGGCATTCCTTGGGTGAACCTTGTGGTATGACAAATAGTTATTTCTTCTTTTGGCTTGAAGTTGGACTGATTGGTGGTGTTCTATCAAGTTCAGTAGTTGTGGCAAGAGATTTGGTTAGAGACTGTTGTAATGTACCTAGAGCAGGTTTTACTGCAGCAGGTTCTTCAATAGTGATACTAGCAATTACGTCCTTTAAGATGTTTCTTGCTTCCTCTGTTTAAGTAACTCTATTAATTGATTGTTTTATAGACGTCCTCCTCCCAATCAGATTATGACTCTTCTTCCTCTAACATCTTCTCTTTGTCATTGCGGGAACGAGTCACCTTTAGGAGTTCTTTCTCTCTTTCATGTTCTTCTGTATCTCCATCTTCTTCTTCTTCTTCCTCTTTTTCCTCTTCTAAATCTTTTGCTTCTACTTCAGCATCTTTTACTTATCTTCACTTCCCTTTACTGCAACTGCTGCTTCTACCTCTCCAAAATTGATTTGCTGCAACAATGAATCTGGGAAGCCTACATTTTTGCTCTTCATGTACAGACTAAATCGATGCTTTTGGGCCTCTAAATTACAAATCACAATGCACAATCTATCCCTAGCAACGGCACTAAAAATATGGTGTGTCCAATCTCTAATGCCATGGGTGTCAATGTGCAAGTGTACGCAATAAATAATATACTGATGAGTATTCAGATAGTCTCCACAATGATTGATTTTAACAGATTTGCTACAGTAATCTTAACAGTGCAATTATGTTCTAAATTAAAATAAAATAATTTTATAAGACTAATTACTAACTAAAATAAAAATTCAGTGAATAAAAATGCAATAAAGAAAATTATCATGTCAAACACAAGGATAAAACCAATAGGGAAAAAACAAGTCCTTCCTGGGTTTGAAAAGCACCATAACTGGAAAAAAAATATAGTATTTGTTTTCAATTACCATACTGGAAAAAGCTTTTATTGTGGCATAATTTGGATATCATGCACATTGAAAAGCAAATATGTGTTCAATAACATACTTGGCACACTTTTTAATACCAATGGCAGAACAAAATATAACCTAAATGTTCGCCTTGATAACGATATCTACTCGTTTTCAGGAAGCACAATTTTCTTATACATGTATAGAACAAGAGATTAAAGATGCCGTAGAACTTCATGTAAAAATTCATTTTTCAGATTGGATGTCAAAGCTGAGAAGGGGAATTTTTAAGAAGTGTCCAACTATTGGAGAGAGTTATGCGGATGCTCCTGAGAATGTGTCTCCAAGAATATTGAGACAAATGGTTGACAAATGGATGGTGAGGGGTGGAAGGTACCAATAATGACTATTAGCATAGTATTTTTCTGTCCTTTTTTTTCCTAAGCTTTGCTATTATTTTAATTCATCAGTGAATTATAGTTGCTAGAACTATTATAGAAATAGGAACTTATAAATCTTATCCAAGTGCTTTTATACATGAGTTTTTCTTGATGGGTTCAGAATAACCAAGTTGATTTTATGTTTTTTTTTAACTTATGTATAGAAAACAAGCACAACAAACAAGAGGAACCGAACCAAGTCCAAACTTATTCATACTACAGGTTCGGTCCCAATGGCTAAGCATAGAAAAGAAATGGTAAGAGAATATGTTCGACTTTGATCATAACAAAAGTGGTATTCACTTATTATGATCTTATTGAATTTCAATTCTTTATTGCAACAACAAATAGATACTGAACTTAGTCCACTTGATTTTTTCAAGATGTTTCATGTGAGGAAGAATAGGATATGCGCAAGTAACAAGGCAAAGGAAATGCATGTGTGTATTTGATATTAAATTTTCATAATATTCCTAATTTTTTTTTTGGGCATGATTTCATTACTGTTGATGCAGAATTCTGGTCGTGCTCTTCTAAGACCAGGCTTTCTGCTCGTTCAACTTTATCTCGACCAGAACTTTTCCTCGCCTAGTTGCTTTTATTGGTTTCCTGCGTTCACAGAGTAAGTCAGAGTGCGCCGGGTGTTTTTCCGGCGTAAACCCTCCAACGCTCAAGTCAGATAAGAAGGTT
The DNA here is from genome assembly GCA_029633175.1 of Citrus glauca. Lineage (NCBI taxonomy): Eukaryota > Viridiplantae > Streptophyta > Magnoliopsida > Sapindales > Rutaceae > Citrus > Citrus glauca. The sequence continues at coordinate 20,747,266 of JAQOOD010000005.1, forward strand.
TTTTGGGAAAAGATCGACCGTAAATCTCTTGGCCTTAGGTTTTTTATCGGTTATGAATTATTTGCTTTTTTAGCCCCTTAGAGTGATAAAAAGTCCAACCCTTTTACATTCGTGGGCTGCCTTTTTATAGGCCTCCCGAGGATCCTTCCCCCTCCTCCGTGACAGGCGGTTACGTGTGTTTTCATCACTGCTGTGGCAGGTGGTTGCGTGTGTCTCCATTACTGCGGTGGTAGCTGGTTGCGTGTATCTCCATGACTACGGTGGTAGGTGGTTGCGTATTCTGCGTGGCTTCAAGTCTCGGGTTGGTGAGTGCGCCACTCCAACTAGCGTTGATCGGGTCTTCTCGCCACATGTTCTCAAGGAATGATACCGCGCCTTCAACAGCAAGCTAGCTTCACAGATAGTACGTTTGGGCTGGAGCAGGATGGTTCTGCTCCTGCTACATGCTACGGGCTCCATGTCCCTCTGCTCGTCTTTGTCCAAGCAAGTCCTACTTCCAGCTGCCTGCTCGTTTAGTCCTGCTCGTTCTTTCTGGTCCCGTTGAAATACCCCCAAACAATTACTATATGCACTCACACAAATGTATGTATTTATTATAGGAAACAATGGAATCAGTGAGTTTAACTGTTATAGATCAAGGCTTGTCGGTCGATGAACGGAAATATATCGAGAAGTGACAGGAGAACCACCACATGGTCGTGTTGTTGGTTGGGGAGCAGGCATCAAATGCAAGGATGTGTATGGTTTTCTAAGTCAAGGAGGTAACAAGCATCAATGTACTAACTTGGAAGTGAAAGTAAAAGACTTAGAGAAAGAAGTCAAGAAGTTGAAAAGAATGATAAAGCTCGTTCTTGGAAAGTCTACACAAGAATCAACCCAAAAGGTATAGGTTGTTTATTTTATTTTATTAATAGATTAAGTGAATGAGTATTTTTTATGGAAAATGATTGGTGACTTGTCATTGCTCTGTTAGTTGATGAACTTAAGTGATTATGGACAAGCTTATAATATAGGTGGATGATGGAATAATTATTAGATTTTTTGAAATGGAGACTGCATCTTTATGAGTTTTTTTTTATTACACTATTTTGCTCATTAGTCTCAGCTTCTTTATTATATTTTATACAAGTTTTCGTTTTGGTAATAATAGTGATTAAAATTCCTTCTTTTACCTGGGATATTGCTTTGACGGAAGAAGATGATGATGGATATGAGGATGATGAAGTTGAGGCAAATGATTCAGAAACTTAAGAATTTGCTTTAGAGGATGATTGAACATATTCAAGATATGATGATATCATTTTGTATATACATTTGTTATATTTTTTACGTAAAAGACACTATAAAATTGATATTTTTGTTGTATTTTTGAATGATTAATGTGATTTTATGAATTTTTGAAATTAATGAAGTTACATTTAGTACATTTCGAATGTTATTATTACTTTTGTTACACTACTTCTCTAATATAGATATTTCAACAATAAAAACTAATGAAATAATATTATTAAATAAAATAAAGGGGGCCATTAAACCGCAAAACAAGTTTATTTTCGACAGTATATCTTTTATTTCAGAGGGCAAGTTGTAGTTGAAAATAAAAATAACCAGGTTTATCTTATCTTTTTTTTCCGATGGCATTTAATTCCATTTCCGAAATTTATCTTATCATTTGTTACAAAATTTTAATTCTACCCATGATCTTGCAAGCAAAAATATCAAATAAATAATAAATAGAAAATATAGATGAAGAACAAAACTAATCACATACTACAAAAATTTTACATGAAAAACTCTAATATCGGAGAAAAATATGTTGCCAAGAAAAATAAGAGAATTTTATTAGGTGAAAAATTATTACAACTGCTCTACTATTTTCCTCATAGCCAAAACTTCAATAACACTAAAATCTTTTAATAGATCTACCATTTCTCTCACACTAGAAATTGTCTAGTTACTGATTTTTATTTAAACAAATTAACCCAACCTCCTTATATATAGTGATTATTTCGTCCAGGAGAAGTATTCATTTTCCTTGTACAAGTTGTATTCCCTTCAAATAAGTTAACCTAAAAGCGAAAATTACTTATTCCTTTAATAGGAATCTTTATAAAGAAGAAAATAATATAACTAAGAGTCTAAGAAATTATTATTGATAAAAGGAGATATATTTCTTAACAACTGTTACAGTGGTAAGGAATCAACCGCAACCCTAATTTTGCTTACCTTATATCTATCGTCAAAATTTCGATAGGATTAAATATAAAGGTAAATTTTTCTGCACATGCATTAAAATCAACATAAACGATTTGCTACTCTTCCCAAGAATTATGAGAATAGGCTATGAACAATCTTTTAGATTTTCTAGTAAATGTAAGTATTGACCTCTTTGTTCCAATAAAATTACAATTATACCCCTAACAGTTGGGAACAATTATGACAAGGTGACATAATGCCCATAAACACTATTTTAATTTCATTTTCTCACCCATTTCCTTTCTCTCTCCACACTCTAAATAATGCCCTCCAGTTAAAAAATATTGGATGATTTCATTTTAATCGGTTATTTTGTTGCAATCAACTTCTCTTTCCCTTTTTCCTTTTCTTGTCTTTCGAATCAGTTGGTTTCGACGGACAAACTATTTAAAGAAGCATTGGACTAGGATTAGGCTTTGAACATCGAGTGGTGATAACTTGAAGGCATGTAATTCAGAAATGTAAAATGAATGTTTTTTCAGCTCGAAAATAAGTACGGTATTTATTTAACTCATTAACGATAACAAAGGCAGCAGTTTTTTTTTTCTCAAATCATTTTTTTCTGCCTGAAACAAACTTTTCATTGATTGGAAAGCAAAGAACAAACAAAAGCTGCATTTCTTCCAGCCAAACAATCACAATTTGAACAATTAATTGAAATCTTCAACTAAGGCACAAATTAAGAAAAAAAATTACTTAAAGCACAATCCTGTGACTTTTTAGCCTACCAATCCAAGTAACGAAGTAATTCTTAGAATTCCTGAAACCCAAGAACCCATGCTCCTTACTTTTGTTCATGCTTACTTTTTTTTTTTACAATGTTGAAGTCTTGTCTTGCAGTTGCCAGTAGAGCTAGCAAAATCCGAATCCGGATCCAGATGTTCCGCATTTATATTTTTATATCTAGATCTGCATCCGGATCCGAAAAAAATATGCAGATCCGGATGTTGGTAATACCCACAACGGATGTGAGCGGATATTCTGAATATCCGAACCTGCAAAAATCAAAATTTAATAATTTAATATGCAATTTAAAAATTCAATAATTTACCTAATAATATCTAATAAAATTCGATCATAGTCAACAATTAATAATTTAACATGAATAACATACAACAACATCATAAATCCACAAATAGAATTTAATTTTAATATATATTTTTAATTTAAAATAAAATTCAATAATTTACCTAATAATATTAAATAAAATTGAATCACAATTCAACAATTACTAATTCAACATGAATAACATACAACATCATAAATCCACAAATAAAATTTAATTCTAATTTTTAATTTAATTTTTTATATTAATTTTTAATTTAAAATGAAATTGAACTAAATCTAGATATCTGATTTTTCAGATGCACTTATATCCAGATCCAGATCCAAATCCTTATAGATCTCAAGTTTCTACATCTGGATTCGCATTTTTTGAATAGGCGGATCTAGATCTTTTAGATCCTTACAAACGCAAGCCAGATCCAGATTTTATTGTCATCCCTAGTTGCCAGCATCTTTTAGATTTGTCCATGCAGTGGTTAATGAAGCGAAGAAGGGCTATGAAGATTAGTATAAACAAAACAGTTGTTTTGCATTATTTAGTTTTAGGCCCAAAAGTTCAAAACCATAAGTTTTTATGTTTGATAAGAAATATTAAGAGTAGATTTAATATTGTCAATAGAACTATTTAATTATCATATGTCAAAATCTCCTCTAACCACTACAAAAAATTAGAATAGAAGAGAATCCAAATTCATTTTGATGATCACATTTTTAAACTTTTTTCTTATAATAAACGTATATTTTATATTTTCTTATTAAATTATCAAACAAATGACTCGTTTATCTCTCTTTTCCTTTAAATTTTTTGTATCAGAGGGATTTTGGCTATTATGAAAACGTTAAAGAAATAACTAATTAATTTCAATAGGGTAAATTTGACAATCTCCCCAAAAAATAAGAAAAAAACATCTCAAAGATCCTATTAATGATGGTGTTTCATAGGAATGAAATATGACACTGACTTATTATTTTTAATGTTTTGAGTTTTAATCGTATAATTAATTTAATACTCATTCATGGAATCTTCTTCACTCATTTAAAACTGCATGCCATTTTAATTCTTATGCCATGAGAGCCAATCACGTAAAAGTAGGAGTGGGCAAAATCGGATTTCGATTCGGGTTGGTCGGGTTTTAGTTTGGGTTTCAACCTGTTAGCTTTGGAAAACTCAACCCAATTGGGTTGAAACTATAAACTCGAACCAAACCGAACTGAATTAAATTTGGTTCGGTTTGGTTTAGGTTATAAATTCGGGCTCTTTTATATTAAAAATCCTAATTTTATCTCCATCCAAAAAAGAATACTTAACTAAATATCAATCAAATTTCTCATCATCTTATTCACAAATAAACGAATTAACATAAATAATTCTATATTTAACAATTAACAAAAGAAAATTAAGAAATCAACTAACAATTAAAAAAATAAATTACTAAACGATTAATTAATAGGAGATCAGAAAAAGAAAAAGAAACATTTGGTGGTGGAGGAAGAAAAGAAGAAGAAGAAGAAGAAGATGTTTGGCAGCAACGGAAGTGTTAATATTGGAGAATGCATATTTATATAGGGTAAAATTGTCATTTTATGCTCCAAGTCTCACTAACATTTTTACTTTTACATGTTTAAATCCTAAGCTTTTATTATGTGTGTTTTATTATAATTTAAGTATTTTATGTATATTTTGGTCATTTCATGACTAAAGAGAAGTTAGACAACAAAACGGATGGCATTTTTTAGAATGATCGAAAAACTTAGGAGGAGGATAAAATGGTATTCGGTATTGTTCACATTTACAATACCGTTCAATTTTATAGTACCATTCACAAATATAGTACTGTTCACATATACAGTACGATGATGTGGCATTGACCAATTAAATGGCATTAACTAATGACGTGGCATTGACTGATGATATGACATGATGTTATTAGACCAAAATCCTGATGCATTGTTGACCGATAACAAGGCAACATCTTATTGGACCAAAATATTGATGTGGTGTTTATTGATGATGTGTTCTAACCAATCAAAGTTTGCCACGTGGCACAATTCTGAGCCTCCAAATTATTTTTATCCAATGACAATGATTTACCCATTGTATTTATAAATGGAAGGCTCTCCCCCCTAATTTGACACTTCTAAATCCATTTTTTATCTCCATTTTCTGTAATTCTCTCTCCATCTTGTATTTTCTATGTATTTTAATAAAATTACCATTTTACCCCTAGTTTAATTATAAGTAACTAGTTTAGTTTCAAGTTTAGGTTGAAGGTGAAGTCTCAACATGATCCATAGACTTAATTACATAAATCTATTTTCATTTTCTCTCATATTGATGTGGTTGTTTTGACTCATTATCAACAGACAATATATCATGTCTAGATTTTGCACAGTATACCAACTCCTTAGTAAATGATCATTACTATCTGGCATAATGAGTACTTAACATTATATTAATTAGAGAGAAAATTCTCTTCCATTATTTTGTGGGTCGTCTTGGCTTAGTGTCAACAGATAGTGTATCTAAGTTATTTAGTGGATGGTCTTACCACGCTGTCAATAGAAGGATTATTATCATCTAGCACAGTGTGTTCTTGACACCACATTTAATAGAAGATCATTACATCTGGCACACTGAGCGCTTGAAACTATATTTATTAGAGTGAGAATTATAAGGAGTGGAAATATCCACTCATTGATTAATTGAAACTAAAAAGGAAATATAAAGTTCATGGTAAATGTTAAGTGTAAATCCAGAAACTTGAACGTTTCATTTGCATTTTTTTGATCTTTAATTCATTCCCACCATTTTATTTTAAATCTATCACTTCCAACCTACTCACATATACACCTAGAAAATTAACTCTACGCATAATTAAATCTACCTCCTCGTGAGATCAACACTCATTACCACAAAATCTATTCTACAATAGATTTGTGTGCTTATAAGTATAATAAAATTTGCATAGCATGAAGGAAAGAAGAAGAAGAAAAAGAAGAGAGGAAGGCTTGAAAATTAAGAAGAAGAATAAGAGAGGACTTGAAGAAGAAGTTGTTCGATAGCAACAGAAGGAAGAAGCAAAGAAAAAGAGAAGAAGAGATGAAAAAAAGGAAAATAAAAAGAAAAGAAGAAGATGATATTTGTTAGTGGCAGAGAAGGAGAAGAAAGAGAAAAAAGAAAAAGAAGTGGAGGAGTGTGGCAACTGAGAAGTAAATGTTTGGGAACTGAGAGTTGTGATGTGTTAAGATTAGGAAGATATTTTTCAGTTACTTTTTTCTTTTTTTTTTTAATTTTCTTGGTTAACCCAATCGGTTTGACTATTCGACTCGGGTTAACCCAAACAAGTTGTAAACTTCAATCCAAATTGAACCAAACCCAAAATAAATTTCGGGTTCGGTTCTGTTCGGTTCGGGTTAACCTAATCCAAATGCCCACCTCTACTTAAAATATCTATATATGGAGAAGACAATCAACAACCCTACTATTATGAGAATATCGAAAATTCATCATTCTATTACGAAGACACCAGCTCTCTATCTTGTATTAAAATTAACTGATTGTAGCCTAAAAATTATATTATTAAAGTATTTGATAAACATTAATTGTTGTGCCTTGAAATTTAAGTTGATTTAATTCCAAATTAATGATGAAAAACCTATAATATCTTTATTATTTTTATTAAATTATTATTTCAAAGTTAATTATTACACACTATTAATTTTTATTTTACAGTAGCAGTCTCTTTTTTTCACAGTAGTTATATCTTAAATTTTACAATATCTTAATACTAAACTGAGCCCAAGTCTGGCCCATAAACCCCTTTAAAAAGAAATGAACAACTAGCATAGAATCACACATCTAACAAGAGCTTATGCCACCCTTTATCACGAGGAAAAATCAATAATGGTAAGGGTTGCCATTAATTCAACATAATGCATTGTATTATGAGCCTGTTTGGAATTTTTATGGTTGATAAAATAAGCTGCTTTTATTGTGCAAATAAAATAATATACTAACTGAGACAATATCTTAGTGTTTAGTAACTTATGTTGTTGCAATTGCTATAAGTTTGAAAAGTAAAGTACATGCATTTAGTAATTTTAAGGATGTTATTTTATTTTATAATGATCAAAATATACATAAGCTTAAATTATTTTGTTTATATATTAAGATTGTGAAAAATAAAATATAATTGTCTTTTTGTTAAAATAGTAATGTTGTAATATGAATTTTTAAAAAGTATGATAACTTATTCAATAAGCTGCTTATAAGAAGATACATCTTATCTACTTTTTAAAAGTTGTTGTCAGATTAAAGAAACTTATAAAATAAGCAGTTTTCAAGAAAATTCACCAAACATCATATTCATCAAAATTTATGGAAAAAATTGCCTATACCATTTCAACCTTAATCTAAATTGGGACATAAAACCCAAGGTTCAGTTGAAACTTCCTAAATTTCCAATCAAACAATTATGAAAAAATAACATCATGACAAGCTAAAGGACAATGATTATTTTTAGAAAAAAAACCATATGCTAGGAATTGGCTTTGATCCAACTAAAGAGGATGCCCAACTGATTAAAAAATGTCCTTGTTTACCCATAAACAACAAAGTCTGGACTCGTTGAAGCAAAAAGATGCATCTTATAAAATTTCCAATAAAAAGTAATGAGTACCAAACTATTGAACTTCTTGAATTAACGATTTTCAACACACCTGCAATTATCTTCAACTTGCTTTATGTTTTAAAAAAGTTGTATGCTATAATCATTTGTTTGTCAGTTTAATCAAGGATTTGAAGTATGAATGACAAATCGTTACTGTTTGCGAATAATGATTTAAATTAATAAAATTATTTGAGATAAATAATTAATATTAAAATTATTTAATTATCAAGCGATAATAATTTTATTTTGTGCTTATGTTCTAATTTATATTTATGTTTATGCAATATATTAAAAATTATTAATTATATAATAAATATATCTAATTTTGTATATTTTTGTGTGTTGACAACTCTCCGAATACCTCATAAAACCACTTTAGCTATTTTAAACTTTATCAAAATTACATAGAAGAAAACTTTCTAATTAAACCCCTGTATCATATGAAATAAAGTTTGTCAAAAAAGGGAAGTATATCTGGGCAAAAGAAGCTCAGGCCCAATTGTTTTGTAACAAATTCCTTCATTATCCACTTTATCTTCTTCATCAAGTCGATATTTATTTAGCCCAAGAAGTAGTAGCATTGGTTCAGGATACAAAATTAAAAATTAATTTTCATAGCTACAACGTCAAACTCAAACAAATCCATACCATAATTAATACTTTTGATTAAAGATTCAAGAAAACAAGAGAATAGTACCTAAAATAAAAATCCAACATAAGTGCAAGAATAAATGTTTATTTTTTATTTTTTCTTTTTTCTTTTTTCTTTTTTCTTTTTTTTCTTTTTAACTAAAAGTGAGAGTTAAAAAAAAGTGAATAAAAGGAAACAAAAAACCCCTCTGAAGTGGAGTTTAACAATTAATTTTGAAAAATTAAAATTGAACAATGAGGTTTTCAAGAATAAATTTTAATTGAAGTTATATTTGTCATCAGCCAAAGTGTTAAAAGTATTTTATAATGTTTTAAAATATCTCATCAAGGTAATGAAGTAAAGGAGTTTGAAGAGTTATTTAGAGGGGTGAGAATAGTCCCAGAATCCAGTTCATTAGAAAGCAAAGTTTATAAGCCTAAGGGGCTTCAAATATTTAAAGATTCCATATGTTGTAATGCGTTCAAATAGATTTTTGATCTTCGAAGTGGTTGAAGCTCCTCCCAGGCCCACGATGGCTCCGCCCAGAGGTTTACTCAATTTGTAAACAATGTAACCTCACTTCAAATTATACATTATTTTTATCAACATTTAGTTACTGAGTATTCTTATATGCATTAATTTTGACGAGGTCTCAAATTGGGTGGAACACATATATGAGAATGAAGGGAAAATATCTAGTGACTATCCAATGTTTTATATTTTAGATAAGTGTGACTATTTTTGTCAATGATTTTTTGTTGTTGAAGATTTGTTATTGTTATCAAATGTATGTTATTTAGGATGGATTATATGAGTAGAGATTCTTAATTTACATTGTAAATGAACTATAAATTAGCTAGCGTGTTTATTTTGATTTTATATCTTTAAACTAACAAGTTTTGATGAATTTATACAAGTAATTTTGCTGTCGTTCCCAACAGTTACAAAATAAAATCTGTATTCTTCATTTAGTTAGAATTATGTAATCTTTTTACATTTAGGGCAAAATAAGTAAACTTCAAGTGAAAAGTTAAAAAAGAAATTGATATATTTTTGACAAAGTGCAAAGCATTTGGTAGTCAACAAATATTTGTCCTAAAATAAAACCTGGTTATACTACATGTACAAGTAGGGAGATTCTCTGATAATTTATCCTGCTCCTAGGGATGGCAAAAAGGTCCAGCCCAGCCCAAGCCTCGACCAGCCACGTCTATTCCCATGGATTTTGATCCAAGTCTCGCATGAAGACCCTGGACAAGAACTTAAGGGAAAGAAAGTCGAGGTTAAGGAATGGAAAAAAAGCCCAAACCAGACCAGTCAAGGCCTGCGAGCTTGGAGCCCGGCCCTCATAGCTTGTGCTTGAATATGAGCCTAAAAAAATAAAGAGTAATACTATTGGCACCCCCTCAATATTCTTATGAAACCCGGTTTTCACATTAAGAGCTCTTGCACAAGAGAAAATTACATAGAACTACAAATACAAAATTATTAAACCCCAATCCATGTGCTTATTTTCTTTTAACTCTTTACAGTTCATGCCCACACATCATAAACTCTTCATTTTCAGTATCTAATGTATATGGGATTCAATTTTTTTTCATTCCAAAATGATTTTGGAAATAATTAAAAAAAAGGTCCAAGTAATTTATCAATTTTTTATAAAATTATTGGATTTTCTTCGCCAAGTGGGCACTTATTTCACTTAAAAAAAAAGAAATTAAAGGTAAAAATAACAAAAATCCCAAGTGAAGAATTAGTAACAAAAAGAAATTAAAATTTAATTTTAATTAAATTTCTTTTGTCCTTTTGTGTAATTTTAACTAAGAATAAAACTATAAACATGAAAATGGGGTTTCAATTGAGTTTTAAGAAGGTGCCAATAGCACCACTCAAAAATAAAACTCATATAGATTGGGCCTACATAAAGGTCTAGGAAAAATGTCCAGACTTTCTAATTCATAAATAAATAAATTAAATTTCAAAAAGAAAAATTTAAAATATTAAATTAATATATTTTTATATTAATATTTATGATTTATTATGTTGTGTATTAGACTATTATTCTATTATGTATTTAAAAATTATCTTCAATTACTACTTTTTTACTTTATTAAAAATTTACTTCATAATTAATTGAAAGCCTAGGCCTAGCCAATTAGCTTGAATGAGCTTTTGAAGAGTCTAGGCTTGTTAATACTAATATGAGCTTGAGCTTGAGCTTCAAAAAGTTTGGTCTAAGTCCACAATTTGCCAACCCTCACTTGGCTCAAGCCCAAGCTCCCTATTTAAAAAAGTAAATTATAAATTAAAATTTAAAAATAAAATAAAAACTTAAATGCCTAATTTATATACCAATAATGAATAAAAAACCTAAAATTATAATATTAAATTCTCTTTTAAGTATTAGTTAATTAAAATGGTACTTGAATTAGAGAATTTAGTATTAAAACTAAACTTTTCATTTGCTTCATTTTCTTTATTTTTTATTTTATTCGAGATATTTATTTTCTTTAATTCATTCTTAATTATAACAACTTATTAACTATTAACTTATTTCAAATTTATAATAATTTCAAAAATTAAAAATAAATGACAGGACAAGCCCAACCCAAGTCTACCACCTACACTTCCCCACTAATGGGCTTGCCCCTAACTTTTGCCAGCCCTACTTATTCCCTATCCAAAAAATCCCTATCCATTTATTTTAGGGTGGGATATTCCCCCTATTTGTTTTGTGATAGCAACCCACTGGCAATCACACCCCCACTAAAATATTTAACATCATATTATTTTATGAATAAGCCCCTCTTGTTACCAATTTAACCTTGCAATAATTAGTTTTCTTCATTCCTTTTGGTCTCCACGACCATGAGCTTGCTTTCAAGTTATAAAAGGAAGTCAAGTACACAAGAATACTAATAATAAAAAAGTATTTTGCCTCTAAATGTAAAAAGATTATTTATAGACTGTTATTTTGAATATCTTAAGAATGTGTTGGTATATTGAATTAATGGAAACAAACTGTAAACTTTAAGTTCCCGATAACTAGTTTTATATTATTATCTTTTATTAATGGCAACAAACTATAATGTTCAAAGTTTTTCCACAACTGATTTTATGGTTATTTTGAATGCATTTTGGTTGAGTATGACTATTTTTGTTGTCATTTTTTATTGTTAAAGTAGTTGTCATTTTTTGTTGTTAAAGATTTGCTATTATTGTCCAAGGTATGTTATTGGGGGTGGATTATACGAGCAGTGATTCTTGATTTATATTGTAAATGAATTATAAAATTGCTAGAGTGTTTATTTTGTTGATTCTATATCTTTAAATTAGCAGGTCTTGATGAATTTATATAATTAATTTTGTAGTTGTTATTGTTCCCAAAAACTATCAAATAAAATCTTTTTTGTTTCATTTAGTTAGGATTATGTAATCTTTTTACATTCAGGCAAATATTTTTTTAAATATTTTATTAAATCCTTTGATACTATTAGTGAAAAAGTGAACAAATGGAGAAGTGATATTCTATGTGAACTTCGGGTAGAAAGTTAAAAAAAATGATATATTTTTGACAAAGTACAAAGCATCTAGTACTCAACCGATATTTGTCCTAAAATCAAATCTAGTAATACTATACGTATTTTTCCAACAATTAGGGGGTTCCGTGATAATTCACCATATTATCTATCCATTTATTTTAGGGCGGAATATTCCCCCAATTTGTTTTGTATTAGCAACCCATTTGCAATTACCCCCACAAAATTACTTATCATGATATTATTTTGCCTTTTGTTATGTTATATAATGATGTAACATACATAATTATGTAGTAATGGTTGGATGAAAATCTAACAATTATAGAAATAACATGATTTTATTATCTTATATTTCCACAACCATTGGATAAAAATCGAACGGCTGCTACATAATCATGCAATCTCTATTTATTTTTTGGATAATCCCCCTTTATTACCAATTTACCCTGCAATAATTAGTTTTGTTTTCTACAACCATAAGCTTGCTTTCATGTTCTAAAAGGAAGTCAAGCACACAAGAGAACTACAATGCAAGCAACCGACTGCCATGATTAACTCATCATGAAAAAAAAAAAAAGTTTTTTTTAACACCCTTTTTTCTTTTGTGTTGTTGATCAGAAAAATAAATGGTCTACAAAAAGGAAAAAGTCTGAAAAAAAAATTAAATATATAAAGAAAACAAAGCATGTTATCTGAAGGGTGTAATCCTAATTACAGAAAATTAAAAAATTATGGATGATTTCATTCTAATGGATTATATTTTCACAATTTATTTTTCTTTCCCATTTTCCTTTTCATGTCCTTTGAATCAGTTAGTTACGACGGACGAACAAATTAAAGAAGCATTGGACTGGGATTAGGCTTTGAACGTCGAGTGGTCATAACTTGAAGGCATGTAATCAGAAATGCAAAATGAATGCTTTTAAGCTCGAAATTCAGTACAGATTTTATTTAAAGTTGGACTATTGGCACACCTCTAACATTCTCTTCAAACCCCTTTTCTATATATATCTTTTTTAATTCCTAAAATAACCTCATTTGTTGCCCTTTTTAATAAACCAATACGTAGGACTTAAACAAAAAAAAAAAAAAAAAACTTCTATCGGGGAGCTCTCTCTGTCCCCTCTCCCATTTCAAACACTTCCAATTTCTTCTTGACTACAACATTCATGAATTTCTGATTTTAATCTCCACCTATCTTTATTTTTCTTAGTAGGTAATAACTTGAGTATGTATACAAAGACAAATATATGCATATCTGAAAGAAAAACTTGGCCTAAGTAAATAAATTTCACCGAACAATCTTTCCTAAAAAAACTTAGTTTATATTTAGATTCACTTATCTTATGAGAATTTATTGTTTTCTCAAATTTTGTAGATTTCAAAATGTTTTAGAATGGAGAAAAAGACTAAGAAAACAACATAGGTTAGTTTAATCAGATAAGTTTTATTTTAAATATAATTTAAAATATAATGATAAATTTATAAATACAAAATAAGTAAAGTTTCATAAGAGATATAGAGGAGTGCCAATAGCGTCACTCTTTTATTTAACTCATTAACAATAACAAAAGCAGCAGTTTTTCTTTTTTTTGGGGTCAGAAACGACACTTTTCATTGATTGGAAAGCAAAGAACAAACGAAAGCTGCATTTCTTCCAGCCAAACAATCTCAATTTGAACTATTAATTGGAAGTTTTAACTAAGGCACCAAATTAAAATAAATAAAGAAAATTACTTAAGGCACAATCCTGTGACTTTTTAGCCTGCCAATCCAAGTGACGAAGGAACTCTTAGAATTCCTGAAACCCAAGAACCCGTGTTCCTTACTCTTGTTCATACTAACTAAATAATCTGCACCAATATTCATCACCGTATCTGCATATGACCAAACAGCAACCTCATTCAATTTCGTTGTCTGAAGCCGATTCTCTCTCACAATCTCCTCCCACACACTTTCTTTACCTTTCATAATTTCCCCCAATCTCACCCTCCCACTACCCTTTCCTTCCCCAAACCCATAATTTTCAATCTCGAACTGCTCAGCCAACACTTTCCATAAATGCTTCCACTTAAAAACATCTCCATTGGTGCAATTGAAAGCTTCGTTTCTTGCATTAGGATCCACTGCCGCCCAAATTTCCTGCTCCGCAATCAAATCTGCATCCGAATATTCTGAGAAGCCTTCCCAAGTTTCTTTCGTCCCAGGAAATAGTAAAGGAAAACCTTCGTGTTTGCAAATAGCAGCGTACACGCAGAGAGTGCCTACAATATTCATCAAACTATAAGGTGAAAACCCAAATATTCCGAAAGGTCGATGTATGGACCAAGTCAAGCCTTCTCTTTTTTCAACTTCTTCAAACAATATGTCTTCTTGAGAATAGTAAAAAAGTGGTACGTTTAACCTCGGCAAATCCTCTGTAAAAGGAGGTTCGTGAGACGGTATCTTGCCAATACACTCGAATGGTCCCAAGTAATGTTTGCCTCCAGTTTGAAGACAGATGTGACGGAGATTCGGTGCGTTTGGGATTATAGAACGGAGCACGTTCTGAAACATTGCACCGTTGATCTGGCAGTTCTCGGCTTCAGTGGGACGGCTGGCCCACGTCACGTAGAAGATGTGGGTGACGTCAGTGAGTTTTGAGAGCTTGGCTTGTGTCTCTTTCTGGTCAGAAATGTCGCATTGGATGTACTCAATCGGGCGATTGGCATTCCAGTCGGGCCTCGGACGTCGGGCAACTCCGTAGACCTTCCATGGGCCACCAGGAGTATCGGATCGGGGCAATATCTCTGCTAGGCTGTTGCCTACAATTCCTGTCACTCCTAGTATAAGTCCGACATGCTGGTAGTCTCGAGGTCTCTTATCTTCATCCAATTTCTTCTTCACAAATAAAAAATATTGAGTACTTGAAAAATGATGATATTTAACAGAAAAACCGAAGTGCATTTTTAACATATAAAATATGAACATGTATGTACACTAAATTATCAAGTACAGACTTAAGAGAGAGTTAGTCCTATTCTTTACCTTAGGCGCGTCGATAGCACTTGCCCACCACCACCAGCTCATTCTGAATAAAAAAAAAGGGGTGATGAGTTTGGTTTTTGCTTCTGCTTTTATAGGGACCATAGCGAACAAAGGTAAGAGTCGAATGATCGCGAGCGGCGAGTGACATGCGCGGCAGAATCTGGATCACTCACTGATGTTGTATTATTGAGAGATCAAAGTATAATGTGTGGGGAATAGTGAAGGCACATCTCGGTGGGACCTGCTACAACAACCACGCGATCCTTATCGTACGGGTACTTGACATTTTGCTAGGCCACTGCTACTTTTTAGGGCAGTGACGTTAAGGTGTCTCCAAATTATATTTAATATTTAATCTAATTTATAATGAGGCTAAATTTATTAACTGACCTATTTTAATTCTATTATATTGTTATTTATTTTTATAAAAGTCCAATCATAATTTTAAAAAAAATCTAATGTTGATATTGTTATCCGCACAGAAGCTATTAACTCGAAACTGAAACGAGCCCGCTGACTGCTTTTTCAGCATATCCAACAAAGTCTCATCTAATATTGTTTGATTTCAGTTTGTGAAGATAAATTTAGATTTGTACAAGGTATCATTTCTCTATCCAAAACTTTTTAATATATTAAGTTAGTACTAAAATTTCGTGAAAATTATATTTTATCATTTAATATTTATATGTTATCATTTTACCACTAAAATGTTAACACAGATAAAAATTAACAAATGTCATAACCAAAACGTCGCATTGGATGTTCTCAATGACCGTGACAGGCATTCCAGTCGGGGCTCGGCCGTCGGGCCATCCCGTAAACCTTCCAATGGCCACCAGGAGTATCCGACCGGGGCAATATTCAGCTAGGCTGTTGCCTACAATTCCTGTCACGCTAATATAAGTCCCACATTCTGAAAATCTGGTGGTGGTTTGTCCAATTTCTTCTGTACTCGTGAAAATTAACCTAACATTATTAAAATATGAGCATGTTACATGTCCATAAACTTCACTAGAGAGTTGGTGTTTACCTTAGCAGCGCCAATATCACTTGCCCAGCTCCAGCTCATTTTTTGGCGATTTTGGAAAATTGATGATAGATTTGGTTTCTGCTTCTACTTTTATATATAGAGAGGAGTTGTTCTCATATCCGGAAATACGAGTTGACAACTATGTGAATAGACTTTCATAGTAATTTCAAACAGTTCACGTTATTATAAATTTCTATTTTTACCGTTGTCAACTCTTCTCCAATTTTAATCCTGAATTTTAAGTCAAATTAGAAAATTTTCCTAAAGAAGAGGCTGCTTATATATAAACAATTATGTACTTTCTAGAAGGTAACTAGATTATGCGATCGATATTGAAGGATCTAATATCATAATGTGTGGCGAAATGAGGTTCTGGCTAAAGGCCCAGCTTCGTACTATCACTGCCAGTCAATTTTGCGTGCCAGCAGTTTTCAAGCTCGGTGCCAATTCAAATAATATGTTGGCCCGTGTCGGTGACCATTGCAATAAAATCGCCCTTTGTTTATTACGGAAGTTTCCGTACGTGGACCAGTTTTAAACCTAAAATCAAGGGAGCTGCTAAGTTACAGCTGTTGTAACTTACAGTTCCTTCAAAAATTACATGGATCCCACCATTTGTTATTACTGTTCATTAGATTTTGAAGGGACTGAAGTTACAGCAGTTCTAATTTAAATAAAATCCCAAAATCAAATACATGTCTCTTAATTTTTAAAATTGCTAATGGCCTAGTAGTCCTATAACTTTTCAGCTTTCAATATCAGTTTTGGAATAAAAAGAGAGACTTAGATTTAGTATCAAACTGATGTTTTTACTAATCTTTTAGAAGTATATGATTTGATAATTACTGGATAAGAATATAAAACTAAGTGAGTCTTAACCATATATTGTCGTACATGCACATGTGGTAGAAGATTATAAATAGCTA
Source organism: Citrus glauca (assembly GCA_029633175.1). Taxonomy (NCBI): domain Eukaryota; kingdom Viridiplantae; phylum Streptophyta; class Magnoliopsida; order Sapindales; family Rutaceae; genus Citrus; species Citrus glauca. The sequence continues at coordinate 20,764,410 of JAQOOD010000005.1, forward strand.
ACCACAAATCAACTCAGTACTAAATCCAAAACTCTTGGACAGTTTTAATTTGTAACTTCTAGCAAGTTATACAAATTACTTGGGGTTGCTAACCTCAACCCCTCCTAGCAAACTTCATAAAAAATAATCAAAAGAGAGACATTGCATTTATGTTGCATTTACTTACTGGATTAAAGATTTGAAATTCGGAATCAGAATAATTGACAGCGTTTACTTTACAAAATAGAGTTGGAAATTAGAATCGGAATCATGGAGCCCACCACAATTTAGGAACGAGGAATAGGAGACTCATTTCCAAAGGGAGGGTTGGGAATGAGTCTCTCATTCCCAAGATTAACCATTTTGCCCTCCCCCAAAATAAAAAAATACCCACTTTATCCTCATTTATAATTAATTAATTAATTAATATATTATAATTAATTAATATAATATTTAATAATTATTAATATTATTATGATAATAATTCATATATTAATATATTATTAACAATAATTATTAATATTATTATGATAATAATTCATATATTAATATATTATTAACAATAATTATTAATAATTATAATTTTTGAATAAATAATCACAATAATTAATACACTATTATTATAATTAATTAATATACTACTGCATAATTATTATTAATATTATTGTTAATTTTTTTATTAATATAATTATTACTATTAATTAATAATTAATAAATAATTAACAATAATACATTAGTAATTAAGGTTCTTGAATATAAATTGAAAAACAAACTGAAATTTCATTATTATTATGGAATTCAGTTACGGTTGTTGTTGTTATTAATCCACTAATTATTACTATTATTTTTTTATTATTTTAATTATCATCATCATCATCACCATCACCAAATGACAATAATTAACAAAGGGTATTTTAATCAATTGTTAATGGTATTATTTTTAATATTATTAGTAATCATTTTTATAATAATAAAAATAAAAAATAATGATGAAGATGATGATAATAATAATAGTAGTAGTAGTAGTTATTATTATTATAATTAACTAAAAGCATTTTAGTAACTTAAAATAATTTAGTTTATTCCAATTCCAAAATAAAATAAATATATCAATGGGATTCCAGCCCATTCTTATTCCAATTCTTGTAGCTCAAGCAAACAACTATTCTGATTTCTATTCCCTATTCTCATTCCAACTCATTCTCATTCTGATTCCAGCCTTCTGATTATTGACAACTAATGCAGCATCAATTTAGAAGTTGTTTCTCATTTAGGACTTGTTTTATATTAAGATACTGTAATTTTAAGTTACAGCTGCGGTAAAAAGAAAAAAATTATATTTATGAAATAATTTAAAAAATAATAGAGAGGCAATCGATCAACAGTGTTTACTAAATATTTTAGTGTTGTAGTTTTAAACCAAAAATGTCCAACCTTAATCCTAAATAGAACCTTAATTTATTTCACCTTTTCAAGTGTTTAATATAGAGATATTTGATCTGTTTATAAGGCAATATTTGACCACACTCTAAAAGCCAAAACATCAAATTTTTTAGTTGTCAATGGGTGAAACATAAAATGAGCATAACATGTATATATGGTCAGTGGAAATATCAAAATTATCCTCAAATCGTAAATCTCAGCCATTTACACATGAACTTAGTACAATTGATTGTGAAAATTGATAAACCAATAAGTGAAGAAAATACTTTTTTTTTTAATTTCAAGAAATTGCTGAAGTTTTTCATGTTGAAAAAATAGCAATGCTTATTTCTACTCAAGCCGCCAAGAATGTAAACGCCATTTTGTTTTTGTTTTTGTTTTTTTAATCAAACAAAAGAAATGAACCTTGCACAATTTAATTCAAGCATAATGCTTGTTGATCTAATTGAGAAACTTTAATTCAAGTTAGCAAGAGCAACAAAATATATACAAAATATATCCAAACAATGAGTCCAAAAATCTCCTTAAATTGAGGTTCAAAAAGAAGGAAAATGGGTAACTAGATGGAGAGAATTAGATGAGTAATGGTTAAGGCTCAAACAAAGATAACAAATAAAGGTCTTCGGGCGAAGAAAAAGAAGAAAAAAGCGAAAATAGAAAAATGGAAAGTGATTTGTCCTTATCATTTTAATGCATAAAATCTCGTAATGCGGCTTCAGCATGCATAACAAAGCAAGTTCTAGAATAAACAAACGAAGATTGATATTCACATAACAAAAATAATTAGAGCAAAGTGGTTGCTCATAGGCTCAAATCCTCACAAAGTTGATAAATTTGCCATCAAATCATGTACACTCTTCAAATAAATCAACCATCAATAGTGGTGTGGAATGAGAAGAAGGTATGAGTGATATATAAAAGGAAAGGTAAAAAGGATAAGAAGCGAGAAAGATGCATGTAGTAATATAAAAAGTGAAAGATAAAATGTGTGTGTGAAAAAAAATGAAAGAGTATGATAAAATAAAAATAGATGTAAATAATTTGAGATAGATGGGAAAAGAGTAGTGAGAAAGAAAAGAAAAGAAAAAAATTAAAAATAATATATGAAGCATACTAACTCCAAAATCATTTAAGGATGAGTAGAGTGAAAATAATACTTCCAAACATCAATATTGCAAAAATCCCTCCCCCACACCAAGAACTTACATTGTCCTCAATGTATGATAATCAAAGCTCACATAAAGAAGAAAAAGCGTAAAGATAAAATATTAAAGGCAAACTTCCCTGAATTGTGAGCTTTGATCCATATAACATCTATGGGCTTGGCGAAAATGGTGGGATAAGTGCTACACTCTCGAAGTATGCGGCCAAATTCTGCTTTATCTTGTTCAGCTTGTGCTCCATTTTCTTTAACTGAATGCTCAAAGGTGGTGCAGATGTAGAAGGAATAGTTGGTGGAGCAGTAGTTTCGTCGTCAAACTCATCATCAGAGGTAACACCACTCCTATCATAAAGCTTCTCTGGAAGTTGAGTGGGTCCTGGTTCAGTAAACTGAAATCTCCCCTCCTTGAATTCGACCACACCTGTTCTTTCAAACAAAGACATATCCCAAAATTCCTTTTTGCAAGCAAGATGTAAATCATTATTGTTAGGAACAAGCACACATAAGTTTATAGCTAACAGAGTAATTTATGGACTAAGAAATAAAGTCCTATACCTTTTAAGCACACTCTGAAATTGATCTGCTAACCAAAAATCTAGATTAGGCCTCACATCATTTAACATGCACTAGATAAAATAAAAATTAGTTTTAGAGAAAAACCCTGAGTGATATTTCTTACCAAAAATATTATATTCTAAGAACTGATGCACACATTTCAAAACAGAATCACTTAAGAAAGAGCTCTTTGATTTACTCGAGCCATAGGCATTGTGATCAAAAGATAAATTACGCCAAAGACCATAAGGCTCAAAATTTTTGCTAAAGTCACAAGTTGTCCCTAGATATACGTCATTAGAAGAATAATCATCATCAATGAATCCTAAAGCTAGGTTAAAATCTGTGATAGATTGTGAAAAATTTCGTCCCATTAACCTAAACTTTATAACATTCGGAGTATGCAAAGTAAAAGCATTTGGTATATTAAATTGAAAAGTAGCATAGAACTCCCTAATCATCTCAACATAACCCAAACAATCAACATCAACAAACTTACGCAAACCAATCTTATCTATCAAAGAATTAAAATTATTCTTAACATTTAATTTTTCAAGAGTTGGGTAATGAATATACTTAGCTAGAAGTATTTTTCGCTTGGAAATATCTTTGTACCCTCCTTTCTCTTGTTGAGTCGTGAATGTGAGGTACCCTCCGAGATTGGATTCAGCAAGTGGCAAAACACTCATGCCTTTTCCATGTTTCGATCTTTGTCTCACGGCATGGCGTGAATCTGACATTGTGTTCCATGGGACCGTAGTGGGAGCGGCAATCTTGGATTTCTTTGCAACGGGTTTCTTTTTAGACATTGATGACTCGGAAGTTGATGCTTTCCTCTTCGGCATTGTTACAGTAATTTCACTCACGGGTTTTGTTTGAATGCGAAAAGCGGTAGTCCTTCGAATCGAGGAGAGTGAGGCCGTTTGCGCGGCTGGAATACTGGGCGTGGACTACTTGCAGGGCTGGTGCAGAGCAGGATGCAGGGCGGGATGGATCTGCGGGATGGTGCTGCGCGTGAGCTGGAGATGCTGGGTGCTGGTTGTAGGATGGAGCTCGCAGCTGGGATGCTTGCATGCGGGATGGTGCTGCGCGCCAGATGGAGCTGGTGACGCGAGCTGCTGCGCTCGTACAAACGCTAGATACTGGAGCTGGTGACGCTGGTTGCTACGCGGCTGGTGACCTCAGATGCTTGAAGACACACTGCTAGGATGTTAGGCTGATGGGATGCTGGTGCAGTGCGCGAGATGCTAGACTGGTGCACGCGGGATGGAGTTGCGACTGGTGCATGCGGGATGGAGTTGCGGCTGGTGCTGCGGGATGGAGCTGGGCTGGTGCATGCGGGATGGAGCTGCGGCTGGTGCTGCACGGCTGCTGAATGGATACGCGGCTGGTGCTTCAAACGTTAGGGATTAAAACACTAAAAAAAACCTTTTTTAAATAAAAAATAAAAATAAAAACCTTCTCTTTTTTCCCTTTTTTTGTCAAATAAAATAAAAAAATTTCTTTTTATTTTCGATTTCTTTTAAAACTAAAAACTAAAAGAGACACTTAAGATCCCAAAAAATTACAGAAGTATTTTTTTAATAAGTATATGGGCAAGCCCTAAAACCATTTTATTTTAAAATCACTGAAGTATTTATTAGTTAAAACGTGGGCACGCCTAACCAAAAATTTTCTTCTAGCCAAAATAAGCAAAAACATTGTTTAAACAAACTAAATCAAAATTAAAAACAAAAGATATAACAAAAATCAAAATAAATAAATCCTTTGGGTTGCCTCCCAAAAAGCGCCTTTGTTTTATGTCTTTGGCTAAACATATTCATGCATCAATCTCCATAAATGGGACTCTCGACAGCCGCTTCCTCCACCATATTCACCGAAAAACCTTCATAAAAATGTTTTAAACGATGACCATTAACCTTAAAAACTTTGTCAGATGTCGGACTCCGAATTTCAACTGTACCATGAGGAAAAATATTAGTAACAATAAAAGGTCCTACCCAAGGAGAACATAATTTTCCAAAAAAAAGTTTAAGCTTAGAATGAAAAAGAAGAACGTTTTAACCAACAGAGAACTCCTTTCTCAAAATCATTCTCTCATGAAATATCTTCGTCTTTTTCCTGTAAAATCGCGAACTCTCATAGGATTCGTTTCTAATCTCCTCCAGTAGTATTCTATGCATGTACGTGGACGGACTTATCCTTTTAATATCAGCAATTGTCCACCCAATAGCCTTTTTGTAATCCTTCAGCACTCTAATAAGATTTTCTTCCTCTAAAGTACTAAGCTTTGAAGAGATGATCACCGGAAGTGTCTCACCATCTCCTAGAAACATGTATTTTAGATGACTCGGCAACGGTTTAAGCTTTATTTCGATGCCTGCAAAATAGATGGAAGAAGTTTTGCATGAGATGAAAGTAATTCCATATAAGACATATGATGAGTTAAAGTTCTCAAAGAATTTAATTAATAAATTGTCTCTTGCAATATATAATTTAAAACAAACTTATTTTCATCCTTTTGCAATCCTTTGAGCCCCAAACTGTTATTTAAAGCAGTTACCAATGAATCTTCAACATCCAAATAAAAAAACTTCCTGCACTATAAGGTTAATAACATCCACAGAAAATATTGAATGTTCCTCACTAGGATAATTCATGGCATCATTCATATCGAACTCTATAACCTCTCCATCCAACTCCATAATGAGAGTCCCTTTATATACATCTATTTTAGTCCTAACAGTCTTAAGAAAAGGTCTTCCTAACAAAATTGGGACAGAATTAGAGGAGTTATCCTCAACCATATCAAGTACATAAAAATCAGCAGAAAAAACCAACTTATTAACTTGTACAAAGACATCTTCTAATACCCCATCATGATATACATTAGACCTATGAGCAAGTTGAATTATCACGCCAGTTTCTTTTAATGTACCAACATTCAAAGATGAATAAATGGAATGAGGCACGACATTAATAGAAGTTCCTAAATCTAACATAGCCTTCTCAACTCTAACACTACTAATTTTGTAATGTATAGTAAACATACTTAGATCCTTGAACTTAGGAGGTAGTTTCTTTTAGAGAACTGATAAAATATTCTCCCCCATGTGAACTCTTTCATCTTCTCTTAATTTTCTCTTGGAGGTGCACAGTTCCTAAAGGAATTTAGCATATCAAAGTATTTGTTTTATAGCATCTAATAAATGAATATTTACCTCAAGCTTGCAAAATGTCTCAAAGATGTCTTTCTCTTGTTCCTCCTTCTTAGATTTTACAAACCGACTTGGAAAATGAGGAGGTATCACCACAGGTAGGGGTTTCACTCTGGTGGGTTGCGCGTCTTGAGATTTAGGCATTAATTCATTCTTCTCAAGCTCATCTTCTACATGCTTTGTCACTTTCTTACTAGGCTCTTGCAACTCATTCTCATTTCTAAGGATGATAGCACTAATGTTTTGCTTTGGATTCACCTCAGATTGTGAAGGCAATCTCCCTGATACTTAAGACTCCAGACAGCTCACTGTAGTCGCCAATTGACTCATTTGGTTCTTTAAATTCTGAATGCTTGTTGTAGTTGCCTACTGAAATTGTTGAGTGTTAGTCGCAAGGGATTTAACAATTTCTTCAAGAGATATATTTGACTTGGAGTTTAATTGTAGAGGCACTGGTTGTCTTGGTAGGTATTATTGTGGGAATCCTGACGGCCTAACTTCATAGCTGAAGTTGGGATGATCCTTTTGTCCCCGATTGTATGTTTGTGCATAAGAATCATACCTCCTCTGAGGCATGTCTGGAAATCCTCCAACTGCATTGGCTTGTTCAACGGGTTCTTCTTGAAGTGTCAGACATATATCAGTTAAATGACCCATATTGGAACAAATGCCACAAGTCTTTACCTGTTGTACATTATTTACAACAAACTTTTCCACAAGAGAAGTAAGTTTATCTAAACGTTGTTCAATAGAAGAAATACTTACCACATTCACCTTCCTTGAAGTGGGATCTTGCCTCCTACCAAATTGTTGTGCATTGGCAGCCATATTTGAGATCAACTCCTATGCTTGAGTAAGGGTCTTGTTCACCAACACACCTCTACTAGCAGCATCTATCATACTCCCATCCATCAATGATAGTCCTTCGAAAAAGTATTGAATAAGAAGTTGATTAGAAATCTGATGCTGAGGACAGTTGGCACACAATTGTTTGAATTGTTAATATGAATATGTTAATAATATTGATTTTGATAATAACAAACTTTAAAATGATTTATTGATAAAATTGTTGGAGTTATTTCTTAATAAACAAAAGTCTTTAAAACCACTCCTTTTACATTTATAAAAGATGAATTTTCAATTGGAAAAAGATCTTTACAAAAACTGGCTTAAAATATGTTTCTGAAAATAAACGGTGAACCGTAATCGATTACGACTAGAGAGCAAAAGTTTGCTTAAGCTCTAACCGATTAAAGAAAAATGGAAATGGAAAGCTTACTGGAAACTAACGGCGAACCGATTATGACCAGAGAGCAAAAGTTTGCTAAGCTCTAACCGATTAGTGAAAAACAGAAATAGATAGCTTACTGGACACTAACAGTGAACCATTTATTATGAACGGTTAACCGATAATATCCAGAAAGTCATCTCATGCAAAGCCTTAGCCGATTACTTGAAACGGATAACTGGTATTCATTTTCAGGTCTCTAGACGTTAACAGCGAAAGGGTAACCTAAAAACTGCAAACCGTTTATTTGAATTCTGGCTTAATGGTAACTTTGACCAGAATAAACGGTTAACTGTTAATGACTAACGGTGAACCATTTTCAGGCAGACAGCAAATAACGGATAGTTTTTCAACTCTACTTATAAATAAGCTCATTCAAATTTAAAGCAATCTGATCACAACACAACCATTGAGCTTATACACGAGTTTGCAATCTTCAAAGAGCGTAAAACACATTCTTACTCCATCTATTCACACTTTGAGCAATTGATTTGTAATCTTATAGGTGGTGTGAGAGAAAAACAATTTGTATTCTTTCTTTTTGAGTGATTGTAAGTGTTGGGATACACTTGGGTTAAGAGATTGAGAATAATCTCTTGTTGTAAAGGTTATTGACACATTGGAAGTCAAGTGTAAGAAATTGAAGCCTTGGTGGCTTGCATAGTCAAATCCTCAAGCCCGGAAAGCTTGGAGGCGTGGACTTAGGCGGGATTGGCCGAACCACGTAAACATCGTTGTGTTTGATTCTCTCTTCCCTTATCTTTTTAATTTGTGATCAATTTATTTATAATTTTTTTAATTTCATTTTAGATTTGCTTAATAATTTTGATTTTAGTGTAATTGTTTATAAAAACCCAATTCAGCCCCCTCTCGGGTTGCCTAGATAGTATTTCATGAATCGCTCTCAATACTCATACAAAGTCTCCCTAAGAAGTTGTCTGATCCCACAAATGTCTTTTCTGATGTTGGTAGCTCTTGAAGCAGGAAAGTACTTCTCAAGAAACTGCTTCTTCAAACCATTCCACGTTGTAATCAATCCAGGAGGCAAGTAGTACAACCAATCTTTAGCTAGCCTATCTAAAGAGAAATGAAAAGTACGCAGCTTAATTTGCTCTTCAGTCACGCCTTGTGGCCTCATACTTGAATACACAACATGAAACTCCTTGAGATGTTTATGAGGATCTTCACCTGCAAAACCATGAAACTTGGGTAAAAAATGAATAAGCCAGACTTTAATTCAAAATTTACCTCTAAGTCTACATATTGAATGCAGAGTGGTTGCCAATTTAAGTCTGGTTCAGCTAACTCTCTAAGAGTTCTTTCTACAGGTGCTGCTCTATCTATCACTTGTTCTTCTAAATCGTTAGATGATTCAACCAAATCAGGCACCGTATCTGTTTCATAAAGCAAAGGCGACGAGGATCGTTGCTTAGCTCGCTTTGTCTATTGTCTCAGCTGGCGAGCTGTCTTCTAAATTTCAGGATCAACCGAAAGTGTACCTATAAGAGAAGAATGAACCATACACCAAGTAAAACGTAAAAATGATTAAATAAAAAACACCAATCCCAAGCAATGGCGCCAAAATTTGATGGTTGTCGAAGCCAGCAAAAATAAATATCTACTCTAAATAAATTATGTATAGTGATTGAGCAGGGCCGTGTCCACAGAGATCGATAATTATTTAAATTCTTTTAAAATGTAAAATGCAAAATGGGGGAATTATTGATAATAACGAAAATTAAATTAAAATAATAAGAATGCAAATTCAAATTGTAATTTAAATTGGGAAAAGCTCTAGTTGAAGGAATTAACTCAGCTTGATTTGACTGCTAATCATTGATTCAAATATAAATCATTACTACTTATGAATAGACCGGTTATAGCTACTGAGACCCTCTAATAGCCAATCTATCCTTAACTAGTCGATATCCAAGATATGACCGTTGATTATTTCCCTAATTAATAGACAACCCTAGATATGATTATAAGATTTAATCAATTGACAGCTTGAAAAACCAGAGAGTCCCAAATCCTAATCAATAAACACATACAATGGTTCATTTAAATTAGATTGTTTATTCTCATAACACAACGCACTGCTATGCTATTTGTCACAAACATTAAAATCTTCATACGATGAATCTTTTAATTGACAATAAATTAAGTTGATAATTAAATAGTGGCCAATTATCTAATTAACAAACACAATCATGACAATAATTTAGAGAATAAAAAAATACCCAAAATGCAATAAAACAATTAAAGCATAAGAAATATCTCACATTAATGATGAATTAAAGCTTTATTAACCTTTAACCAGAATGATAGGTTTAGTTCTTCATAGAGAGAAGAAAAAAATTTATATCTATGGTTTCTTTTTCTTCATGTCTCTTAAAAATCTCCTTCTCTCCCCCTTTTGTTTTTCACGTCTCCTTTTTCTTCTAGAGTTTTTCCTCCAATCAAATACTAATATCTAAAATATTATCTAAATATTAGATTCAAAATTACAAAAATACCCAAAAAGATAAAACACGTTAAAATAAAGTCGCAGGTCCTTAGTTAATAGCACGCGCCCATGCCTTATCAACGAAGTTCTTCTGAAGCTCCTAATTTCTCTAAGAAAACAATCATCCTAAAAAATCATCTTGTAGCTCAATTTTAGCACTAATCAATAGAACTGCACCTACAAAAATAAGACACAAGTAAATCACTATTTTTAAGTGCAAAACATCGATATTAAAGGAAGTAAACAATACAAAACTAGTGTATAAATTATACTCTAACAGTTACTCAGTAATTAAGCCATTGGAGTAGAATTTATTTCATAACAAGCACTGTTTATGAAAAATCTCAAAAAGTTTCCCCCCTAAACTTGGATATTTTCTACCCTTTTTGGTCTCTTCTAACTCTACTACAGCATACTCATAAAACTCAATCAAAGCATAAGTGTTAAGATAGAATTTCAACCCTTATCTATAAACTATCCCTACCTGGCACAAATACTGATTGACATTCATTTTATCTTCATTAGGTTTTCCAATTCATACACAAATACTAGATAACAGAGCTTCACATATCACACAACTCAAACACACATATTCACAAACACATTATATCATAACAACCCCCCCCAAACTTAAAATGTACAGTGTCCTCACAAGCACACAAAATAAAACCAAAACAAACATGCATGCATTAACAAGCAAGAAATGTAAATTGAACAATCAAAATAAATAAATAAATAAAAATTTTTAAATTTTGAAAAAAATTAAAATGGGCTGGCATGGGATACTCCCCTATTGTTAGATGTTTTACTGGAAAAAGTTCACTTCTTTTTAGTTGCACTCCTCAAGCATTCCTTGGATGAACCTTGTGGTATGATAGTTACTTATTTCTTCTTCTGGCTCGAAGTTGGACTGATTGGTGGTGTTCTAGCAAGTTCAGTAGTTGTGGCAGGAGATTTGGTTAGAGACTGTTGTAATGTACCTGGAGCAGGTTTTCTACAGCAGGTTCCTCAACAGTGATACTAACAATGAGGTCCTTTAAGATGCTTCTTGCTTCCTTTGTTTAAGTAACTCTATTAATTGCTTGCTTTATAGATGTCCTCCTCCCAATCAAATTATGACTCTTCTTCCTCCAACATCTTCTTTTTGCCATTGCGGGAATGAGTCACCTTTAGGAGTTCTTTCTCTCTTTCCTCTTCTTCTGTATCTCCATCTTCTTCCTTTCCTTCCTCCTTTTCCTCTTCTAAATCTTTTGCTTCTACTTCAACATCTTTTACTTATTTTTGTCTTTGGTTGGTAATCTTCCTCAGACTCTCCTTCCTTCTTATTTCAAGTTACATAATTTTCACTTCCCTCTGCTGTAACCGCTACTTCTACCTCTCCAAAATTGATTTGCTGCAACAGTGAATATGGGAAGTCTGCATCTTTGCTCTTCATGTACAGACCAAATCGATGCTGTTGAGCCTCTACATTACAAATCACAATACACAATCTATCCCTGGCTACTGCGCCAAAAATATGGAGTATGCAATCTCTAATGCTATGGGTGTCAATATGCAAGTATATACAACAAGTAATATACTGATGAGTATTCAGATAGTCTCTACAACGATTGATGTTAACAGATTTGCTACAGTAATCTTAACAGTGCAATTATGTTATAAATTAAAATAAAATAATCTTATAAAACTAATAACTAATTAAAATAAAAATTCAATGAATAAAAATGCAATAACGAAAATTATCATGTCAAACACAAGGATAAAACCAATAGAAATAGAGTAGTTGAGTGAATAAACTCACTTAATGAAATTTACTATTATTCAATTACAGTTCCATTGTTACAGCATCCACAACAGCACTGGGCAGAATCTCTTATGCATCCTCAGCTATTGCATGTTGGATATCGTATACCTAATGCAACCTAAAAGTGACCAAATTGTTACGCCGACATTAAATATAAAATTAAATTATCTAAGTTTCATTACCCTACAAGGTGAATCCATTTGTCTAGTTCATCACTAATTTTAGATCAAGCTTGGCCCTATTTAAATTGAGAGATTAACTTAACTTGGAAAATCCAATTTAAAACCAAATATTGTCTTAATGAGATCCACTAAGTCAAACATTTTTAAAACTCTTTCTTAGCTAGTATCCCTGAATAGGTGGTCTGTCGAAATAGAGAATAAAATAAATCAATTAAGACAAAATGTTAGAGCAAACACAAAGTAATACACGTATATTAGTCAAACACCCATTAAATTCGTTTATTACTCAACTACAATAGAATTTAGTTCAGGATCTTTGAAAGAAAAATAAATAAAATAGTTTCAACCATTAAATACATCCCCATGAATAAGTAGAACTTATTTCTATCTTCTTTCGCGATTTCTCTTCTTTCAGCCTTCAATATCTCTTTTGAATTATGTTTTCTTGTTGTTTCTTAGCAGTTTTTCTCCTTAGTTGATGGCTCCCTCTTTTTCATTGCGTGTGTGCTCTAGATCTTCCAAATTTGGAAACTCCATATCACAATCTTCTAAGTATCTTGCGAAATCTTCTCTGTCAATACTCCAAGGTTGCTACATCTGCACTATTCCAGACTTGTTTCAATTCTTCTGTAGCCAGGTTCTTTCTTTATTTTTACAAGCCTATTGCAACATCATTCCTTCCTTTAAATTTGAGCTTTCGGTCACCTACATCATGCATATAAGCTAAGCACACAAATTATTCTAAATCAAATAAAACTAATTAAAATAAACTAAAATAGATGTTCATGCAAAATATAATTAAAATGCAATAAAAACATGTCATAGAGTTATCACCTGCATATGCTGATTCAAGTCTAAAAATATCATGATAACTCTCATTTCATAGAGTTATCACCTGCATATGCTCTTACATCTGGTTGGAGCATAAAAGAAAAGTTGGCTTGACCATATTGTGCTAAGAAGATTGCTCAACGTAGATTACCTCACAGTTCAAAAATATGTTATATGAGGCATCTTTGATTTCTGCCGCTGGGACATAAGTGGAGATTTCAAAAGAGCCAATTTGATAGTATGATAGAAAAGAAAGCTACATCGAAAAAGACCATCTAGTGAGCAAGTGCTCAATGAACTTGAAAGTTTAAGACCAATAACATTTGGTAAAATAGGGAAAAAAACAAGTCATTCCCGGGTTTGAAAAGCAGCATAACTGGAAAAAAAAATATAGTATTTGTTTTCAATTACCATACTGGAAAAACTTTTATTGTGGCATAATTTGGATATCATACACATTGAAAAAAAAAATGTGTTCGATAACATACTTGGCACACTTTTTAATACCAATGGCAAAACAAAAGATAACCTAAATGCTCGCCTTGATAACGATATCTACTCGTTTTAAGGGAGCACAATTTTCTTATACATGTATAGAACAAGAGCTTAAAGATGCCGTAGAACTTCATGTAAAAATTCATTTTTTATATTGGATGTCAAAGCTGAGAAGGGGAATTTTTAAGAAGTATCCAACTGTTGGAGAGCGTTATGCAGATGCTCCTAAGAATGCGTCTCCAAGAATATTGAGACAAATGGTTGGCAAGTGGATGGATGAGGGGTGGAAGGTACCAATAATGACTAGTAGCATAGTATTTTTTCCGTCCTTTTCTTTCCTAAGCTTTGCTATTATTTTAATTCATCAGTGAATTATAGTTGCTAGAACTATTATAGAAATAGGAACTTATAAATCTTATCCAAGTGCTTTATACATGAGTTGTTCTTGATGGGTTCAGAATAACCAAGTTGATTTTATGTTTTTTTTTTGAACTTATATATAGAAAACAAGCACAACAAACAAGAGGAATCGAACCAAGTCCAAACTTATTCATACTACAGGTTCGGTCCCAATGGCTAAGCATAGAAAAGAAATGGTAAGAGAATATGTTCGACTTTGATCATAACAAAAGTGGTATTCACTTATTATGATCTTGTTGAATTTCAATTCTTTATTGCAACAACAAATAGATATTGAACTTAGTCCACTTGATTTATTCAAGATGTTTCATGTAAGGAAGAATGGGATATGGGCAAGTAACAAGGCAAAGGAAATGAATGTGTGTATTTGCTATTAAATTTTCAGAATATTCCTATTTTTTTTTGGCATGATTTCATTACTATATGCACTCACACAAATGTATGTATTTATTATAGGAAACAATGGAATCAGTGAGATCAACTGTTATAGATCAAGGCTTGTCGGTCGATGAACGGAAATATATCGAGAAGTGACAGGAGAACCAGCACATGGTCGTGTTGTTGGTTGGGGAGCAGGCATCAAATGCAAGGATGTGTATGGTTCTCTAAGTCAACGAGGTAACAAGCATCAATGTACTAATTTGGAAGTGAAAGTAAAAGACTTAGAGAAAGAAGTCAAGAAGTTGAAAAGAATGATAATGCTCGTTCTTGGAAAGTCTACACAAGAATCAACTCAAAAGGTATAGGTTGTTTATTTCATTTTATTAATAGATTAAGTGAATGAGTATGTTTTATGGAAAATGATTGGTGCCTTGTCATTGCTCTGTTAGTTGATGAACTTAAGTGATTATGGACAAGCTTATAATATAGGTGGATGATGGAATAATTATTAGATTTTTTGAAATGGAGACTGCATCTTTATGAGTTTTTTTTTATTACACTATTTTTCTCATTAGTCTCAGCTTCTTTATTATATTTTATACAAGTTTTCGTTTTGGTAATAATAGTGATTAAAATTCCTTCTTTTACCTAGGATATTGCTTTGACGGAAGAAGATGATGCCATGGGTATGAGGATGATGAAGTTGAGGCAAACGATTCAGAAACTTAAGAAGTTGCTTTAGAGGATGATTGAACATATTCAAGATATGATGATATCATTTTGTATATACATTTGTTATATTTTTTACGTAAAAGATACTATAAAATTGATATTTTTGTTATATTTTTGAATGATCAATGTGATTTTATGAATTTTTGAAATTAATGAAGTTACATTTATTACATTTCGAATGTTATTATTAATTTTGTTACACTACTTCTCTAATATAGATGTTTCAACAATAAAAACTAATGAAATAATATTATTAAATAAAATAAAGGGGGCCATTAAACAGCAAAACAAGTTTATTTTCGACAGTAAATAAAATAAAGGAGGGCAAGTTGTAGTTGAAAAAAAAAAATAACCAGGTTTATCTTATCTTTTTGTCCTATGGCATTTAATTCCATTTCTGACGGCAACACACTCGGAAATAATTATTTTCTTCGACGACTCATTGAAATTTGACATTTCCAATAAGACTTAATACGACAGCATACCCCGCTTCAAAATGAGTTTTTCCGAAGGTTTTTGTATATTTCCGGGGGTATTTGTTCTTGGAAATGACCCATTTTCTTGTGGTGGAATGGAAATTTTTCTTTTCTCATCTCATTAATCCATGTGAGCAAATTTTTTTTCTCAATAAATCTGCCATCATGAAAAAAGTCTTAGCTCTTGTATATCAATAAAATAATTTTACATAATTTATGCTCACCAATTAATTAGGAACATATAGTGGTATAACTTTCACGGAATCAAGTTGAGATAGAAAGAAGAATAAGTGTGTAAAGCTTCAATTTTATTATGCTTTGATGAATGTCTCACTACGTTAGGAAATTAATTGAGAAAATAATAATAAAACGAAGAGATTGAGAAAAGTGAAATTAGGGTTCATGGTATGGATGTGATAAATGGGTAAGTTGACTTAATATTAACATTTTCGTTTAATTGTATAACATTGACTTCAATTATGGACAATTTAAGAATATATATTGTTATTAAAAAACCAGTGCTCGGATTAGTTTTTGAGTGCGGGTATTTAAACCCACTAACTTTCTCTCTACACTCATCTTAAAAATAAATTTATAATTAAAGTTTTAACATTTAAAATATCAAATTTACTCTCACTAGTCACTTTATTTCTCTACTTTACAATTACACTGCCCCTTTACTCTCACATTCTACAAACTAAACACTCAATTTCACTCTCTTTTAATTTTTTTTTCTTTTTTCACCTTTCTTAGGATATCATGATCTAAATTTGATGCTTTCTATATAAAAGAAATTTTTTCTTGATATTCACTAACTTTTATGGCTGATAAAAATTTATTGATGTTCATTTTTAAATGATGGGTTTTGTTCTTCTTAGTTACCAATACTAACTATTTACAAGCAAAAGAATATTTGTGAATGAATTGGTCATAATTTGTTAAATTGAGAAGAGAAAGAGAACAGAGGACTAATTAAGTAATTTTTTAAAATTATTTAGATAATAATTTTTTTAAAATGACGATTTGGAGAGGAATTAGTGAGTTCATATAGCCTCAACCTTAGTTTTTAGAGTTCAGATATTAATACCCTTATAATTTTGTGTGTTATGGCTCCTTAAGTATTTTGTATTACAAGCGAGTGAGTGATCCAAATTCAAGTTGATATTTGTTTTTCCACACTAGGGTGGGACCATACTGCATAATCAATGCAAACGGCAAGCTAATGTTTGGCTTACGAATAACTCCTAATCTAATAATGGGGATTTTATTTCCACCCAAGATCTTGAAAGCAAAAACATCAAATAAATAATTAATAGAACATATAGATGTGAAAAACTCATATACCAGAGAAAATCATGCAGCTAAGGACGGCGAGGGAAAAATATACTATGTAGAAAATTATTACAATAACTATAATATTTTTCTCAAACCGAAAACCCCAATAATGCTGATTCTCTAAATAATCCTATTGTTTCTCTCATATTAGAAATTGTCTACTTGCTCATTTTTATATGAACAAGCAAACCAAACATCCTTATATATAGTGAATTTTTTTTTTTTACAAGAGAAGCATTCATTTCCTTATACAAATAGTATTCCTTCTTCAATAAGTTAAGTCTCAAAAGAGAAATCACATATTCTTTAAATATGAATTCTCCAAAATAAGAAAATAACCTAGAAAATCCTTATATTGGAAAAAGAAAACCTGTATCCTAACAATCACTGCCTTTGTAAGTTTTTCAATTAAGCGACAAAACATAATCCATTGTCTATCCACACAAGTATGTTGTGTCCATCTTCTTTACTCTACCAAAATCACATTCACATAGACCTTATGAGAAACACTCTACCAAGGGAAAATTATTGTCCTCCATTGAGCAGCCATAATTTTCCACACTGAGAATCATCATACTCTGCTTTATCTAGAGTACACATATTCAGTACATCTCGATCATCTTGCTGAAAATCTCACTCTCATGTTTGGCTTCTTTGAGAGTTCTCAACCATTAATATAAAAATTCCACCATACACCTTGTATAAATGTCAAACTATGCCTTGCATTCAAATCTTATGCCTTTACTTTCATTCCAACAATCTCTATTCAGGTGCCTTAATTGTCTACACATCTCTAAGAGTTTCCACCAGGCAGAGCATGGTTTACATTGCCTTTACTTTCATTGTGTAATGTAGATTGGATGAACATATATCTTTGACTTCAATTTACCCCAAGCCAAAATTTATTCTCCCATCAAGCTTTTCCATTTTTACCTTGACAAGTTTTGGAAACCTCATTGTTGATATATTTGCTCTGTATTGCAACCTTACCTTGAATACCATTTGTTACAAAATTTTAATTCTACCCATGATCTTGCAAGCAAAAATATCAAACAAATAATAAATAGAAAATATAGATGAAGAACAAAACTAATCACATACTACAAAAATTTTACATGGAAAACTTTAATATGGGAGAAAAATATGCTGCAAAGAAAAATAAGAGAAAATTTTATTAGCTGAAAAATTATTACAACTACTCTAGTATTTTCCTCAAAGCCAAAACTTCCATAACACTAAAATCCTTTAATAGATCTACCATTTCTCTTATACTAGAAATTGTCTAGTTATTGATTTTTATTTAAACAAATTAACCCAACCTCCTTATATATAGTGATTATTTCGTCCAGGAGAAGTATTCATTTTCCTTGTACAAGTTGTATTCCCTTCAAATAAGTTAACCTAAAAGTGAAAATTACTTATTCCTTTAATAGGAATCTTTATAACGAAGAAAATAATATAACTAAGAGTCTAAGAAATTATTATTGATAAAAGGAGATATATTTCTTAACACCTGTTACAGTGGTAAGGAATCAACCGCAACCCTAATTTTTCTACCTTATATCTATCGTCAAAATTTTGATAGGATTAAATATAAAGGTAAATTTTTCTGCACAAGCATTAAAATCGACATAAACGATTTGCTACTCTTCTCCGAGAATTATGAGAATAGGCTATCAACAATCTTTTAGATTTTCTAGTAAATGTAAGTATTGACCTCTTTGTTCCAATAAAATTACAATTATACCCCAAAAAGTTGGGAATAATTATGAGAAAGTGACATAATGCCCATAAACACTATTTTAATTTCATTTTCTCACCCATTTCCTTTCTCTCTAAATAATGCTCTCCAGTTAAAAAATATTGGATGATTTCATTTTAATCCGTTATATTGTTGCAATCAACTTCTCTTTCCCTTTTTCCTTTTCTTGTCTTTCGAATCAGTTGGTTTCGACGGACGAACCATTTAAAGAAGCATTGGACTAGGATTAGGCTTTGAACATCGAGTGGTGATAACTTGACGGCATGTAATTCGGAAATATAAAATGAATGTTTTTTCAGCTCGAAAATCAGTACGGTATTTATTTAACTCATTAACGATAACGAAGGCAGCAGTTTTTTTTTTCTCAAATCTTTTTTTTCTGCCTGAAACAAACTTTTCATTGATTGGAAAGCAAAGAACAAATAAAAGCTGCATTTCTTCCAGCCAAACAACCACAATTTGAACAATTAATTGAAAGCTTTAACTAAGGCACAAATTAAGAAAAAAAATTACTTAAGGCACAATCCTGTGACTTTTTAGCCTACCAATCCAAGTAACGAAGGAATTCTTAGAATTCCTGAAACCCAAGAACCCATGCTCCTAACTTTTGTTCATGCTAACTAAAATACCCGCACCAATATTCATCACCATATCTACATATGACCAAACAACAACCTCATTCAATTTCGTTGGCTGAAGCTGATTCTCTCTCCCAATCTCCTCCCACACACTTTCTTTACCTTTCATAATTTCCTCCAATCTCACTCTCTCACTACCCTTTCCATCTTCAAGCCCATAATTCTCAATCTCAAACTGCTCAGCCAACACTTTCCATAAATGCTTCCACTTAAAAACATCTCCATTGGTGCAATTAAAAGCTTCGTTCCTTGCATTTGGATCCAGTGCATCCCAAATTTGCTGCTCCGTAATTAACTCTGCGTCCGAAACTTCGTGGAAGCCTTCCCAAGTATCTCTACTGCCATGAAATAGTAAAGGAATGCCTTCATGTTTACAAATAGCAGCGTACACGCAGAGAGTGGCTGTAATATTCATCAAACTATAAGGTGAAAAGCCAAATATTCCGAAAGGTCGGTGTATGGACCAAGTCAAGCCCTCTCTTTTCTCAACTTCTTTAAACAATACGTCTTCTTGAGTATAGTAAAAAAGTGGTACGTTTAACCTCGGAAAATCCTCTGTAAAAGGACGATCGTGAGACGGTATCTTGCCAATACACTCGAATGGTCCCAGGTAATGTTTGCCTCCAGTTTGAAGACAGATGTGACGGAGATTCGGTGCGTTTGGGATTATAGAACGGAGCACGTTCTGAAACATTGCACTGTTGACTGGTAGTTCTCGGCTTCAGTGGGACGGCTGGCCCACGTCACATAGAAGATATGGGTGAAGTCAGTGAGTTTTGAGAGCTTGGCTTGTGTATCGTCCGGGTCGGAGACGTCGCATTGGACGACCTCCATCGGATGACTGACATTCCAGTCGGGCCTGGGGCGTCGCGCCACCCCGTAGACCTTCCAGGGGTCACCAGGAGTATCCGATCGGGGCAATATCTCAGCCAAGCTGTTGCCTACAATTCCTGTCACGCCTAATATAAGTCCCACATTCTGGTAGTTTCCAGGTTTCTTATCTTCTTCAAATTTCTTCTTCACAAATAAAAACAATGAGTATTTAAAAAATAATGATGTTTAAATTAGAAAAAAAAACTAGAAAATTAACATTATTTCTATCATTGTTAATTTTTCACATTTAAAAGTGGTACATAAACTTATCAAGTACAGACTAGAGAGAGTTAGTCTTATTCTTACCTTAGGAGCGTCAACAGCACCTGCCCACCACCGCCAGCTCATTTTACAGACGATGGATGATGAACTTTGTTTTTGCTTCTACTTGTGTAGGAACCATACCTAACAAAGCAGCGAATCGAACGACCGTGAGCAGTGAGTGACATGCGTGGCAGAATCTGGATCACTCGCTGATGATAAAATATCGAAAGATGAAGTACACAATGTGTGGTGAAAAGTGAAGGGGACGGTGTCGGTGGGCCTGCTGCAACAACTACGCGACCCTTGTCTTACAGGGATTTGACTTTTGCTAGGCCACCGCTGCTTCTATGGGCATTGATGTTGATTAGGATGTTAATATTCTTATCATACAGGAGCTATTAACTGGAATCTGCTAAAAATGTTGATTCCGCGCTGAGTTGTCTTAGGCTCAATTTCTCATACATTTATATTCACTATCGACTAATTGTACTTTTTAAAAAGATGTTTGATTTCAGTTTATGAAGATAAATTTAGATTATACTAATAGTTTTTTAAGGCATTATTGAATTAGATTGTTGGCAGCTGGGCTCCTAGCCACTGGCACCAATGGACTATGGGTGCACCAGTTTGAGTCCAACCTTCAGCTAGGATTCAATTCCTCCTCTACACAGTAATAAAATGGATATAATCCTGCGAAATTAGAGAGCTAATTTCTAATTGTAACATATAAATGCTTTAAAAAAATTTAAATTAGATCGTTGGTGTTTTAGCATCTATTCGGTAACAAAGAGAAAAATTTGTGTGAGATCGGTTGAGCCATTATTGTCCTTCCATTTGATGGAGTAATGGACTTTAATTGTGGTAAGATGGTAGGTTAATCTCACACAGTGTTTAATTAATTTTTTAATTAATTAACTTAGTGATAATTCAATTCCCCTATGACCCATTTAAACGGGATTTGAATGCAAAATCTCTTTTTTTAAAGGGATGCATGATATTTTGCTTTCCTTAAATTATAGAATGTATGGTTGTCAAATGTTTTCAACAGATTTTGGGGTAGAAAAATCCAAAATCTATCTTAAACGATGAATTTATATTTTTGGGGGAGATGGGGTACCTCATTAATATATTGTGTGGGGCGCGGTGTATCGGAAATTTGGGGGAGGTGAGAAGGGGAGATAAAGTAATAACAATGCTGAAAGGTCAGAAGCAAAAGAAGTGTCCTTCAAAATGAGCTTCACGCCTGCAAAACAGTGAAATAAAGGTTAGAGGTGAAGTCGGGGTACCCCGGCGTTCACACTCCGACACTCAAGTTAGTAAACTCAAGCTTTTATGGCAAAGAGAACTAACTAGCCCTCTGTAAATTAGGGTTTAAGGTTGAAGAAAACCTATTTTCGAAGTGTGAGTGTTAATGGTGAGTGAGAACATGATGGAGAATGAAAACTAGATGCCTTTATATATGGAATATCTCAGCTGTCAGGTGGCTTACCCTTTTTGGCTAACGTCCTTTTGCCGTTTTCATGACTTTTGGGCTGTTATCTGCATGCTCGCGGCGTATCTCATCATTTGGAAATGTAGCGCACGCTAGAGAGTGGTCCAAGGTACCTCTGCAGCAGCTGTCGGGTAGGCGATTGGGGACCACTATCCTTGGGACAATGTCCTTTATTTTGGCAGAGGTGGCAGGTGGTTGTCCCTCCTTTTAACACATTGTTTTTTTATTCCCAATTCTGACAAAATCAAGTAATATCTTTTAGGAGGCGGAGACGTTTCTCATAGCGGATATTTTTGGAGGACTTTATTGCATCGTTCTGCCCAGTACCTCGAGTTACGTGGAGTACCTCTCATTATTCGGGGTACCCCGGTTTGTGTGGGGTATCTCATATTATATGAGGTACTCCCATTCATGTAGGGTACCTCAGATTGTTCTGGAATTATTCCATTAATCGACATGTGGCGCTTTTACTGCCTTTCCCATTTTTCCCTCAAACAACATCCCCCTAGTTTCTTTTTGGCGAGAAGTATTGGAGGCAAAAGAAACTTATTGTGTGAGTGACACGTGGCAACGTGGCTGGACCGGGGGTAACTTGCTTGATTTCTTTCTTTGGCTAAACTTTGTGTGCTTCGAACTAAAAATCTTCTCTCTATCTTTTCCTTTTCCCGCTTTTTTTTTTTTTTACGATGAGATAAAACAGTTGTCTTCATGTGTTTTTTCTCATTTTTCTTAGGAAGTGGCAGTCGTCTGACATACAGTTTGAATTTTGAAAATACTGATCTCACTCAAACATTCTTTACTTGAGCAGCGTGATCTGTCAGGTTCAATTAAAAAAACCCTTGACGTGTGTCAATTCTTCTCTCTTTTATTTTGAAAATCCCAAAATGATCTCCCAAAATTAATTCTTTCCAACAGCCTTTTTTCTTTCACTCCCTTTTTTCTCTTTTTTTTCTTCATCTTCCTTTTTCCCTTCTTCTCTTTCTCTCTTTTCTTTCTTCTTTTCCTCTCGGCCGGTGTTGATTTGAAGTGTTTTTCGGCGTGGATCTCGGCTGCTGCAATGGTGGTTTTGGGTTCCAGATCCGGCTGACTTTAAGGCGTTTTTCCTGTAACTATTGGCGAGGTCTCGGTCACGGTAACCCCCCATCTTTCTCTCCTTTTCTCCTCTCTTTTTCTTATTTCTTTTCCTTCTTTCTTTTTCTTCTTTCTTCCTCATTTCGGCCGGCGGATTTCTAGAAGATTTCCTGCATCTTGGCGGCTGCAGTCACGTCAGTCGGCCTCATTTTTGTTGGTGGCTGCAGCCACCGTCAGCCGACGTCGATGCGGTGGTTGCATCTCCCCCTCTTGCGTCAGTTTGCTGCAACTTATTTGTTTCTCCCTTTTTTTTTTGGCCGGAGTGCTTCCTTCTATTTTTTTGGTGTCGGATCTTAGTGATTGCAGCCATGGCTGCTGGCGTTGGTTCTTGGTTGCAGCCCTTCATTTTTTTATTGTATTTATTTATTTATAAATAATTACATATATTTAAGCTTATTTTTCATTTTTATATTTACTGGTTTTGGTTTCCTGCAGCTTCGTCTCCCCGCGACTATCAATCTCGATTTGCCGAGTTGGTGAATCATATGTATCCTTCCTTGTTTCTCCTCCTTTTAGCGCATTTGCAATGATGCCATTTTGCACACTTTGAGAAAAGAATTTATTTATTTATTTTTTTTGTGGTTGATGTTTGCATCTGGTGGTTAATGTGTGGCTGGTGATGCTTGGTATGAATATGTTGCTGTTTGGGAAATATGTGACTTGTTGGATGTGTTGTTATTGGGTGTACTGTTGGGTGTATTGTTGGGTGTATTGTTGGCGGTTTGTGGATGTGTTGCTGGGGGCTTGTGGATGTATTATTAGGGGAAAGTAGATAGGTAAAAAGCATACGGGACCCGTGAGGAAACGACGTGCAGCTGGGACTAGGAAAGATGACAGCCCTCCTGCAGGTTCTCCTTCTCACATCTCTATTAGTGAGGGGGATAGGTCCCCCCGACTCCTCGAGGAGTTGTAATTCTCGTTCTGAGCCTCCTCCCCTTAGGATTACTCATCGTGTCAGCCCTTGTTTTTCCAGAAACGGCCAACCCCCCAACCTAAGAAAAAGAGTAAGCCATCTAAGCTCAAGGTTCCCGCTCGTTTCTCCCTAGGCATTCGGAGGGCCACTTTGGGGGACTTGGAACAAATTAGAACTAAGTATAATATTCCTCCGTTTGTTCAGCTTAGGGTACCCCATGCGGATGAACGAGCTGAGTGTCCGCAGTCTGGCGGGATAGCTCTTCATATTGACATTTTTGACCTAGGACTGTGCCTCCCCCTCCAGCCTTTTTATATAAGAATGTTTAGTTACTTAGGATTAGCTCCTGGGCAACTGTTCTTTACGGGGTGGAGGACACTCACGAGCTTATAGGTGTTATGGTTGGAGGTCGTGAAGCGCGACATTTCTGTTCAGGAGTTGAAGGGCCTTTACCAATTCAAAAAACCTAAGGGCCCCGGTGTGGCTTACTTCTCCTCTTGGGGTGACCATGGTCATATTGTTGAGGGGAACCCCACCTTAAAGAAGGGTTACCGAAAGGGATGGTTCGTTGCCGAGGGTAGGTGGGGGACAGAAACTCTGGACGAAAAAGGCGACTTCTTAGCGGTTTTCAATTCTTTCAATGCAGACTGTAAGTATCTCCCTTCCTCATTGTTCTCTATCATAATCTCTCATATAAATGTCTCGCTAACCTTGGGTTTCTATGCCTTTGCAGGTGTGACATGGGCTAAGGGATCATGCCCAATTCAGGAGGTGGGGAAGAAGGTGAAGAGGTTTGTGAATAGACTCCGTGGTGCACAGAAGTGATGTGCTGGAGGGGAGTAGATTGTAGAGAGCAAGGCTAATTGACCAAAGTCCTTCACCTGCTCACGGGGTGACTCATGTATGACTTGGGTGTCAAAGGGTACCCTATTATTATCTACGAGATTGGGCTACCCCGTTATCACCGCATCTTGATTTTGCTTCCCCTCTTTTCATTTCCCATTTTTTCTTTTGTAGTTCTTAGTACTTGTCCAGCTATCATAACTTTTGTGCTTTGGGTGTAGCTATGGAATCGGCGGGGAACGCTTTTGACGCCTTTTTTCAAGTGGTAGTGGGAGGTGCTTCTTGATCTCAGGATTTGGCGGTACCCCCGAAAGGCTCCCGACCTTCTCAAGCTCCCAGTCTAAAGGGAAAATCTCAGGGTACCCTCGCTCGAAGAAAAGAAAATTCGGGCTGGTTTCCGCTTTCCATGAGGAGTTGTGCGAAGGCGACCTAGACCCGGCTTTAAACAAGGAGGTTTCGTACTTGATTCGGTGTTTTTACTACTCTGCTGAAAATGTTACCTCCGAGGTTGCCGAGGAGACTGACAAGATGAGTTTGAGCCAATGCTATGACCAAGCACTTAGGACTACCCAAGAGGTAGGCTTTCCCGGGGTACCACGGGCGTACCCTTTAAAATTTTTTTTTATTGCCATACGTGTATATTTAACATGTCTTTTACGACCTGTGACATCTTTTCTCCTCAGCCACTGCCTTCCAGACTTCGAGTCCCTTGTCGCCGCCCAGTCAGAGGTTGACAAGCTAAAGGGTGAGCTCCAAAGTTGCCAGTCTCACGAGGATTAGCTTGCTCGAGAGGTCAAGACTTTACATGAGCGCATTACTGATCTATCGGGAGAGAAAGCTCGGGTGGAGAAGGACCGAGACGAGTTGAGGGCCACTAACGACGATCTATTATCTCGACAAAATACGATGGCGAAGAATGCATTCTCACTTATCATGTCGGAGGTGTGGAGCATGGATCCGAAATTGGAGGTACTCCACGTGCAGAAATTCGTCAACAAGGCCATAATTTTCAAGACGATTGCGGAGAGGAAGAAGTCTTCCCAGGCACGGTCGGGTACCTCTTTCGGGTCGCCTGGGTATCCCACACGCTTCAGCCATTGCCCGCTTTAGATGCCCCTACTTCGGCTACTCCAATTCCGGGTACCTCAGAGTCCTCTGCTGGTCACTCTCTAGAGACAGATATTGGGGATGGCGTTCCCCCCTCGGTGTAGCCTTTTTGCTGTGCTCTTGTTTTTAGGATCTATCTATATTTTGTTATTTAGACCTTGTTTCTTTCTTTTTGGTTTCTTGGAATATTTGTATTATTGGGAATTCTCTTTTGTCATGATACCATGCTACCAAGTTTTTCTTGTACTTTGCATGCTTGTCATTCCGCAAATGAATGTTTGGCTAGACTACTATCTCGTAAAATTTCAAAGTATCCTTTTTTTTTGCATGGGGTACCCCTTTTTTTTTAAATGGGGTACCCCAGTACCTTATCAAATATTCAACATCAGGCACTTCTTTTTTTGTTTTTTTGAAATGGGGTACCTTCGGTACCCTACACAGATCGATGAATCTAGTGTCGGTCCTTCTCGGCAACCATGGTGGATTTCTCAAACAGGTAATCAAAACATCATCGCAGTATCTCGATTAAACGTTGAAAGAGCAATCGGTCTAACCACTCACTTTCTTTTCTTTCGAAGTTCTCTTCGAATTTTTCAGATAGCTTACCCCTACTTTGCCCAAGTAAGAGGACGGAGGTGTGGGTGTACTCATACCTAAGCCGAACCTCGTGGCGCTAGGGTATGCCTATTTTACTCCACCCTCGGGTCCTCTTTGACCCTCCTTCTCTTTGTTTAGTTAGTTTTGTTATGCTTCCGCAGAAAAGCTACCCCTGGACTGTTCATTCTGTTGCCCATCTTGACTTTGCATAGATCGTCACGATCTAGGCATATCAGGTACCTTGGCTGGTCCTATAATAGGTTAGTCATAATTGACAAGCGTATGGCGAGAGTCAGATGCGAGGGCATATTAATGGTGACAAATGAATATAATCTGCATTCTAAAATTAAAGTGGCAAAAAATAAAGAAAGAACTCACATCATATTTGTTGAGATAGAAAATGCATTTATAGATAACGAAAGCGTTAATCAATACATGACTTAGCTTTGTTGCCCTAAGGAGAATGAGAAACTGCAAGACCTCCTACCCTTCTCATTTGAAAATTAAAGAAACTCTAAAGTTGCAACTGACCAACATATGGCATTTGGGGTACCCCATTTGGCCTATCATCAAAAACATTAAAGAAAGCATTAAAGAAAGTAAAAGACTAAAGGTTAAGACATTGTCCTTTAGTAATATTTCTGTAGAATCGCAGTATTCCAGGGGTGCCTCACAATTGTGCCATCCATGTGGAGTAGCCTGTATGCACATGTCCCAACGGGCTTGTCGATGCGGTAAGATCCTTCCCAATTTGCCCGGAAAGTGCCTTTGCAGGGTACCCTCGTGTTTTAAGTTACCCTTCTCAAGACCAAGTCTCTTTTCTTGAAGGATCGAAGGCGTACCTTTTTTCATATAGACCCGAAATGCGATGTTGATATATGGTTGCCCTCAATTCTGCTCTAGCCCTTTTCTCAGCCACCAAATCAAGGTTTAAAGCAACCAATGAGGTATTTTCGGCCTCATCAAAGTATTCAACCCTGTGAGAGGGTACCCCGATTCCTGCTGGAATCACTGCATCAACACCGAATGCGAGAGAAAATAGGGTCTCCCTAGTGGAGGTGTTTTGAGTAATCCGGTAGACCCATAGAACCCCAGGTAGCTCGTCTACCCATGCTCATTTTCTTTCTTTTAGCTTCTTCTTCAAGATACCTTTGATAATTTTGTTAACGGCTTCGACTCGCCCATTAGATTGGGGTGGGCAGGTGTAGCAAATCAGTTGGCTATCCCCTACTCCGAACAAAAGTTTTTGAAATTTTTTATTATCGAATTGTTTGCCGTTATCACTGACGATTGCATAGGGGATCCCAAATCTGCAAATGAGGTTCTTCCAAATGAATTCCATAGTTTTCCTCTCTGTGATACTTGTCAGTGGCTCCGCTTCCGTCCAGTTTGTAAAATAATTCACCGCCATAATTGCATGTTTTGGTTGCCCATTTTCGGTAGGTAATGAGCCAATGAGATCCATTCCCCATATAGCGAAGGGCCAAGGGGAAGATATAATTGTTAGCTTCTCTAAGGGGGTAGGTGGGGTATCTTGGCGAACCCCTGGCATTTGTCACAGCTTCGTACCATATTCTTGGCATTCTCCCTTATGGTTGGCCAGTAGTAACCCTAACGGAGAGCTTTTTGCACCAGTGATTGTGCTCCATAGTGATTGCCACAAATCTCCTTATGTATTTTCCTTATGACATACTCGGCATCGTCGCTTCTCAAGCATTTAAAGTAAGGAAGAGTGAACTCTCTTCCGTATAGGGTATCCTGGATCAGGCAATGCCGCGTAGCTTTGTACTTTAGTCTTCTTGCTTCACTTTTATCTGAGGGGAAGTCTCCGTCCTTGAGGTACCTTATGATAGGCTCCATCCAAAGTACCTCGTTGAACAGTGATTCTACTTCCAATGGCTCTGGGAGGCTAAAGCTGGGTGCGGGTATGTGTTCCGTCGTGATGGGGCCAGATGATTGGGCTACCCTAAAGGATACCATTTTGCCACGGTGTCGGCTTTACTGTTCTCCAGTCGGGGTACCCTTTCCACCTTAACCTCACAAAATTAGGACATCAACTCTTTGGTTTTTTCGAGGTACTCCTTCATGTTTTCCTCTTTTGCTTGATACTGTATGGTAATCTGGCTTATACCAACTAGGAGTCGCTCTTGACATGTACTTTTTTTGCTCCGAAAGCCTTCAACATCCTCAGCCCCGCTATGATGGCCTTGTATTTGGCTTCGTTGTTCAAGGTCTTGAATCCAAATTGCAAAGCGTATCATATTTTCACCTTATTCGGGTCAATTATAATAACTGCAGTACCACTTTCGTGTGAGTTAGAGGAACCGTCTACATATATTTCCCATACCTGCCCTCTTCATCGGTGGATGAGGTATTCGACAGGTACCTCAGATCATTTTCACCACTCAAACCATTGGCAAATTCCGCAATGAAATCAGCAATGGCTTGGGCTTTAATCACCGAACGAGGCTTAAAGATGATATCGAACTCACTTAATTCGAGGGACTATCGGAGAAGCCTTTCGGACATGGTGACGACTGCAATGGTGTGAACTTGAAAATATGGTCTGAGCTTCCGTGCGAAGACAACCAATGCCAAAACGATTTTTTTAGAGGTGGGGTACCTCTTTTCGGCATCAACCATAGCTTTACTAGTGTAATAAATAGGTCTTTGTACCCCATTATCATCCTTTCGGAGTAACACAGAGCTAGTGGCATGTTCGGATACGGCGAAATACAACAGAAGCACCTCTTCTGGCTCAAGTTTGGCAAGTAGTGGAGCATTCACGAGGTACCCGTTCAGCTCTTGGAAAGCCTTTTCGCAATCGGATGTCCATTGGAGCTTCTTGCAGGCCTTCAAAGCTTTTAAAAAAGGCTTACACCGGTCGGTAGCCTTGGAGATAAAGCGGTTCAGGGCAGCTACCCGACCTGCCAAGTTTTGAACCTCCTTGATGGTGCTTGACGATTTCATGTCAAGAACTGCAAAAATTTTATCGGGGTTGGCTTTAATCCCTCGTTGTTGTACCATTAACCCGAGAAACTTTCCTGAAGTAACCCTAAACGCACATTTTTCAGGGTTGAGCCACAAGTGGTGTCTTCTCAAAACGGTAAAGGTATCTCTGAGGTGCCCCAGGTGTTCCCCTGCATGCACCGATTTGGTGATCCTGTCGTCTATGTACACCTCCATGGTGCGCCTGATTTGTTCCTTGAAAATTTTATTCACTAACCACTGATAGGTAGCCCCGGCATTCTTCAAACCAAATGGCATAATCTTACAGCAGTACAAACCACGGTTGGTGATGAAGGTCGTTTTCTCTTGATCGGGTTCATACATCGAAATTTGGTTGTAACCGGAGAAAGCGTCTATAAAACTAAGCATCTCATGGATCGCTGTTGCATCAACCAGTTGGTCCACCCGGGGAAGCGGGAAACTATCCTTGGGGCAGGACTTGTTCAAATCGGTGAAGTCCACGCACATACGCCACTTTCTGTTTGATTTCTTAACAAGAACAACATTGGATACCCAATCGGGGTACACTACTTCTCGTATAAACTTCGCTACTAATAGGTAATCTACCTCATGTTCAATTCCATCGTACCTCTCTTGGTTGAAGCAGCGACGCTTCTGTTTGACCGGTTTATTAAGCGAGCTGATATTGAGTTTGTGACAAAAGAGGGAAGATGGGATACCTGACATATTCGAGTGGGACCAAGCGAATACATCGTGGTGCTCATGTAGGAAGGTGATAAGCTTCTCTCTTTGTTCCTTCGAGAGGTTGGAGCCTACATTCACTGTCTTTGTTGGGTCGGTGGCGCAAATCGAGACTGAAATAAGGTCTTCAACTAGAGTATCCCATTTTTCATCTTTCAATATTCGGGGATCCAAAGGTGCCTCAACTTCACATCTGGGCTCCTCCCGGTCCCCGTGGGGTACCCTCGTGCTATCCTACTTAACTGCTTCTACCCCTATTGGTGAAGACTCCAACTATTTTCGTAGGTGGGCTACCTGAGGAGATTTTTTTAGTATTGCTCTCCGCTGTCTACTAAGTGCTCCCTTTGAGGGGTAAGGTGTGGGCTGGTTGCTACTGAGGTACTCTTTCATCAGCGGATCGAAAGCTATTTGGTAAGTGACTCTGGCGGCCATGGAATAACATCCATGAGCCGATTGCTGGTCCCCTTTAATGGTAATAACTTCTTGGGCGGCCGGGACTTTCATGGCGAGGTAGTGTATAGATACCACTGCTTTAGTTGCTACTAAGAACAGCCTACCCAATATAATATTGTAGGCACCTGGGTGATCTACAATAAGAAAATCAATCATATGAATAACACGGTGAGATAGCTCACCAAGTGTAACGGGCAGCGTAATGATACCCTTTGGTATAACTATATCCGCAGCGAACCCAATAAGAGGTGTAGCATAGGGGGTGATCTTTGGCGACTCAATCCATAGTTAATCCAAGGCGCTTTTGAAAATGATGTCAACAGAGTTGCCTGTATCTACGAGGGTTCTTGCTACCTTACCAGTGGCAACCTTCAAAGTAATTACGAAGGCATCGTCGTGGGGGTACGAGATGCCCTCCACATCTTTTTCTGTAAAAAGGATAAGCAGGGGATGGTGGGGTACCTTTAGTGTACCCCATTCATTAAGGTTGACTTCTATACCCATATTGGTGGTTATCGACAACGATCTACCATAGCCTTTGACAGCCCTCTTAGATTGGCCCGCTAAAGTCAGTCCACCCATGATCATTTGAACATATACACCTTTCTTATGTTCAGGGGGTACCTCTCGTTCAGGACTACCATCAGCTAACCGCTTGCCCTTATCGTGCTCCGCGAATTTCCAAGCTTCTCGCATTCCAGCAACAAATTCCTTGAGGTACCCATTAAGAATCAAAGATTTAATTTCCTTTCGCAATGTAAAACACTCGGCTGTGATGTGACCAAAGTTCTCATAGAACTCATAATACTTCAAGTTACGCTTCATGTTCGGGTACTTCTTAATTGGCTTAGGTGGACAGAGGAGGCCGTTATCCCGAATATGGTAGAAGATCTGCTCTGGGGATCGATTCAGTGGGTGATAAGACTCATACCGATTCCTCGGTTGTGGCTCTCGCTGATCCGGTGGCTGCGATCTTGGAGGTTGGGGTACCCTCGAGGTACCATGAAGGTTATACCCTTGTCCTCGTAGGGCAACCCGTGGAGGGCTCCGTGGCCAGGGTACCCGCGGTATTGGGGCCTCCATCCTTTTGGGCTTCTCTTTGTTATTTGTAACATCAGCTTTATCTTCTTGGTGCTTCAATTGACATTTTTCACCCTTCTCCACCTACTGCAACACCCCGGAACGGGTCACTGTGTATTGGTTTTCAAATACTCCAGCTCGCAGCACCTCTTGGTGGAAACGACTCACATACTCTGCCAAAGGTTTGGCTTCCCCTTGCTTAATAAAGGCAAGTTTAGAGGCTTCCTTGTCTTGAGTAGAAGCGTAAGAAAACTCTTTAGTAAATTCGGATAATAATTAGTGTAAGGAAGATATGCTACGCATTTTCAAAGAGCGAAACCATGACTTCACGGGGCCTGTGAGTGTGTGTGTAAACATCCTACACATGGCCCTCTCATTTACATGTTTGATAAGTATTTGGTTGCGGTATAGCTCAGCATGCTCCGAGGGATCAATGGTACCTGAGTATTGGAGTATCTGAGGCATGGTGAACGCCTTGGGGAGGGCTGCCTTCCGAATCTCCATAGTGAACGGCGATTGGTAGGTCATTGGCGTTGGTGCAGCTATGATATTTTGCTTCTTGGAGAGGAGCTTCACTTGGGCTTCTAAGTTCTCCATCTTTTCTACAAGTTTGAGGGGTACCCTCGGTGTACCCGATAATGTCGCCGCCATTTAATAAGCCATTTTGGCATTTAACTTGTCACGGAGATCCTCTTGAGTATGCTTTGCATGCCTCGTACCCTGGCTGCTGGGGGAATTACAAGAGGCAGTGGAACGCTCGTCGTGGGAGCCCACGATTTGAAACTTAGAACGAGTACCTGATGGCCTAGGCTTTGGCTTGCTAGCCTCGGGTACCCCTCTTACCATAGCTTGGTTGTCCGCTTGATATGATAGAGCTTCTAGCGTCACCGGAGGAAGTGAACTTTCGGGTACCCGAGGTCCGACTGCTCTAAGTATAGCGTGGGCGAGATCCTCAAAACGCTTATGCGAAATAGGTTCCTCCACTTAGCGAACACCCATCGATTGCTTGACACCCTTGCCCTTGTTATTGCGGGCTACCCTTCTTACAGGATCACTACCTTCACTATTGTTGTCATCTCCCATCCTTGTAGGATCCCCCATTAAACCTTTGGGAGATACGTCAGGTGTCATGTATTGGAGTACCCACAACAACTAGTTTGGTAACTGCAGTAAAGGCTTTTCGTGCGACTCCCCACAGACGGCGCCAATTGTTTTCAACAGATTTTGGGGTAGAAAAATCCAAAATCTATCTTAAACGATGAATTTATATTTTTTAGGGAGATGGGGTACCTTACTAGTATATTGTGTGGGGCGCGGTGTATCGGAAATTTGGGGGAGGTGAGAAGGGGAGAGAGCGTAATAACAATGGTGGACGGTCAGAAGCAAAAGATATGTCCTTCAAAATGAGCTTCACACCTGTAAAACAGTGAAATAAAGGTTAGAGGTGAAGCCGGGGTACCCCAGTGTTCACACTCTGACGCTCAAGTTAGCAAACTCAAGCTTTTATAGCAAAGAGAGCTAGCTAACCCTCTGTAAATTAGGGTTTAAGGTT
This sequence comes from Citrus glauca, assembly GCA_029633175.1. Lineage (NCBI taxonomy): Eukaryota > Viridiplantae > Streptophyta > Magnoliopsida > Sapindales > Rutaceae > Citrus > Citrus glauca. Next base: position 20,797,633 of record JAQOOD010000005.1, read on the forward strand.
GAAGAAAACCTATTTTTTGGAGTGTGAGTGTTAATGGTGAGTGAGAACATGATGGAGAATGAAAACTAGATGCCTTTATATATGGAGTACCTCACCTGCCACGTGGCGAACCATTTTTAATTAACGTCATTTTTCCGTTTTCATGACTTTTGAAGCGTTATGTGCATGCTCGCGGCGTATCTCATCATTTGGAAACGTGGCGCACGCTGGAGAGTGGTCCAAGGTACCTCTGCAGCAGCTGTTGGGTAGGCAATTGGAGATTATTGTCCTTGGGACAATGCCCTTTATTCTGGCAGAGGTGGCAGGCGGCTGTCCTTCCTTTTAGCACATCATTTTTTATTTCCAATTTTTACAAAATCAAGTAATATCTTTTAGGAGGCAAAGACGTTTCTCATGGCGGATATTTTTGGAGGACTTTTTTGCATCGTTCTGCCGGGTACCTCGACTTACGTGGGGCACCTCTCATTATTCGGAGTACCCCTGTTTGTGTGAGGTATCTCATATTATATGGGGTACCCCCATTCGTGTGGGGTACCTCAGATTGTTCTGGAATTATTCCATTAATCGACACCTGGTGCTTTTACCGCCTTTCCCATTTTTCCCTCAAACATCAGACGTGTGCTAAACATCTATTTAGATTATAATCAATTTTTTTCTGTACAATAATAAGTTAATGAATGTTGTTTCAGGTCAACAATTCACATTTTTTATTTATTTCATTTGTATGGTAATATGGCTTACCACCAACTGAGAGTCAAATTACCACATTATTTAACTCACTAAATAAAGGGAGGTAACATCTTTATCTTCCTTTTATTCTTTTTCCCCCTTTTTCCCCCTCCAATGAAACTTCATCGGTTAAAGAAGCAAAGATCAAAGATCAGCTGGAATTTCTTCCTGCAACAATCACATATTGAAATGCTAACTGAAGATTTTGGCCAATTTGTGAGCTTCACTGTCACATAATCTTGGAATTGACTCTAAACCTTTGTTTATCTCCTTGCCTTTGGAAGTAATTACAGTAAGAATTGGTAATACGTTATTAGGGACACATGAAGATTCACAGATGACATAACATCACCACCAAGGCAAGTAAGGCACGGTAGTCCTCTAACTTTTTAGCTTTCAGTATCAGTTTTGAGACAAGATAAGAAAGAAAAGTCCTTTAATCATATAATTGTAATTTTTAGCAAATACATAATTTTTTTAGAAGTGCTAAGTCTCACTCTACTGGGCAAAACTTTATGGAAATAATTGAAAGAGAGACGTGGAAATTAATTTTGAAGTTTTTTTCTCAGTTGATTGTTTTGCTTCTTCAAGGGTGATCATAACTTAGTGGGCTAAAGGAGTATTTAATGTACTCTAATTATTGACGCATTTGACTTGTTTTAGAATGCAACAATGGACATGAATCTAGAAGCCAAAACATCAATAGTATTTGTATTGTCCTTACCAGGGTAAATAAACAAACGACTGAACACGACATGCATATATATGTTGATAGGGTTAAGTAAATAGTTTAATATGCTAATTCCGTAAGAGAGATTGTAACATTTTTCAATCTTTGGTTTGGTATTCTGGAAGAAAATGGTTTGCCGTTTATGGAGAAAACGGCTAACCGTTTAAGTCCAAAGAGCATGTTTTCTGTTCTAGTGAAAACGATTCACCGTTATTTAGAAAATGGCTAACCGTTTAATTACAAAGATCAATTTATTTGACATTTTGGAATAAAACGGCTCGCCATTATTTAGAAAACGGTTATACGTTTATTTCTAGAAAAATGTCAACTGGAAAAATAGTTAGCAAACTTGAAATTTTCAATTGTCAATCAATGCAAATTCAAACCAAAAGAGTATTTTTGAAGAAGCGTCATTTCTAATGGTTGTATTCTTTCAAATAAACATCTTATTTATAAAAGATTGATACACAAATAGATTAATATCAGATTTTACAAGTTTCATATATGTTCTGGAAATACAATCTTATTTGCGAGAGATTGTATTCGGGATTTGATATATCTTGGGGGTAAATTTACTATTAAAACTCTGTAGCAAACCAAGATTGGTGAGGGCAAATAAAACCTTAAAGGAAAGTGTGCATATACGTCTCAAATCCTAAAAAATTTTCTTTGTTCTCTTTGCCTCCATATTATTAAAATTCGAAAATTCACCAACAATCTTTAAGGTTTTATTTAAATGCAAATGGAGGCTGAGAAGAGTTTGACGTCATTTCTTAATCCTAGTGTCCATCTCAATTGTTTTGATGGAACTAATTTCACTCATTGGAAGGGAAAATTGTTCTTTATTCTTACTGTTCTTAAAGTGGCATATGTTCTTGATCCGAAATTGGAACCATTTCCAGAACCAAGAGAAGATGATACTGAAGTTGTTAAGGCTGCAAGGAAACATCGTGAAGATGATGAATTAATGTATCGGGGTCACAAACTCAATACGCTTTCTGACATGTTATATGATCTCTACAATTCTATGACTTCTCCGGTGGAAATTTAGAATACTCATGAGTACAAATACAAAACGGAGAAAGAAGGTACTGACAAATTCCTTGTCTCTAAATATTTTAAACTTATTATGGTAGACACAAAATCCATTCTTGATCAAATACATGAGTTATAATGGCGTTTTAACAAGAGGAGGTAAGAGGTATTTTATCACTTTTATTGATGATTGTTTTAGATACACTTATGTGTATTTACTTAGAACAAAAAATGAAGCTTTTGATAAATTTAAAATTTTCAAAGCTGAAGTTGAGAACCAAAAATAGAAGAAAATCAAAATAGTTCATAGTGATAGAAGTGGTGAATATTTTTCAATTGAATTTAATAATTATTGTGAAGAATTTAGAATTATTCACCAAAGATCAGCTCCATTTACTCCTCAGCAAAATGGTTTGGCTGAAAGAAAGAATAGGATCTTCACGGATATGATAAATTCCATGATCCTTAGTGCAAAACTACCAAATAATTTGTGGGGGGAAGCATTACTCATTTCATATTATATTCATAATAGAATTACATCTTTGAAAATACATGTATCTCCTTATGAAATTTGGAAAGGAAGAAAATCAAACTTGATGTATTTAAGGGTCTGAGGTTTTTTAGCTTTTTATAAAATACATGATCCTAAATCATCAAAGTTAAGTGCTAAAGGTATAAAGAGTGTTTTCGTAGGATATACTGAAAATTCCAAGGCTTATAGGTTGTTAGATTTAGATTCTAATGTGATTGTGGAATCTAGAGATGTTGAATTCATTGAGAATAAATTTCAACATGATTCTAATATTGAATTAGAATCAATTATCGATCAACCATGTGTTAATACTCCTGTTACCTCCACTAACAATAATAAAAGAAAAGAGTATGTGACATCTTTGGAACCAATGAGGAGTCAACGTGAAAAGAAAGAAAAGAGTTTAGCTTCAGATTTTATTTCATCACAAGCACTACTCTTCTTGGTTGAAGGGGATAGAAAGAATGTACTTAATAAAGTACCATTGTTATTAAATATTGAAAAAGATCCAAAAATATTTAGCGAAGCTATGTCTTCTAGAGATGCTTCTTTTTAGAAAGAGGAGGTAAATGATGAAATGGATTTGATTATGTCGAATCACATATGGGTCTTGGTTGATCTTCCTCCAGGATCTAAACCAATTAATAGCAAATGGGTATTTAGAAGAAGGTACAATAGTGATGGTTCTTTGCAAAATTTTAAAGTTAGATTAGTAGCCAAAGGGTTTAAGCAAAGAAATAGTATTGATTATTTCGATACATATGCTCCTGTAAGGTTAACTTCTATAAGAGTGCTAATTGCAATTGCTTCATTGAACAATTTGTATATGCATCAAATGGATGTTAAAATCGCTTTTCTTAATGGTGATCTTGATGAAGAAATCTATATGGAACAACTTAAGTGATTTGTTTTGCCAGGAAATGAGAAAAAGGTATGCAAGTTAGTCAAATCACTTTATGATTTAAAGCAAGCACCAAAACAATGGCATGAGAAATTTGATTCGGTAATTTTATCCCATGGTTTTAAGCATAATAATGCTGATAAATGTATATATTTTAAATTTACGAATGATTTTGGTGTGATTATATGCTTGTATGTTGATGACTTGCTTATTTTTGGAACAAATATACAAGGAGTAGATGATACAAAGAAGTATTTAACTTCACAATTTAAGATGAAAGATCTTGGTAAAGTAGATATTATCTTAGGTGTCAAAGTGAAGAAACATAATGGGGGTTACTTGTTGTGTCAATCTCATTATATAGAGAAAGTGCTTCTTAAATTCAATTATTTAAAATTTAAAGAAGCTAATAGTCCATATGATTCTAGTATTAAATTACTAGATAATTCAAGTCAAGTAGTAGCACAACTAGAATATGCTAGTGCTATTGGTAGCTTGATGTATATTATGTATTGTACGAGGCCTGATATAGCATTTGCAGTTTGCAAAATATCAAGATTCATGAATAGCCCTAGTGTTGAACACTGGAAATCAATTGGTAAGTTACTTAGTTATGTTAAAAGGACCATTAATTTGGGTTTGTTTTATAATGATTATCCTGAAGTACTGGAAGGATATTCAGATGGTAGTTGGGTAATCAACACAAGAGATAATAAATCCACTTCTGGTTGGATTTTTACAATTGCTAGAGGAGCAGTTTCTTAGGCTTCTAAGAAACAAGCGTGCATAACTCATTCAACAATCGAAAATGAGTTTATAGCACTTGCAACTGTAGGCAAGGAAGCAGAATGACTGAGAAATTTATTGTTTGATATAATGTTGTGGCCACAACTAATGCCATCTATTTATTTGTATTGCAATAGTGAAGCTACATTGTCTAGAGCTTATAATAAAGTGTATAATGGAAAATCTAGACATATTAGGTTGAGACATGAATATGTGAAACAATTAATCGTAGATGGTGTTATTAATATTGTTATTGTTAGAACTAATAAGAACCTTGTAGATCCTTTAACAAAAGGTCTTTCAAGAGACTTAGTTAAGAATACATCTTTTAGAATGAGATTGAAACCTTTAAATAATAAAGTCACCAACAATGATAACCCAACTATGTAGTAGTTGTACCGCTACTCCATAGTTAAATAGGTAATAACAAGTTGTTGTTATGTGACTAGTTCGACACCAATTAATAAAATAATCCCATTCGAGATATTCGGTGCAAATAGCTACAAGGTTGAGGTTGAGTATTTACTCTTAACGAATTTCAAGTCTTATAGTAGCTAAAGACATGATTTGAAACTTCACCTAAGTGAACATAAGAAATGGTGTCGTTTCTAACAAGATCATGGTTTAATCTTGTAAATGTTCAAGAATCCAAGATACAGCACAAGGCCGGAATAGTGCTAAATATTGGAACACAATATTGAAATCTGGGATAGCTTATATGTGATGTATCTCCGGTATTTACTTAAGAGACAAAGTTTAATGCTTAGCACATTATTGTCTTGTAAATTTTTTGAAATACACTTACTAATTAAAGGTTAAAATCGAAAGACACATTTTTGTATGTATAAGTTCATCATTAATAAATCTGAAAAATATTACAATTTAGTGGGGGATTGTAAGAGAGTTGTAACATTCTTCAATCTTTGGTTGGATATTTTGGAAGAAAAGAGTTTGCCGTTTATGGAGAAAACGATTAACCGTTTAAGTCCAGAGAGCATATTTTCTGTTCTAGAGAAAATGGCTCACCGTTATTAAGAAAACGACTAACCATTTAAGTCTAGAGAGCATGTTTTTTGTTCTAGAGAAAACAGCTCACCGTTATTGAGAAAACGGCTAACCATTTAATTACAGAGACCAACTCATTTGACTTCTGGAATAAAACGGTTCGCCGTTATTTAGAAAACAGCTAACCGTTTATTTCTAAAAAAATGTCAACTGGGAAAACGGTTAGCAAACTTGAAATTTTTTCAATTGTCAATCAATGCAAATTCAAACCAAAAGAGTGTTTTTGAAGAAGCATCATTTCTAATGGTTGTATTCTTTCAAATAAACATCTTCTTTTTAAAAGATTGATACACAAATAGATTAATATCAGATTTTGCAGGTTTCCTGCATGTTCTGGAAACACAATCTTATTTGCTAGAGATTGTATTTGGGATTTGATATATCTTAGGGGAAATTTGTCATTAAAACTTTGTTGCAAACCAAGATTGGTAAGGGCGAATAAAACCTTAAAGGAAAGTGTGTATACACATCTCAAATCCTAAGAAAATTTCTTTGTTCTCTTTGCCTCCATATTCTTAAAATTTGAAAATTCACCAACAAATTCATCCTCAAATCGTTGATGGAAAAATCTCAAGATACATAGTATTATATCTAATTAATTGCAGAGTTGTTGTCCTTTTCGTACCATCCTCAAGGCAGTTATTAGTATCTATTAATGAGTGACACGTTAATTAATATAAAAATCATATTTTTTTCCATAATACTTTAAGAGTAATTTCTTTTGTCGCCATAATCTTCTTGCATATTTGGATCCTCTCCTAATATAATCTTTTCTAATATTTGTAAGAGATTTTGATATGATAATTAAATAATTTTTATGAATAGGCTCATGATTTTCATTATTAAAGACAAAAACAAGACGGACTATTTGCACTTTAAAAATTATTTTTAACACTATTTTTAACACTATTTTTAACAAAATGTTTACCTATCATGTGAATCATTATTAAAGGCAATTTGTTATAAGTTAATATTACCTAATTACTTTGAGCATCATATAGCACACGTATTATTCAATTTATAGTTCTTACGCCTTAAAACTCTAAAATTTTTATTTCCAAAATCTTAATCAATACTTCAATGAGCAATAGTAAATCAATATTTGAGAAAAATTTTTACTACAAACTATATATAATACTTTTATTTTTTAAAAAATAAAAACAAATAAAGTACTATGAAACTCCCATTATTACTTTATCTCTTAACCCTTCCTCTTCTTGGTGTTCTTCTGCTTCTCCTCCTTCCTTTTCATTTTTTTTGTAGTATTTATAGAATACATTTTATTATTATGTTTGTATCGCAAGTTATTTTGGGTGCAAAATTAATCTTATATTAAATAAAACAAAACAATTAATAACTAAAAGTGTGTAAAATATTTTATTCAAAATTTTTTGATTTTATTATTATAAATACATATTAGATTTCTTAAAATTGAGTGTGCTAAATAATTTTGTTGTCTTTTAAGTAAATAAAATTAATTAACTTAAATAAAGTTGAATGAGGATTTTTTTTATTTGAAGAATGTACAAAGTAGAAGCTGATATTTTAAAATTATTACATAAATGTAAAAGCTAATAAAGTACTCAAAATAATTTTAAAGTACAAGTAACCCAACCCCGCAAAAACTCTATGTTTGTGCTTACAAAAATTCTAAAACTAACAAACAAACCCACATTATCTCTTTTTTTCCATTTTCTTACATAAATCAACCACCATAGATGAGGTGATTGCTCCAACCCACGTCCTATCCCCCACCATCATGCTTATAGGATTGAATTTTATTTTTCCCCTCCGCTAAAATTTCTTCTTTGTTTGTAGGATACAATCTTCAGTTCATTATATCGTTTTCGATCTCAATCACCCAAGCATGCACTCTGAAGCACTATCACTTGTATTTTCCTTAAGCAGAAATATATATATTTAAAAAAATCAATTAAAGATCAAAATATATATTCAAGTAAAACCAATATACACAATATTACCATAAAACTTTTGTTAGGGAATATGTCATAATTTTCAATAAGGATTTCTTTGGATATTTTCATCTTTAGTAGGATTCCTATTTAAGGAACAAGTAATTTCATCTTTGGGACTTAATTATTAAAGGAAGAATAATACTAGTACAAGAAAATGAATATTTCTCCTACAAGAAATAATCATTATATATACGGAGGTTGGGTTTACTTATTTATATAAGACAACAATCAATTCTCTGCAAGTAGACAGTTTCTAATGTGAGAAAGGAAGTAGGACTATTGAGAGATGAGGTGTTATTGGGGTTTTGGTGTGAGGAAAAATACTAAAGTGATTGCAATAATTTTTCACATAGTGGATTTTTCTCTCGTTGTCCTTGGCAGTTGTGGTTTTTCTGCAGTATAGGAATTTTCCACGAAAAATCTTGTATTGTGTGATTGCGTTTATTCTCCATCTATTTATTATTATTATTTGTTTGATGTTTTGCTTACCAGATCTTGGGCATAATTAAAATTACCTAACAAGTGTTATTAGAGCTAAAGATTGTTCTACAAAGCAATTATGTCAATAAATAAATTTTCAAATCTTGTGAGGATTGAGGTTGGAAAGTTTGATGAAACAATAAATTTTGGCTTGTGGCAAATTCAAGTCAAGGATGTATTGATTCAATATGGGCTACACAAGGCTTTAAAGGTCAAACCATCCCCTACTTCTAGCTTAGATACACTCTATGTCGTTACTATATGGCATAATGAATACTTAGCACTATATTAATTAGTTAGAAAATTTCCCTCTAGTATTTTGTGGGTCGTTTTGACTTAATGTCAACAGAGAGTGTATCTAAGCTATTTAGTGGATGGCCTTACCACATTGTTGACAGAATGAATATTATCATCTGGCACAACATGTTCTTGACACCTCATTTAATAGAAGATCATTACCTCGGGCACACTGAGCGCTTGAAACTATATTTATTAGAATGAGAATTATAAAGAGTGAAAATATCTACTCATGCATTAATTGGAACTAAAAAAAATATAAAGTCCATGGTGAATGTTAAATGTGAATCTAGAGACTTAAGTGTTTTATTTGTATTTTTTTCATCTTTAACTCATTCCTACCATTTTATTTTAAATCTTTCACTTCTAACCTACTCACATATACACCTAGAAAATTAACCCTTCACATAATTAAATCTACCTTCTCGTGAGATCGAAGCTCATCACCACAAAATCTATCCTACAATAGATTTTTGTGCTCGTAAGTACAACAAAATTTGCACAACAAGAAGAAAAGAAGAAGAAGAAAAAGAAGAGAGGAAGACTTGAAAAAGAAGAAGAAGAAGAGAGGACTTGAAGAAGAAGTTGTTCGACAGCAACAGAAGGAAGAAGCAAAGAAAAAGGGAAGAAGAGATAAAAAAAAGGAAAATAAAAAGAAAAGAAGATGATGATATTTGTTAGCAGCGAGAAGGAGAAGAAAGAGAAAAAAGAAAAAGAAGTGGAGGAGTGTGGCAACTAAGAAGTGAATGTTTGGGAATTGGGAGTTGTGATGTGTTAAGATTAGGAATATGTTTTTAAGTTATTTTTTTTTCTTTTTTTTCAATTTTCTTGGTTAACCCAATCGGGTTGACTATTCGGTTCGGGTTAATCCAAACGGGTTGTAAACTTCAATCAAAACCGAACCAACCGCGAAATCGGTTTGAGTCAACTTGATCCAAATGCCCACCTCTACTTAAAATATCTACATATGGACAAGACAATCAGCAACCCTATTGTTATGAGAATATTGAAAATTCATCATTCTATTACGAAGACACCAACTCTCTGTCTTGTATTAAAATTAGGTGATTGTAGCCTAAAAATTATATTATTAAAGTATTTGATAAACATTAATTGTTGTGCCTTGAAATTTAAGATGATTTGATTCTGAATAAATGATGAAAAACCTATAATATCTTTATTATTTTTATTAAATTATTATTTCAAAATTATAATTATCACACACTATTAATTTTTATTTTATAGTAGCAGTCTCTTTTTTTCACAGTAGTTATGCCTTAAATCTTTTACAATACCTCAATACTAAATTGAGCCCAAGTCTGACCCATAAAACCCTTTAAGAGCTTATGCCACCCTTTATCACGAGGAAAAATCAATAATGGTAAAGGTTGCCATTAATTCAGCATAATGCATTGTATTATGAGCCTGTTTGGGATTTTTATGGTTGATAAAATAAGCTGCTTTTATTATGTATATAAAATAATATACTGAATGAGACAGTATCTTAGTGTTTAGTGTTGTGCAAATTTTATTGAACTTGCAAGCGCACGAATCTGTTGCAGTATATATTAATGGTGCGAGTGTCGATCCTACAAGGAGGTGGATTTTAATTATATATAAAATTAATTTAGTGAATGCGTGATTGGATTTAAGGTGGAAAATGATTTAGAATATGCTAAAACTTAAATTAGAATGGCAAGAATAAATTCTAAAATTGAAATTGAAATGACAAGAATAAATTGTAGAGAATTCTAATGAAATGACGTACTTGGGTATCTGGATCCGTATCAACATGCATCATGGGCTAAATATTCCTTATTAATACCAATTAAATCATGAGGGGGAAATCTACACCTCATGAACCACACTCTAATAAATATGGTGCTAAGGGCTTATCGTGCCAAAAAACTTATACTAGGGTGCCGGTGAAACCAAGGCAGTACCAGACAAGACTAGTTATTATTTGTCGACGAGAAGTCAAAACATCCACAAAAACTAGAGGGGAAGAGAAAATAAATTTTCCAAATCAAGCCCATGACACATGTTGAGACTTCACCTTCAACCCAAGCTTGAAAGAAAATTAGCCACTCATAGTTGAACTAGGGGCTAAATGAGAATTTATTAAAATACGTAGAAAATACAAGATAGAGAGAGAATTACAGAAAATGAATCCCAAAAATGGATTCAAAGGTGCCAAATTAGGGGAAGGCCCCCTTTTTATAGTTACATCGAGTAAATCATAGCCATTGGATTAAAAACAGTTTGGACGCTCAGGATTTCGCCACGTCATCAGTCAACAGTAAAGTCAACAGTATGCGTGAACAGTACGCGGTTCAGCTACTATTTGCACAGTAACGCGGTTCATGTGAATAGTACCATACATGTGAATAGAAAGGCTCAAACGGATGGCTAGAAAGGCTCAAACGGATCAAAGATGGTCTTTCCATTATCTTTCATGACTCTAAATAATCTTCCATATTTACTAATTAAATGGGCTTCTAAATGTAGCAACACACCATTTTTTTCTCTTTTTTTTTAGGATTAACTCAAAAGAAATCTAGAGATCGTGTACAATAATAAACTGCTAAGCTGTATAAAGAATAGGCAAAAGGGTTACTCTCCAAGAAAACTGATAGGCTCAAAAACTCACTTGGTATTTATTATGACATGTTCATTCCTTCAAGCAACTCATATTTATCTCCGACATCAACATGTAGAGTAGCAAACATAGTGTAACATCACTTAAGACCAAAGATAATACAAATACTAAAATTTAAAATTAATCATGTCATCCAATGTCAAAATAAATCACACAATTTTTTTTTAACAACAATCTACCCCCCAACCTATTCTAAACGTGAAAATAAAATATGCATGCAGAAATATGAAAATGATGCAAAAAAACTAATTAGAAAATGAAATTTTTTTTTAACTTAAGAATATGCGTTTCTAGAGACACTACACTCTATATTCAGCCATCTTTGACTCAAAACTTTTTGTTTGAAAATGTATATTTATAAAGAAGAAATTAAAAAAAAAGAAAAATGAATATCAAAACATAATAAAGAAAAAGAAAATATCTAATTTTTTTTTTAAAAACGATGAAGATGCGTTTCTAGAGTCACTACACTCCATATTCAGCCATCTTCAACACAAAAAATTAGCAACAATTAGTTTCTACAAAAAAAAATTAGTAAAAACTTAACCAATATTCCACAATTGTCGACTATTCCTCCCCTCAACCAGAACGAAACATTGTCCTCAATGTTTTAAAGGAAAGAAGTAGGGTTTAGAAGACATCACCTAGGTGGTGCAACACAAAAGAAAATATTTACATGCGAAGAGTTAAATCTAATTTGTACTTCTTACTGCGGCTACTGTTACCGTCATCATTTGAACGCTCCAACACAAAGCTCCAGGGATCTAGCTCCGGTTTATAAGCTTGTAACATATCCAGTAGCTCATTAGTAGTGTGAGCACAAATAAAAAGCTTTTTCGCACTGGAAGGAATAAAGTAGTTTCTTATTGCATGGTTAAGAAATACGATAAAGCCATCATAAAAATTATTGACATTTAACAAACCGATGGATTTCTGGTGAATGTGCAGTTGGACCCAAGATGCTAGTGTGATAAGTGCCTCTAGTATTGCAAGATCTCCTAGAAGGAAAATAAAAGCATCAGCGTGATTAAGCATTTCAGTTATTCGTTCTTGCATACCTGAGACGACTAACTCTTCTCCAGTCATTGAGTCAGACACACTGCCCAAAAGTTTTAGGACTCTGGGGATGATGCCTAATACTTGGCTTCTTCTGACAAAAGCAGCTTCTGAGACCAATTTTGATAACCCTCGGTTACCTCCTCCATACACCAAGTGTAATTTTCTCTCTGCTATGCTTCGACCAAGATCTATGGCTGCATCAATGAACTCTTTATGTTTGCCATAGGTAAATCCAGAAAGCACACAAATGTTCTTGATTTGTCTACTAGGAGTAGCTGCCATTGGAATATTTCTCAAAAACAATTTGTGAGTGCATAACAAAAAGTCATATTTAAGAATCTTGGTGACAATGGATCACAACTGTGTATGAGGTGGCATGTCAATGTCAAATAACACGTTAAGCAAATGGCTCGATAGTCAAAAAGCATATGGCTCAATAGTCAAAAAGGAAACAGTAAAAACAAACAGCAATAAAATTATTAAAGACAATAATGCAAATGATAAAAGAATAGTGAAATGAAATAAAATAACAGTAAGGTAAAAGGATATGTACAGGTAGTTGCGACTGTGGCTCACATCTTCCTCTGGTTTTACGTCTAGAAACGGCTTGAACGCCCTCTATGGGTCGAGGATAAGCTTCCCATCCAGTTTTCTTATAAACTGGCAAACAGGGTCGTTTATAGTTAGATTCCCGAGACTATATCGTGCATGCTCTTTTTGGAATAATGGCCATAACTGGAGAATCGCTCCTTGCACATATCCACTGGGATGCGTTTCAAGAGACAGAAGGATATCATCCAATGACTCCTTATTCAAGCCATTCTTAATGAATTGAATCTTATCTTCTCTGTTTTATTGAACTCGCAAGCGCACGAATCTGTTATAGTAAATATTAATGGTGTGAGCGTCGATCCCACGAGAAGGTGGATTTTAATTATATATAAAATTAATTTAGTGAATGAGTGATTGGATTTAAGGTGGAAAATGATTTAGAATATGCTAAAACTTAAATTAAAATGGCGAGAATAAATTCTGAAATTGAAATTGAAATGACAAGAATAAATTGTAGAGAATTCTAATGAAATGACGTAATTGGGTATCTGGATCCGTATCAACATGCATCATGGGCTAAATATTCCTTATTAATACCAATTAAATCATGAGGGGGAAATCCACACCTCATGAACCACACTCTAATAAATATGGTGCTAAGGGCTTATCGTGCCAAATAATAATAATCTTATACTAGGATGCCGGTGAAACCAGGGCAGTACTAGACAAGACTAGTTATTATTTGTCGACGAGAAGTCAAAACATCCACAAAAACTAGAGGGGAAGAGAAAATAAATTTATCAAATCAAGCCCATGACACATGTTGAGACTTCACCTTCAACCCAAGCTTGAAAGAAAATTAGCCACTCATAGTTGAACTACAGGCAAAATGGAAATTTATTAAAATAATTAGAAAATACAGGATAGATAGAGAAATACAGAAAATGAACCCCAAAAATGAATTCAGATGTGCCAAATTAGGAGGGGAGGCCCCCTTTTTATAGTTACATCGAGTAAATCATAACCATCGGATTAAAAACAGTTTGGACGCTCAGGATTTCGTCACGTCATCAATCAACAGTAAAGTCAACAGTACGCGTGAACAGTACGCGGTTCAGCCACTATTTGCACAGTAACGCGGTTCAGCCACTATTTTCATAGTAACGCAAACAGTACCCGTACATGTGAATAGTATCATACATGTAAACAGTATCATTTTTCCTTTTATGCTCCTCCTAAGGTTTTCAACCGTCCTGAGTTCAAAAATGATGTCCGTTTTGCCATTTGATCTCTCGTTTATTATGAAATAATTATGATGCCCCTAAAATACATAAAATACTTAATTAAAATAAAATACACATAATTAAAGTAAGGGTTGTTAGTAATACTTGATATGTAAAATAACAATTTTTTCCTTTATAAATATGCGCTTTCTAACACTCAGCATTTAGTAACTTATGTTGTTGCAATTTCTATAAGTTTGAAAAGTAAAGTACATGCATTTAGTAATTTTAAGGATGTTATTTTATTTTATAATGATCAAAATAGATATAAGTTTAAATTATTTTGTTTATATATTAAGATTGTGAAAAATAAAATATAATTGTCTTTTTGTTCAAATAGTAATGTTATAATTTGAATTTTTAAAAAGTATGGTAACTTATTCAATAAGCCGCTTTCAAGAAGATACATCTTATCTGCTTTTTAAAAGCTGTTGTCAGATTAAAGAAACTTATAAAATAAGCAGTTTTCAAGAAAATTCACCAAACATCATATTCGTCAAAATTTATGGAAAAAATTGCCTATACCATTTAAACCTTAATCTAAACTGGGACATGAAACCCAAGGCTCAGCCGAAACTTCCTAAATTTCCAATCAAATAATTATGAAAAAATAACATCATGACAAGCTAAAGGTCAGTGATTATCTTTAGAAAAAACCATATGCTATGAATTAGCTTTGATCCAACTTAAGAGGATGCCCAGCTGATTTAAAAAATGTCCTTGTTACCCATAAACAACAAAGTCAGGACTTGTTGAAGAAAAAAGATGCATCTTATAAAATTTCCAATAAAACGTAATTGTTAACATAAATATGTTAATAATATTGATTTTGATAATAACAAACTTTACATGATTTTTGATAAAATTATTGGAGTTATTTCCTAAATAAATGAAAGTCTTAAAAACTATTCCTTGCATGCTTATAAAAGATGGATCTTAATTTGGAAAATGATTCTTTGCAAAAACTGGTTTAAAATATGTTTCTGGCAGAAAACGGTGAACCGTTTATTTATAAACGGTTCACCAATTACGACCAGAGAGCAAAGGTTTGTCTAAGGCTCTAACCGATTAGTGAAAAACAGAAATGGATAGCTTACTGGACGCTAACGGTGAACCGTTTAATTATAAACGGTTAACCGATTACCACCAGAGAGCAAAGGGTTGTCTAGGCTCTAACCGATTAGTGAAAACGGAAATAAAGAGCTTACTGGAAACTAACGGTGAACCGTTTATTTATAAACGGTTAACCGATTACAACCAGAGAGTAATGTCACCCACAGCCTTAGCCGTTTACTTAAACGGATAACCGTTGTTCTTTTGTAGGTTACTGTACACTAACGGTGAGCCGTTTATTTGCAAACGGTGAACCGATAACGTCCAGAGAGTCATTTCGTGTAAAGCCTTAGCCGATTACTTGAAACGGATAACCGTTATTCTTTTTCAGGTCACTGGACGTTAACGGCGAAAGGGTAACTTAAAAACGGCAAATCGTTTATTTGAATTCTGGCGTAACGGTAACTTTGTCCAGCACAAACGGTTAACCGTTAACAGCTAACGGTGAACCGTTTTCGGGCAGACAGCAAATAACGGCTAGTTTTTCAGCTCTACTTATAAATAAGCTCATTCAAATTCAAAGAAGACTGATCACAACACAACCATTGAGCATATACTCGAGTTTGCAATCTTCACAAGAGCTAGAAATAAAATTTCATTTCATCTATTCACACTTTGAGCATCAACTTGTAATCTTTGATTTAGTGTGAGAGAAAATCAAATTGTAATCTTTTATTTTGAGGGATTGTAAGTGTTGGGATACACTTGGGTTAAGAGATTGGGGAAAATCTCTAGTTGTAAAGGTTATTGACACCTTGGAAGTCAAGTGTAAGCTATTGAAGCCTTGGAGGCTTGCTTAGTTGAAACCTCAAGCCCGGAAAGCTTGGAGGCGTGGACGTAGGCGAGGTTGGCCGAACCACGTAAACATCGTTGTGTTTGATTCTCTCTTTCTCTATCTTTTAATTTGTGATCGATTCATTTATTACTGTTTTTAATTTCGTTTTAGATTTGCTTGATAATTTATTTTTAGTGTGAGTATTATTAAAAACCCAATTCACCCCCCTCTTGGGTTGCCTTATTAGTATTTCATTTGGTATCAGAGCTTGGTGCTCTTGTTTAGACTTAATCGTCTAGAGCTAAAGATCAATGGCAACTCAATATGATTCCACATTTAGGGAAGGACAATCCACCACTAGACCACCCTTCTTTGATGGAAATGATTACCCTTATTGGAAAACTAGGATGAGAATTTATTTGCAAGCCTTAGATTATGAGATTTGGGAAATTGTTAGTGATGGTCCTTTTATGCCCTTGACTAAAAATGAAGTCGGAGAAGATATTCCAAAACCATCACGGGATTGGAATGAACTCGAAAAGAGAAAAGCCTCTCTAAACTCTAAAGCCATGAATGCCTTATTTTGCGCACTTGATAAGAAAGAGTTTCATAGAGTGTCTAGTTGTGAAAGTGCTCATGAAATTTGGCACAAACTTGAGGTTGTCTATGAAGGGACAAATCAAGTGAAAGAATCTAAAATAAGTAGGTACACTAGGCAATATGAATTGTTCCAAATGGAACAAAATGAAAATGTGTACTCTATGTATACTAGATTCACGGACATAGTAAACACTCTAGGAGCCCTAGGGAAAACTTTTTCAAATAGTGAAAAAGTTAAGAAAATTATTAGGTCATTACCTAAGGAATGGAGACCTAAAATGACTGCCATTGAGGAAGCAAAAGATTTAAATACTTTACCTCTTGATGATTTAATCGGTTCCCTTATTTCATATGAGGAAGATTTGGCAGCTGAAAAAGGGCATAAGGAGAAGAAGAAAAACATTGCTCTCAAAGCCTCAAAACATGAGAGTGATGGGGAGAGTGAACAGGATGATGAAGAGCTGGCCATGCTAGCAAGGAGGTTCAGAAAATTCTTCAAGAAAACCGGAGAGCGAAGAAATTTCAGAAACTTCAAAAACTATAAGGAAAAGAAGGAGGCAATCACATGCTATGAATGCAAGAAGCCCGGTCACATTAGGTCGGAGTGTCCACTTATCAACAAACACAAGAAGAAAGCCATGGTTGCAACTTGGGATGACAGTGAGGAAGATTCAAGTGATGAGGAAGGATCACAAGAAGTCTCAAATCTAGCACTTATGGCAATAGGAGATGAAGATGATCTTAATGAGGTAAGTGATCCTACCTATGATGAATTGTATGATGCTTTTAAAGATTTGCATAATGAGTTGATGAAAATTGGTAGAAAGAATGCATGTCTTAAGAAGGAAATTGCAAAGCTTAAAAATGAAAATGAATCTTTGAATGCAACAATTGTATGCCTAGAAGTAGGAAACAAGACTTTGCATGATGAAATTGCATTATCAAATGAGAAGCCTAACATCATACATGAGCATTTAGAATCACAAATAGATGAGCTGAAAAATGAAAATGAAATGCTCAAGAAAAAGAGTAATGAGCTAAATGAGATTGTCTTGAAATTTACAAATGGGCAAAAGATGTTGGATAATTTGCTAAACTCACAAAAATGTGTATTTGACAAAAGTGGCATTGGTTATAAACCAAATTTGAAACAAAAACTCTACAAGAGTTATTTTGTGAAAAATACATCTATTAGCAATAAAATTACATGTCACTTTTGTAATCAAGATGGTCATATGAAAAATAGATGTGCAGTAAAGAGAAACGCATATTATGGTATGAAATGTGTTTGGGTTCCAAAAGGAATCATTGCTAACTCTCAAGGACCCAAAAAGGTTTGGGTACCTAAAACTTAAGATTTTCTCTGCAGGGCTTGAAGAAGAAGAAGAATAAGTGGTACTTGGACAGTGGTTGTTCAAGACACATGACAGGGAGCTATTCTTGGTTCTCAAGCTTCACCAAAATTGAGAACGGTGGAGACGTATCTTTTGGAGACAACTCAAAAGGAAAAATTCTTGGAATTGGAAATGTTGGTAAAGTATCTTCAACCTTAATTGAGAATGTATGCTTGGTTGAAAACTTGAAACACAATTTAATAAGCATTAGTCAATTGTGTGACAAAGGTTATAAAGTTGTATTTGATAAATCAAGTTGTGTTATTGAAAATGCATGTGATGGGAAAACTGTGTTTGTGGGAACTAGATGTGGTAATGTTTATACCATTGATATAGAATGTGCATCTACTCTTGAAAAATGTTTTTCCGCATTACATGATGATAGTTGGCTATGGCATAGAAGATTAGGACATGCAAGCATGGATTTGATTTCTAAAATTGTGAAAAATGATTTAGTCAAAGGACTTCCAAAAATCAGTTTTCAAAAAGATGGAATTTGTGAAGCATGTCAATTTGGAAAATAAATCAAAACCTCTTTCAAAAACAAGAATCATATCTCTACTTCAAAACCACTTCAATTACTTCATTTAGACTTGTTTGGACCTTCTAGATATGCTAGTTTAAGTGGTAAATATTACGCATTTGTAATTGTGGATGACTTTTCTAGATTCACATGGGTATTGTTCTTAGCTAATAAGGATGATGCCATTGACGCATTTCGAATTTTCCATAAAAAGGTTCAAAATGAAAAAGGGTATTCTATTTCTTGTATTAGAAGTGATCACAGTGGAGAATTTGAAAATCATGCATTTGAAAATTTTTGCAATAATTTTGGCATTGAACATCAATTCTCATCACCTAGGACTCCACAACAAAATGGAGTAGTAGAAAGAAAGAATAGGTCCATTCAAGAAATGGCTAGGACCATGTTGAATGAAAACTCCTTGCCTAAGTATTTTTGGGCCGAAGCCGTCAACACCGCTTGTTATGTTTTAAATCGGGTGTTGATTAGACCTAATCTTAATAAAACTCCATATGAGCTTTGGAAAAATAGAAAACCCAACATTGGCTATTTTAAAGTTTTTGGATGCAAATGTTTTGTCTTGAACACAAAAGATAATCTTGGTAAATTTGATTCAAAATCTGATGTTGGTATTTTTCTTGGATACTCAAATTCAAGCAAAGCTTATAGAGTTTATAACAAAAGAACTTTGGTAGTGGAGGAATCTATGCATGTTACTTTTGATGAATCTAACCCCTCCTCTGCGGAGAAAGGAGTTGTTGATGATAATGCAGAAGAAGAACAACAAGAAGAAGCATCAAATGACAACCAAGAAGACACAACAAATGGAGTTCAAGAAAAGCATCATGAAGAACAAAATGTGGAGCAAAATGAAGGTACTTCTCAAACACTCCCCAAGGAGTGGAGGTATGTTTCCTCTCACCCAAAAGATGGAATCTTAGGAGACCCCTCACGAGGCGTTACCACTAGATCTTCTCTTAGGAACACATGTGAGCATGCTGCATTCATTTCTCAAATTGAACCAAAATCTTTTGCGGATGCCGAAAATGATGAATTTTGGATTATGGCTATGCAAGAGGAACTGAATCAATTTGAGAGAAATAATGTGTGGGAATTAGTTCCTTGTCCGGAACATCAATCCATTATAGGGACTAAATGGGTATTTAGAAATAAAATGGATGAGCCATTTTAATGCATGATTTATGAACATGTTTTCAATCAATGTATTCTTACAATCAAGAAATAACATATCAAATTCATCATTTAACAATCATTCTCAAGCAATTCATGACCATTGTTTCACAATTATAAAGCAATCAATTTAGTACACTCAATAGCATAGATAGAGACATTAATGAGAAAACCCTAAACCCTAAACCCTAAACCCTAAACCCTAAACCCTAAACCCTAAACCCTAAACCCTAACCCCTAAACCCTAACCCCTAAACCCTAAACCCTAAACCCTAAACCCTAACCCCTAAACCCTAAACCCTAAACCCTAAACCCTAAACCCTAAACCCTAAACCCCCGTTTCTCATAAACGGTGAACCGTTTAGCTCCAGAAACTAGAGCTTTGTGTCTGTCACTTACTCTTTCACCGTTTGCCGCAAACGGTTAACCGTTTTCGGGTAGTAAGTTGTTAAAGCATTACCCTCTAACCGTTAAGTGCTTAGGCTCTCACCGTTTTCTACTCTTAAGCTTCTGTTCGCTACCCTCTAACCGTTTATTGTAAACGGTTAACCGTTTTCTCGGTTTTATACTGTTCCAAGCCTTTCTCCTCTTCCTCTCCAGTTACCCTCTCACCGTTTTCTCCATACCTGCGCAACCGAAGCTTTTTCTCTCCTCAAATCTTCATTTTTCTTGCCTCTTGTGTCAAAACAAACCGATTAAATCATTTCCTAATCCTTTTTAAGCATTTTAACCGATTCAAAACCGAAAATCTTTATCCAAATCAAAATTTCCCAAATTTGAACCCTAACTGCCGCGAGTTGAGTTTATGCTTTTTTGATCCATTTTTGTTCTTTTTTCAACAAAATTGAGCATCACACTCGCATTCCTTACTCATTTCTCATCCAACCACCGATTAATTTCTTCCTTTCTCGCCTGTGTTCATCCCACCTCACTCCTCTATGGCTGAAAGCTCTCGGAGACGTGTCCGGCGCAAATCCACACCTTCAGCTCACCCCTTTCAGCCTAGAGAAGTCTCTGAATTCACCAGGACTCACTTTCCCACTCCTCCCTTAGCGAAACGGTTCGAGAACCGCTTCGATGGGCGAAAGGTAATCGACACTTACTTTGTTAATCTTAATAATTTCCGGAACTTGAGTGTGTGTAATAGCATTGTTCGTGATATGCTTTTGCCTTGGGAGTCTGGTATTAATTTTGCTGAGCGTGTCTACCCTAACTTGGTGCGAGTTTTCTACTCGAACATGGATATCTCTCATACCACTCAGCATAGGGTAGTTACTCAAGTCCACGGTATTCCCATTGAATTCGATCATGTTGATTTAGGAGAAATTCTTAGTATTTCTCATGAGGGCCATAAGATTTACACATCTAGGAAAATTTTGTGGTTCGACGATTTTCGGCACACGGATGCAGTCCGTCATATATGTCGCCGTAGAGACCTCACTGATGATATCTGCCTACTTCCTTTTCGGTCTCAACTCTTACCTCTCCAAGTCCGCATTCTGCATTCTATCTTGCAGCACATAGTGACACCTAGGCGAGGTCACACGGATGAGGTCACACGGTTAGACGTGGGCATCCTCGATAGCCTACTTTCAAGTCGTTCTTTAAACCTCTCTTATATTATTTTGCGGCACATGCTGAGTACTCCTGCGGTTAATCACCGCCTGCTTCCATATGGTAGTATTATTACCAAGATACTTCGCTATTTTCATGTGCCTCTCATTGATACTGGACATATGGAGACTAAACGGATGGGTCCCGAGGCAATGTCAAGTATCGGTTTCTCTTGGAAAAATGGGAAGTGGATCAAAACTAGTAGCTCTAAAAACCGGGACACTTTGATAGCTCCGGAGGACGATCGGATGCTTAACGATGTCTATCGGCCTGATGAGCTTCCTGACTTTAGACTAGGGGCTCAGCCACCTCCTCCTCGTCGCCGATTTGTTCCTCAGCCTCCTGCTGATATTGACTCTGCGGAGCGTGCCACGGATGCTGATATTCCATCTGCCTCTGCGCCACCTCCTGCGTCCGAGCCATCCTCCTTTCCGGAGTCATCTACTGCACCTGCGCAGCCTTCTGATCCTCCCGAGGAGCCTGATGCCTCCGTGCCACCTTCAGCTCCCGCTCAGCCCCCTGCTTCTGACAGCATGCAGCTGATTCTCGAGCGATTGGATACTCTTTCTCGAGACCAACAGCAGCTCCGATCCGATTTTGAGACATTCCAGCGGCAGAGCATTGATCATCAGCTTGAGATTATTCATGCTCAGCGCATCATTCTCGGCTACTTTGGCTATGATCCGGGCAGCTCATCCTCTCCTCCTCCACCGCCTCATTAGTTTCTGAGTTATATTTCGCACAAACAGTTTTATCTTTTTATTTGCATTTTGACATGTGTATTTCTTTTTATATGCTACTTATGGATTTGGATGCCATGATATTATGTTTATTTCTCATATTGGATGTCTTGGTTACGCTTGATATGAATTATGGATTTTTCTTATTAAAGTGTTTGTTTTGCTTCATGAAGTTGTTGAGATGGTGATGGAGTTACTTGAAATGACAATTTTGGAAGTGTTTTTCTCTCATGTATCTTATTGGTTTGCTCATTTTTAAGGGGAAACTCTGCCCAAATTTTTACTCACTCACTGACTTGCATTTTTTTTTTCTCTCTTTTTGATGATGAAGGGGGAGATAACTTATAACTTTGGAAGAAGAAAAACTTTGGAAGAAGAAACCTAAAGTTTTTCTTTTGAAAATGATTTGACAAAGCTAAAAATGATATAAATGGGAAAAGTTTTTCAAAAAAATGATGATGTTTTCAAATGCTTACTTGAGCAAAAATCATTCTATTGGTCATTTATTATTTTGGCCATATACTAAGGGGGAGCCATATATTGAGGGGGAGCCAAGTTTTGAACAAAAGTTTGTCATCATCAAAAAGGGGGAGATTGTTAACATAAATATGTTAATAATATTGATTTTGATAATAACAAACTTTACATGATTTTTGATAAAATTATTGGAGTTATTTCCTAAATAAATGAAAGTCTTAAAAACTATTCCTTGCATGCTTATAAAAGATGGATCTTAATTTGGAAAATGATTCTTTGCAAAAACTGGTTTAAAATATGTTTCTGGCAGAAAACGGTGAACCGTTTATTTATAAACGGTTAACCAATTACGACCAGAGAGCAAAGGTTTGTCTAAGGCTCTAACCGATTAGTGAAAAACAGAAATGGATAGCTTACTGGACGCTAACGGTGAACCGTTTAATTATAAACGGTTAACCGATTACCACCAGAGAGCAAAGGGTTGTCTAGGCTCTAACCGATTAGTGAAAACGGAAATAAAGAGCTTACTGGAAACTAACGGTGAACCGTTTATTTATAAACGGTTAACCGATTACAACCAGAGAGTAATGTCACCCACAGCCTTAGCCGTTTACTTAAACGGATAACCGTTGTTCTTTTGCAGGTTACTGTACACTAACGGTGAGCCGTTTATTTGCAAACGGTGAACCGATAACGTCCAGAGAGTCATTTCGTGTAAAGCCTTAGCCGATTACTTGAAACGGATAACCGTTATTCTTTTTCAGGTCACTGGACGTTAACGGCGAAAGGGTAACTTAAAAACGGCAAACCGTTTATTTGAATTCTGGCGTAACGGCAACTTTGTCCAGCACAAACGGTTAACCGTTAACAGCTAACGGTGAACCGTTTTCGGGCAGACAGCAAATAACGGCTAGTTTTTCAGCTCTACTTATAAATAAGCTCATTCAAATTCAAAGAAGACTGATCACAACACAACCATTGAGCATATACTCGAGTTTGCAATCTTCACAAGAGCTAGAAATAAAATTTCATTTCATCTATTCACACTTTGAGCATCAACTTGTAATCTTTGATTTAGTGTGAGAGAAAATCAAATTGTAATCTTTTATTTTGAGGGATTGTAAGTGTTGGGATACACTTGGGTTAAGAGATTGGGGAAAATCTCTAGTTGTAAAGGTTATTGACACCTTGGAAGTCAAGTGTAAGCTATTAAAGCCTTGGAGGCTTGCTTAGTGGAAACCTCAAGCCCGGAAAGCTTGGAGGCGTGGACGTAGGCGAGGTTGGCCGAACCACGTAAACATCGTTGTGTTTGATTCTCTCTTTCTCTATCTTTTAATTTGTGATCGATTCATTTATTACTGTTTTTAATTTCGTTTTAGATTTGCTTGATAATTTATTTTTAGTGTGAGTATTATTAAAAACCCAATTCACCCCCCTCTTGGGTTGCCTTATTAGTATTTCAGTAATGAGCACCAAACTATTGAACTTCTTGAATTAACGATTTTCAACACATCTACAATTATCTTCAACTTGCTTTATTGTATGCTATAATCATTTGTTTGTCAGTTTAATCAAGGATTTGAATTATGAATGACAAATCGTTACTGTTTGCAATAATGATTTAAATTGATAAAATTATTTGAGATAAATGATTAATATTAAAAACTGTTTAATTATCAATCGATAATAATGTTATTTTGTGCTTATGTTATAATTTATATTTATGTTTATGCAATATATTAGGAATTATTAATTATGTAGTAAATATATCTAATTTTGTGTATTTTCATGTGTTTATTAGGTAAAATATAATTTCATGTAATTGAAGGCTCCAAACAGGTAAACGGATGTCAAATTTAGATTCCGGAGTTCTGAAAACCTTAAGATCAGTTAAGATCGGCTTAAAATTGGGCTCGTGTAAACTTTTTTTATTGACCGAATACTAATTGGATAATAAAATGAGCTTACGATAGATATGAGTGCATGATCCACCCATTAACTTGCCAAATCTCAACCGTTCTTTGGCCAAATCGAACGCGTCAAATGATGCCACGTGAGGAGCGCATGCATAAAGCTTATGATAGACCGCAAAACATTGGATTATAAATTTATTTTTTTTAAATGAAGCCTCATTTTTATGATTTTAATCATCTCTCTTCTTCTCAATTTCTCTCAATCTCCTTATAATTTTTGGTGTGTTTTTAATATTTTGTACAATTATTTTTATAAATAAATTTATTTTAGTTTCAATTTTAGTTGTTTTATTACTTTTAATTATAAGTAATTTAATTTTAATAATTCTTTTTTTCAATTATGTTTAACTAAATAATCATTGTTAGAGTGGGGTGAAACTCTTAGGAAATAAATATGATTTAATCAAAATGTATTTTTATTTATCTAAATTAAATTATTTTCTATTTAATTTTATGCATATTTTACATTTTGAAATTTTGATTTATTGTAGGCAAACAAGGGAGTTTAGCACAATAAATTCTTAATATCTTAATACAAGGTATGATAAAATGGTATTTTGACTTATTATAGACAAATTAAATTTTGGCACAATAAATACTTAATCCATAATAAAATTAATGGAAAAATAATAATAATTTATATAATTAATCTTTTGGGGAATAAATCTTAAAAAATAATAAAAAGAATGTAGTAAATTTTATTTACTACTAAGAGTGGATCCATAACTCTAACTAATTCGATTTCATAATTTCATTTAAATTAAGTTGTTTATATTCAAGTTGTATTTTCATTTTTAGATAAAATAAAATAAATAAATTAAATCTTTTCTATATGAATTGACCTCAGACTGATCAAACTATAATATAATAAGACACTCTTATACTTGCAAGTTACAAATTACTCTTAAGTTGCGTCAATAAACATAAAAAAATTTATCGCAAATAATGAAGAAATCTGGTGGATTAAGTATGTCTGGGCAAAAGAAGCTCAGGCCCAATTGTTTTGTAACAAATTCCTTCATTATCCACATTATCTTCTTCATGAAGTCGATATTTATTTAGCCCAACAAGTAGTAGCATTGGTTCAGGATACAAAATTAAAAATTAATTTTCATCGCTACAACGTCGAACTCAAACAAATCGATACCATAATTAATACTTTTGATTAAAGATTCAAGAAAGCAAGAGAATAGTACCTAAAATAAAAATCCAACATAAGTGCAAGAATAAAAAATCTTATTTTTTCTTTTTTCTTTTTTCTTTTTAACTAAAAGTGAGAGTTAAAAAAAAGTGAATAAAAAGAAACAAAAAACCCCTCTGAAGTGGAGTTTAACAATTAATTTTGAAAAAATAAAATTGAACAATGAGGTTTACGAGAATAAATTTCAATTGAAGTTATATTTGTCATCAGCGAAGGTGTTAAAAGCATTTTTTAATATTTTAAAATATCTTATCAAGGTAATGAAGTAAAGGAGTTTGAAGAGTTATTTAGAGGGGGGTGAATAGTCCCAGACTCCTGTTCATTTGAAAGCAAAATTTATAAGCCAAATAAGTAAACTTCAAGTGAAAAGTTAAAAAAGAAATTGAGATATTTTTGACAAAGTGCAAAGCATTTGGTGGTCAACAAATATTTGTCCTAAAATAAAACCCGATAATACTACATGTACAAGTAGGGGGATTCTGTGATAATTTATCCTGCTCCTAGGGATGGCAAAAAGGTCCAACCCAGCCCAAGCCTCGACCAGCCACGCCTATTCCCATGGATTTTGATCCAAGTCTGGCATGAAGACCTTGGACAAGAGCTTAAGGGAAAAAAAGTCGAGGTCAAGGAATGAAAAAAAAGCTCAGGCTAGACCAGTCAAGGCCCGCGGGCTTGAAGCCCGTCCCTCATAGGTTGTGCTTGAATATGAGCCTAAAAAAAATAAAACACATATAGATTGAGCCTAGATAAAGGTCTAGGAAAAATGTCCAGACTTTCTAATTTATAAATAAATAAATCAATCAATTTTTTTTAAAAAATAAAATACTATACGCATTTCTCCAACAATTAGGGGGTTCCGTGATAATTCACCATATTCTCTATCCATTTATTTTAGGGTGGAATATTCCCCCAATTTGTTTTGTATTAGCAACCCATTTGCATTTACCCCCACAAAATTACTTATCAGGATATTATTTTGCCTTTTGTTATGTTATATAATGATGTAACATACATAATTATGCAATAATGGTTGGATGAAAATCGAACAATTATAGAAATAACATAGTTTTATTATCTTATATTTCCATAACCGTTGGATAAAAATCGAATGGCTGCTACATAATCATGCAATCTCTATTTATTTTATGAATCCCCCTTTATTACCGATTTACCCTTGCAATAATTAGTTTTGTTTTCTACAACCATAAGCTTGCTTTCAAGTTCTAAAAGGAAGTCAAGCACACAAGAGAACTACAATGCAAGCAACTGACTGCCATGATTAACTCATCGTGAAAAAAAAAAAAAGAAGTATACGGCTAGCACTAAAGTACTGACTCACAAATATGCAGCTCTTATTAAAATACTAGCTCCGAGACAAATTTAGATTGTTCAGTTTTGGTTGTAACTATAATTTAATAATTTAATTTTCTGCCATACTACTCATTTTTAAGGTTTTATCACTGAATACCAATAGAAAATGATTTAGTTTGTTTCACTTTTGTAACCTATTTTTTATTGTGCGGTTGGGAATTTTTTTTTAACACCCTTTTTTCTTTTGTGTTGTTGATTAGAAAAATAAAGGGTCTACAAAAAGGAAAAAGTCTGAAAAAAAATTAAATATATAAAGAAAACAAAGCATGCTATCTGAAGGGTGTAATCGTAATTACAGAAAATTAAAAAATTATGGATGATTTCATTCTAATGGATTATATTTTCACAATTTATTTTTCTTTCCCATTTTCCTTTTCATGTCCTTTGAATCAGTTAGTTACGACGGACGAACAAATTAAAGAAGCATTGGACTGGGATTAGGCTTTGAACGTCAAGTGGTCATAACTTGAAGGCATGTAATCAGAAATGCAAAATGAATGCTTTTAAGCTCGAAATTCAGTACAGATTTTATTTAAAGTTGGACTATTGGCACACCTCTAACATTCTCTTCAAACCCCTTTTCTATATATATCCTTTTTAATTCCTAAAATAACCTCATTTGTTGTACTTTTTAATAAACCACTACATAGGACTTAAACAAAAAAAAAAAAAAAAAAAAAAAACCTTCTATCGGGGAGCTCTCTCTCTCCCCTCTCCCATTTCAAACACTTTCAATTTCTTCTTGACTACAACATTCATGAATTTTTTATTTTAATCTCCATCTATCTTTATTTTTCTTAGTAAGTAATAACTTGAGTATGTATACAAAGACAAATATATGCATATCTGAAAGAAAAACTTAGCCTAAGTAAAGAAATTTCACCGAACAATCTTTTCTAAAAAAACTTAGTTTATATTTGGATTCAATTCTTATCTTATGAGAATTCATTGTTTTCTCAAATTTTGTAGATTTCAAAATGTTTTAGAATGGAGAAAAAGACTAAGAAAACAACATAGGTTAGTTTAATCAGATAAATTTTATTTTAAATATAATTTAAAATATAATGATAAATTTATAAATACAAAATAAGTAAAGTTTCATAAGAGATATAGAGGAGTGCCAATAGCGTTACTCTTTTATTTAACTCATTAACAATAACAAAAACAGCAGTTTTTCTTAAGGCACCATATTAAAATAAATAAAGAAAATTACTTAAGGCACAATCCTGTGACTTTTTAGCCTGGCAATCCAAGTGACGAAGGAATTCTTAGAATTCCTGAAACCCAAGAACCCGTGTTCCTTACTCTTGTTCATACTAACTAAATAATCCGCACCAATATTCATCACCGTATCTGCATATGACCAAACAGCAACCTCATTCAATTTCGTTGTCTGAAGCTGATTCTCTCTCACAATCTCCTCCCACACACTTTCTTTACCTTTCATAATTTCCCCCAATCTCACCCTCTCACTAGACTTTCCTTCTCCAAACCCATAATTTTCAATCTCGAACTGCTCAGCCAACACTTTCCATAAATGCTTCCACTTAAAAACGTCTCCATTGGTGCAATTGAAAGCTTCGTTTCTTGCATTAGGATCCACTGCCGCCCAAATTTCCTGCTCCGCAATCAAATCTGCATCCGAATATTCTGAGAAGCCTTCCCAAGTTTCTTTCGTCCCAGGAAATAGTAAAGGAAAACCTTCATGTTTGCAAATAGCAGCGTACACGCAGAGAGTGCCTACAATATTCATCAAACTATAAGGTGAAAACCCAAATATTCCGAAAGGTCGATGTATGGACCAAGTCAAGCCCTCTCTTTTCATAACTTCTTCAAACAATATGTCTTCTTGAGTATAGTAAAAAAGTGGTACGTTTAACCTCGGCAAATCCTCAGTAAAAGGCGGATCGTACGGTATCTTGCCAATACACTCGGATGGTCCCAGGTAATGTTTGCCTCCCGTTTGGAGACAGATGTGGCGGAGATTAGGCGCGTTCGGGATTATAGAACGGAGCACGTTCTGAAACATGGAGCCGTTTATCTGGCAATTCTCGGCTTCAGTGGGACGGCTGGCCCACGTCACGTAGAAGATGTGGGTGACGTCAGTGAGTTTTGAGAGCTTGGCTTGTGTCTCTTCCTCGTCGGAAATGTCGCATTGGATGTACTCAATCGGGTGATTGGCATTCCAGTCGGGCCTGGGGCGTCGGGCCACTCCGTAGACTTTCCAAGGGCCACCAGGAGTATCGGATCGGGGCAATATCTCTGCTAGGCTGTTGCCTACAATTCCTGTCACTCCTAGTATAAGTCCGACATGCTGGTAGTCTCGAGGTCTCTTATCTTCATCCAATTTCTTCTTCACAAATAAAAAATATTGAGTACTTGAAAAATGATGATATTTAAACGGAAAAACCGAAGTTCATTTTTAACGTATAAAATATGAACATGTGTGTACATTAATTTATCAAGTACAGACATAGAGAGAGTTAATCCTATTCTTTACCTTAGGAGCGTCGATAGCACTTGCCCACCACCACCAGCTCATTCTGAAAAGAAAAAAGGGGTGATGAGTTTGGTTTTTGCTTTTGCTTTTATAGGGAATAGCGAACAAAGGTAAGAGTCGACTGATCGCGAGCGAGTGACATGCGCGGCAGAATCTGGATCACTCACTGATGTTGTATTATTGAGAGATCAACGTATAATGCGTGGTGCAAAGTGAAGGCACATCTCGGTGGGACCTGCTACAACAACCACGCGATCCTTATCGTACGGATACTTGACATTTTGCTAGGCCACTGCTACTTTTTAGGGCAGTGACGTTAAGGTCTCTCCAAATTATATTTAATATGAAATCTAATTCAGGATCTAAAAAAATAATTTATTAAGAGTTAAATTAAATAATAAAAAATATTAAAAAATTAAAAATTTAAATATATAAAATATTTATAATTAGTTTCTACGTATTTTTATATTTTAAAAATTTTATGCAATATACTCATTATCAATATTCTTAAATTTATTATTTCTTATATAAACAATCAAATTATCACTTATTCTATCCGATTTTAAAGATGATTATTTATGAGTTTTATTACTGAAAATATTCATTTACTATTATTATATAAACTAGAGAGTTGATGTTTAGCTAAGGAGCGCCAATATCACTTGCCCAGCTCCAGCTCCAGCTCTTCTTTTGGTGATTTTGGAAAACTGATGATAGGTTTGGTTTCTGCTTCTACTATATAGAGAGGAGTTGTTCTCATATCCGGAAATACGAGTTGACAAGTATGTGAATAGACTTTCATTGTATTTTCAAATAGTTTATGTTATTCTAAATTTTCCTAAAGAAGAGGTTGCTTGTACATAAACAATTATACAGACGCCTTCTAGAAGGTAATTCTATTCACTCGAAGTTAAATTATGTGATCGATATTGAAGGATCTATTATCATAATGTGTGGTGAAATGAGGTTCTGGCTAAAGGCCAAGCTTCGTACTATCCCCTCCAGTCAATTTTGCATGCCAGCAGTTTTCAAGCTCGGTGCCAACTCAAAGAATATGTTGGCCTGTGTCGGTGGCCATTGCAATATAATCGCCATATGCTTATTATGGAAGCTTCCGTACGTGGACCAGTTTTAAACCTAAAATCAAGGGAGCTGCTAAGTTACAGTTCTTGTAACTCCAAAAATTATGCGAGTCCCATCACATGTTACCACATTTTATATGATTTTGAAGAGATTGTAAGTTACAGCAAATGTAACTTAGTAAAATCCTAAAATCAAATACATGTTTCTTAATTTTTAAAATTGCTTATGGCACAATAGTCCTATAAATTTTCAACTTTCAGTATCAGTTTTGGAACAAAAAGAGAGACTTAGATTCAGTATCAAACTTATGCTTTTACTAATCTTTTAGAAGTATATGATTTGATAGTTATTGAATAAAAATATAAAACCAAGTGAGTCTTAACCATAAGTTGTCATACATGCACATGTGGTAGAAAATTATGAATAACTAAGTACAAATCAACTCAAAACTAAATACAAAACCCATAAAAAGTTTTAATTTGTAATTTGTAGTAAGTTATACAAATTACTTGGGTTGCTAACCTCACTCCCTCCTGGCAAACATCATAAAAAATAATCAAAAGAGAGATATCGCATTTATGTTGTGTTTATTTACCAGATTAAAGAGTCAGAATCCACAATCAAAAGGATTAACAACGTTTATTTTATAAAATAGTGTATCGAAATTGTGGAGCCCACCATAATTTGGAAATGAGTCTTTGAAAATGAGGAATGGGAGACTCATTTCCAAGGGGAGGGTTAGGAATGAGTATCCCATTCCTGAGATTAACTATTTTGTCCTCTCCAAAATTAAAAATACTCAGTTTATCCTAATTTATAATTAATTAATATAATATTAATTAATTAATATATTATTATCAATCATTATTGATAATTATAGTTTTTGGATAAATTATCACAATAATTGATATATTATTATTATAATTAATTAATATACTATTTAATAAATATTAATATTTTTATTATAATTAATTCATATATTATTATTAACTAATTAATATAATATATCACTATTAATTAATATATTATTGACAAAAATTATTTATAATTATAATTTTTGAATAAATAATCACAATAATTAATATATTATTATAATAATTTCTTCTTCACAAACAAAAACAATAAGTATTTAAAAAATAATGATGTTTAACTTAGAAAAAAAAACCCTAATAAATTAACATTATTTCTATCATTGTTCATTTTTCACATTTTAAAGTGGTACATAAACTTATCAAGTACAGATTAGAGAGAGTTAGTCTTATTCTTACCTTAGGAGCGTCAACAGCACCTGCCCACCACCGCCAGCTCATTTTACAGACGATGGATGATGAACTTTGTTTTTGCTTCTACTTGTGTAGGAACCATACCTAACAAAGCAGCGAATCGAACGACCGTGAGCAGTGAGTGACATGCGTGGCAGAATCTGGATCACTCGCTGATGATAAAATATCGAAAGATGAAATACACAATGTGTGGTGAAAAGTGAAGGGGACGGTGTCGGTGGGCCTGCTGCAACAACTACGCGACCTTGTCTTACAGGGATTTGACTTTTGCTAGGCCACCGCAGCTTCTATGGGCATTAATGTTAATTAGGATGTTAATATTCTTATCATACAGAAGCTATTAACTGGAATCTGCTAAAAACGTTGATTTTGCACTGAGTTGTCTTAGGCTCAATTTCTCATACATTTATATTCACTATCGACTAATTGTATTTTTAAAAAGATGTTTGATTTCAGTTTATGAAGATAAATTTAGATTATACTAATAGTTTTTTAAGGCATTATTGAATTAGATTGTTGGCAGCCGGGCTCCTAGCCACTGGCACAAATGGACTATGGGTGCACCAGTTTGAGTGAAACCTTCAACTAGGATTCAATTCCTCCTCTACACAGTAATAAAATGGATATAATCCTGCAAAATTAGAGAGCTAATTTCTAATTTTAACATATAAATGCTTTAAAAAAATTTAAATTAGATCGTTGGTGTTTTAGCATCTATTTTGGTAACGAAGAGAAAAATTTGTGTGAGATCGGTTGAGCCATTATTGTCCTTCCATTTGATGGGGTAATGGACTTTAATTGTGGTAAGATGGTAGGTTAATCTCACACAGTGTTTAATTAATTTTTTAATTAATTAACTTAATGATAATTCAGTTCCCCTATGACCCATATAAACGGGATTTGAATCCAAAATCTCTTTTTTTAAAGGGATGCATGATATTTTGCTTTCCTTAAATTATAGAATGCATGGTTGTCAGACGTGTGCTAAATATCGATTTAGATTATAATCAACTTTTGTCTG
Organism: Citrus glauca; assembly: GCA_029633175.1. Classification (NCBI taxonomy): domain Eukaryota; kingdom Viridiplantae; phylum Streptophyta; class Magnoliopsida; order Sapindales; family Rutaceae; genus Citrus; species Citrus glauca. The sequence continues at coordinate 20,830,576 of JAQOOD010000005.1, forward strand.
TACAATAATAAGTTAATGAATGTTGTTTCAGGTCAACAATTCAAACTTGTTATTTAATTCATTTGTTTTTAATTTAACTCACTAAATAAAGGGAGGTAGCATCTTTATCTTCCTTTTATTCTTTTTTCCCCCCTTTTACCCCCTCCAATGAAACTTCATCGGTTAAAGAAGCAAAGATCAAACATCAGCTGGAATTTCTTCCCGCCAACAATCACAGATCGAAATGCTAACTGAAGATTTGGCCTATTTGTGAGCTTCACTGTCACATAATCTTGGAATTGACTCTAAACCTTTGTTCATCTCCTTGCCTTTGGAAGTAATTACAGTATGAATTGGTAATACGTTATTAGGGACACACGAAGATTCACGGATGACATAACATCACCACCAAGGCAACTAAGGAACGGTAGTCCTGTAACTTTTCAGCTTTCAGTATCAGTTTTGAGATAAGATAAGAAAGAAAAGTCCTTTAATCATATAATTGTAATTTTTAGCAAATACATAATTTTTTTGGAAGTGCTAAATCTCACTCTACCGGGCAAAACTTTATGGAAATAATTGAAAGAGAGACGTGGAAATTAATTTTGAGGTTTTTTTTCTCAGTTGATTGTTTTGCTTCTTCAAGGGTGATCATAACTTAGTGGGCTAAAGGAGTATTTACTGTACTCTAATTATTGACGCATTTGACTTGTTTTAGAACGCAACAATGGACATGACTCTAGAAGCCAAAACATCAATAGTATTTGTACTGTCCTTACCAGGGGTAAACAAACAAACGACTGAACACGACATGCATATATATGTTGATAGGGTTAAGCAAATAGTTTAATATGCTAATTCATCCTCACATCGTCGATGGAAAAATCTCGAGATACATAGTATTATAACTAATTGATTGCAGAGTTGTTGTCCTTTTCCTACCATCCTCAAGGCTGCTATTAGTATCTATTAATGAGTGACGCGTTAATTTATATAAAAATTATATTTTTTTTCCATAATACTTTTGGAGTAATTTCTTTTGTCGCCATAATCGTCTTGCATATTTGAATCCTCTCCTAATATAATCTTTTCTAATATTTGTAAGAGAATTTGATATGGTAATTAAATAATTTTTATGAATAGGCTCATGATTTTCCTTATTAAAGACAAAAACAGGACGGATTATTTGTACTTTAAAAATTATTTTTAACACTATTTTTAATAAAATGTTTACCTATCATGTAAATTACTATTAAAGACAATTTGTTATAAGTTAATATTACCTAATTACTTTGAGCATCATATAGCGCACATATTATTCAATTTATAGTTCTCATGCCTTAAAACTCTAAAAATTTTATTTCCAAAATCTTAATCAATACTTAAATGAGCAATTAGTAAATCAATATTTGAGAAAATTTTCGACTACAAAGTATTTATGATCCTTTTATTTTTTTAAAAAATAAAATAAATAAAAGCACTATGAAACTGCCTTTATTACTTTATCTTTTAACCCTTCTTCTTCTTGGTGTTCTATGCTTCTCCTCCTTCCTTTTATTTTTTTGGTGTATGTATAAACTACATTTTATTATTATGTTCTCATCGCAAGTTATTTTGGGTGCAAAATTAATCTTATATTAAATAAACAAAAAAATTAATAACTGAAAGTGTGTAAAATATTTTATTCACAAATTTTTTTATTTTTTTATTATAAATACATATTAGATCTCTTAAAATTGAGTGTGCTAAATAATTTTATTGTCTTTTTAAGTAAATAAAGTTAATTAACTTAAATAAATTTGAATGAGAATTTTTTTTTAATTTTAAGAATGTACAAAGTAGAAACTGATGTTTTAAAATTATTACATAAATGTAAAAACTAATAAAGTACAAATAACCCAACCCCACAAAAACTCTAAGTTTTGGGCTTACAAAAATTCTAAAACTAACAAACAAACCCACATTATCTCTTTTTTTCCATTTTCTTACATAAATCAACCACCATAGATGAGGTGATTGCTCCAACCCACGTCCTAACCCCCACCATCATGCTTAGAGGATTGAATTTTATTTTTCCCCACCGCCAAAATTTCTTCTTTGTTTTTAGGATACAATCTTCAGTTCATTATATCGTTTTCGGTCTCAATCACCCAAGCATGCACTTTGAAGCACTATCACTTATACTTTCCTAAAGCACAAATATATATATTTTTAAAAAAATCAATTGAAGATCAAAATATATATTCAAGTAAAACCAATATACATAATATTACCATAAAATTTTTGTCAGGAAATATGTCTTATTTTTCAATAAGGATTTCCTAAGATATTTTCATCATTAGTAGGATTCTTATTTAAGGAATAAGTAATTTCCTCTTTGGGACTTGACTTACTCAAGGAGGAATAATACTAGTACAAGAAAAGGAATACTTCTCCTACAAGAAAATGAATACTTCTTCTACAAGAAATAATCATTGTATATAGGGAGATTGGGTTCACTTTTTTATATAAGACAACAATCAATTCTCTGCAAGTAGACAATTTCTAGTGTGAGAAAAACAGTGGGACTATTGAGAGATTAGGTGTTATTGAGGTTTTCTGTATGAGAAAAAATACTAGAGTGATTATAATAATTTTTCACATAGTGGATTTTTCTCTCACCATCCTTGGTAGTAGTAGTTTTCCTTCAGTATAGGAGTTTTTCACAAAAATTCTTGTGTTGTGTGATTGCTTTTATTCTCCATCTATTTTTTTTATTATTTGTTTGATATTTTTGCTTACAAGATCTTTGGGCAGAATTTAAATTCCCTAACAAGTGTTATTAGAGCTAAAAATTGTTCTGTCAAGCAATTATGTCAGCAAATAAATTTTTAAATCTTGTGAGGATTGAGGTTGAAAAGTTTGATAGAAGAATAAATTTTGGCTTGTGGCAAATTCAAGTCAAGGATGTATTAATTCAATCTAGGCTACACAAGACTTTAAAGGTCAAACCATCCCCTACTTCTAGCAGTGACTTTGGGAAATTTGTTATGAGTAATGAAGATTGGGAAGAATTGGATGAAAGAGCTACTGCAAGTGCTATACAATTATGTCTAGCAAAGAATGTTCTTAATAATGTCGGAAAGATTCCTTTGACAAAAGAAATTTGGGAGAGGCTGGAAAATTTGTATAAAAAAAAGTGCATCTCTAATCACTTGTACCTTAAGGAGCAGTTTCACACGTTGAGAATGATTGAAGGTATAAAACTTTCTGATCATCTTAGTGTTCTCAATAGCATCATGACACAACTGGAAACAATTGGAGTTAAAATTGAAGACAAAGACAAGGCACTTAGGCTATTGTGGTCTCTTCCAACTTCCTATAAGCATTTGTTGCCTACTTTAATGTATGGGAATGAGACTATGGATCTTGAAGAAGTTACTAAGACTCCACTTTTAGAAGAAAAAAGGCTAAATGGTGGAAGTAATGAAGCTTCTAATGATTCGGCATTGACAATTGGTTATTGGAAGAAAAATAACTTAAAGAAGGAGTCTACTGGGTGTGTGGACAATCAGGGCACCTTAAACAGGATTGTCAGAAAGTAAATGGAGCAAGCTGGACAAGTGGTTCCAAGTTAGTATTTGAAGATATATACTAATAGTAACACTAGCAGAAAGTCTCTCATCATTGTGGGAGATGATGGCCCGTTGTAGTAGATGATAAAGATATCCTCGTTGCAAGCTGCTAGTGCCATGGAAGAGGATGTTTACTGCTAGAAGGTTCACAAGATTTGCACACAAGGCATAGTTTGGCATTTTATGTAAGGTGTGAGGTGTTTTTTTTTTTTTTTGTGTCGATGGATGAGGACCTTCAAGGAAGCCAAACATGAGAGTAGGTATTTTTAGCAAGTTGATAGACATGTGCCAAATAAATATACTCTAGATAAAGAGGAGTATGATGATTCTCGGTGTAGAGAATTATGGCTATTGGATAGAGAACAAGATTTTATCCATGATGGAGTGATTCTTATAAGCCTATATGAATGTAGTTTTGGTGGGGTAAAGAAAGTGGAGATGACATGGTTGTGTGGATATACGATGGATCAGCTTTTATCACCTAATTGAAAAACTTGTCAAGGTAAAGATTATTAGGGTGTATGTCTTTTTTTTCAATAAGGATTTCTTAGGATATTTTTCTCTTTAGCAGGATTCCTATTTAAGGAATAAGTAATTTCCCCATTGAGACTTGACTTATTCAAAGAGGAATACTACTAGTATAAAAAAGGAATACTTCTACAAGAAATAATCACTATATATAGGGAGGTTCGGTTCATCACTTATTTGTATAACACAGCAATCAATTCTTTATAAGTAGACAGTTTCTAATGTGAGAGAGATAGTGGGTCTATTGAAAGATTTGATGCTATTGGGATTTTGGGTATGAAGAAAAATACTAGATTGATTGTAATAATTTTTCACATAGTGGATTTTTTTCTCGGAGTCCTTGGCGGCCGTGGTTTCTCTCCCGTATATGAGTTTTCCACGTAAATTCTTGTTTGGTGTGATTAGTTTATTCTTTATTTATTTTTCTGTTTATATTTGTTTGATATTTTTACTTGCAAGATCTTGGGCTGGATTAAAATTCCTTAACAACTTTCAAGAAAAAAATTATTTGACCGCATTTCATTGTAACATAGAACACAATACTGCCATCACTATTTTACATGTCCCCTGTCAATAATAAATGTACAAATTACCGAGGCTGAAACTGAAAAAATAAAAATAAAAATCCAACTTGAAATACAACTAAAAACACATTCACGAATCACGATCTCACTTCTAAAAGTTTACTAACTTTACCCATTTTTCTTTTCCTCATAATGTTAAAGTCTTGTCCTTCAGTTGCTGGCTGTGCTAGGGAGGGGAAGTAATGAAGCAAAGGAGGGCTATCAAGATGAGCAAAATGAAAACAGATCTTTTGCGTTAGCTAGTTTTTGAATCTTAGCTAGCCTAAAAGTTCAAAACCATAAGTTTTTAGTTTAATAAGAAATATTAAGAGTAGATTTACCAAGTAATTGTCATTTGTTAAAATCTCCTGTAAGCATTAGAAAAGATTAGATTAGAAGAGGATTCAAATTCAATGTGATGATGACATTTTTTAAACGTTTTGATTAAATAAGTACGCATAGAACACAATACTACCATCACTATTTTACATGTCCCCTGTCAATAATGAACATACAAATTACCAAGGATGAAACTATTAAAAAAAATCCAAATTGAAGTAGAATTGCAAATATCATTCACAATCTAACTTCTAAAAGTTCACTAACATTACCCAATTTTTTTTTTTAACAATGTTGAAGTCTTGTCCTGTAGTTGCTAGTAGAGCTACCAAAATCCGAATTCGGATCCAGATGTTCCGCATTTATATTTTTATATCTAGATCCGCATCCAGATCTAAAAAAAACGAATCCGAATGTTGGTAATACCCACAACGGATGTGAGCGGATATTCTGAATATCTGAATCTACAAAAATCAAATTTTAATAATTTAATATACAATTTGAAAATTCAATAATTTACCTAATAATATCCAATAAAATTCAATCATAGTCAACAATTAATAATTTAACATGATTAACATACAACAACATCATAAACCCACAAATAGAATTTAATTTTAATATATTTTTTAATTTAATTTTTAATTTAAAATAAAATTCAATAATTTACGTAATAATATTAAATAAAATTGAATCACAATTCAACAATTACTAATTCAACATGAATAACATACAACATCGTAAATCCACAAATAAAATTTAATTCTAATTTTTAATTTAATTTTTTTATTAATTTTTAATTTAAAATAAAATTGAACTAAATCTGGATATCTGATTTTTCAGATACACTTGTATTCAGATCCAAATCCAGATCCTTGCAGATCTCAAGTTTCTACATTCGGATTTGCATTTTCTGAATAGGCGGATCTGGATCTTTTAGATCCTTACGAACACAAGCAAAATCCAGATTTTATTGTCATCCCTAGTTATCAGCGTCTTTTAGATTTGTCCATGTAGTGGTTAATGAAGCGAAGAAGGGCCATGAAGATTAGTAGAAACAAAACAGTTGTTTTGCATTATTTAGTTTTAGGCCCAAAAGTTCAAAACGATAGGTTTTTATGTTTGATAAGAAATATTAAGAGTAGATTTAATATTGTCAATAGAACTATTTAATTATCATATGTCAAAATCTCCTCTAACCACTACAAAAAATTAGAATAGAAGAGAATCCAAATTTATTTTGATGATGACATTTTGAAACTTTTTTCTTATAATAAATGTATATTTTATATTTTCTTATTAAATTATTAAACAAATGACTCGTTTATCTCTCTTTTCCTTTAAATTTTTGTATCAGAGGGATTTTGGCTATTATGAAAACTTTAAAGAAATAACTAATTAATTTCAATAGGGGAAATTTGACAATCTCACCAAAAATAAGAAAAAAACATCTCAAATATCCTATTAATGGTGGTGTTTCATAGGAATGAAATATGACACTAACTTATTATTTTTAATGTTTTGAGTTTTAATCGCATAATTAATTCAATGGTCATTCATGGAATCTTCTTCACTCATTTAAAACCTCATGACATTTTAATTCTTATGTCATGAGAGACAATCACTTAAAAGTAGGAGTGGGGAAAATCGGATTTCGGTTCGGGTTGTTCGGATTTTAGTTTGGGTTTCAACCCGTTAGGTTTGGAAAACTCAACCCAATTGGGTTGAAACTACAAACTCGAACCAAACCGAACCGAATTAAATTTGGTTCAATTTGGTTCAGGTTATAAATTTGAGTTCGTTTATATTAAAAATCCTAATTTTATCTCCATCCAAAAAAAGAATACCTAACTAAATATCAATCAAATTTCTCATAATCTTATTCACAAATTAACTAATTAACATAAATAATTCTATATTTAACAATTAACAAAAGAAAATTAAGAAATCAACTAACAATTAAAAAAATAAATTACCAAACGATTAATTAATGGGAGATTAGAAAAAGAAGAAGAAACATTTGGTGGTAGAGGAAGAAAAGAAGAAGAAGAAGATGTTTGGCAGCAGCGGAAGTGTTAATATTGGAGAATGCATATTTATATAGGGTAAAATTGTCATTTTAAGCTCCAAGTCTCATTAACATTTTCACTTTTACATGTTTAAATCCTAAGCTTTTATTTTGTGTGTTTTATTATAATTTAAGTATTTTATGTATATTTTGGTCATTTCATGATTAAAGAGAAGTCAGACAACAAAATGGATAGTATTTTTTAACTTAGAATGATCGAAAACCTTAGGAGGAGGATAAAATGGTATTCGGTATTGTTCACATTTACAATACCGTTCAATTTTACAGTACCATTCACAAATACAATACTGTTCACATATACAATATGATAATGTGGCATTGACCAATTATATGGCATTAACTGATGACGTGGCGTTGACCGATGATGTGGTGTTGACTGATGATGTGACATGATGTTATTAGACCAAATACTAACGCAGTGTTGACCGATAACATGGCAGCATCTTATTGGACTAAAATATTGATGATGTGTTCTAACTAATCAAAGTTTGCCACGTGGCACAATTCTGAGCCTTCAAATTATTTTTATCCAATGACAATTATTTACCCATTGTATTTATAAATGGAGGGCTCTTCCCCCTAATTTGACACTTCTAAATCCATTTTTTAGCTCCATTTTCTATAATTCTCTCTCCATCTTGTATTTTCTATGTATTTTAATAAAATTACCATTTTACCCCTAGTTAATTATAAGTAACTAGTTTAGTTTCAAGTTTAGGTTGAAGGTGAAGTCTCGACATGATCTATGGACTTAATTACATAAATTTATTTTCATTTTCTCTCATATTTATGTGGTTGTTTTGATTCATTATCAACAGACATTATATCATGTCTAGATTTTGCACAGTATACCGACTCCCTAGTAAATGATCATTACTATCTAGCATAATGAGTACTTAACATTATATTAATTAGAGAGAAAATTCTCCTCTAGTATTTTGTGGGACCTCTTGGCTTAGTGTCAAGAGAGGAAGGCTTGAAAAAGAAGAAGAAGATAGGACTTGAAGAAGAAGTTGTTCGATGGCAACAGAGGGAAGAAGCAAAGAAAAAGAGAAGAAGAGATGAAGAAAAAGGAAAATAAAAAGAAAAGAAGAAGATGATATTTGTTAGTGGTAGAGAAGGAGAAAAAAGAGAAAAAAGAAACAGAAGAAAAAGAAAAAGAAGTGGAGGAGTATGGCAACTGAGAAGTGAATGTTTGGGAATTGAGAGTTGTGATGTGTTAAGATTAGGAATATGTTTTTAAGTTATTTGTTTTTTCCTTTTTTTTAATTTTCTTGGTTAACCCAATCAGTTTGACTATTCGGTTTGGTTTAACCCAAACGAGTTGTAAACTTCAATCCAAATCGAACCAAACTCAAAATAAATTCTGGGTTCGGTTCTATTCGGTTGAGGACAACCCGATCCAAACGCCCACCTCTACTTAAAATATCTATATATGGACAAGACAATCAGCAACCCTATTGTTATGAGAATATCAAAAATTCATCATTCTATTACGAAGACACCAACTCTCTATCTTGTATTAAAATTAGGTGATTGCAGCCTAAAAATTATATTATTAAAGTATTTGATAAACATTAATTGTTGTGCCTTGAAATTTAAGTTGATTTGATTCCAAATTAATGATGAAAAACCTATAATGTTTTTATCATTTTTATAAATTTTTATTTTAAAGTTATAATTATTATACACTATTAATTTTTATTTTACAGTAGCAGTCTCTTTTTTTCACAGTAGTTATGCCTTAAATTTTACAATACCTCAATACTAAACTAAGCCCAAGTCTGACCCATAAAACCCTTTAAAAAGAAATGAACAACTAGCACAGAATCACACATCTAACAAGAGCTTATGCCATCCTTTATCACGAGGAAAAATCAATAATGGTAAAGGTTGCCATTAATTCAGCATAATGCATTGTATTATGAGCCTATTTGGGATTTTTATGGTCGATAAAATAAGCTGCTTTTATTATGCAAATAAAATAATGTACTGACTGAGAAAGTATCTTAGTTTTAGTAACCTATGTTGTTGCAATTGCTAAAAGTTTGAAAAGTGATGTTATTTTATTTTATAATGATCAAAATAAACATAAGTTTAAATTATTTTGTTTATATTAAGATTGTGAAAAATAAAATATAATTGTCTTTTTGTTAAAATAGGAATGTTATAATATAAATTTTTAAGAAGTCTGGTAACTTATTCAATAAACTGCTTACAAGAAGATACATCTTATCTGCTTTTTAAAAGTTGTTGTCAGATTAAAAAAACTTATAAAATAAGCAGTTTTCAAGAAAATTCACCAAACATCATATTCATCAAAATTTATGAAAAACAATTGTCTATACCATTTCAACCTTAATCTAAATTGGGACATGAAACCCGAGCTCAGCCGAAACTTCCTAAATTTCCAATCAAACAATTATGAAAAAATAACATCATAACAAGCTACAGGACAGTGATTATCTTTAGAAAAAACCATATGCTATGAATTACCTTTGATCCAACTTAAGAGGATTTGAAGTATGAACGACAAATCGTTACTGTTCGCAAATAATGATTTAAATTGATAAAATTATTTGAGATAAATGATTTATATTAAAAACTGTTTAATTATCAAGCGATAATAATGTTATTTTGTAACTATGTTATAATTTATATTTATGCAATATATTAGGAATTATTAATTATGTGGTAAATATATCTAATTTTGTGTATTTTATGTGTTTATTAGGTAAAATATTAATTTCATGTAATTCAAGGTTCCAAACAGATAAACGGATGTCAAATTTGTTAACATGAGTATGTTAATAATATTGATTTTGATAATAACAAACTTTAAATGATTTTTGATAAATTTATTGGAGTTATTTCTTAACAAATGAAAGTCATAAAAACTATTCCATTCATACTTATAAAAGATGGATTTTAATTTGGAAAAATATTCTTTGGTAAAACTGGTTTAAAATGTGTTTCCGACAGAAAACGGTGAACCGATTATTTATAAACGGTTAACCATTTACGACCAGAGAGCAAAGGCTTGCCTAGGCTTTAACCGTTTAGTGGAAAACAGAACTGGAAAGCTTACTGCAAATTAACGGTGAACCGTTTACTACAAACGGTTAACCAATAACATCCAGAGAGCAATTTCACACAAGGCCTTAGCCGTTTACTTAAACGGATAACCGTTGTTCTTTTTGTAGGTTACTGGATACTAACAGTGAACCGTTTACTTATAAACGGTTAACCAATAACATCCAGAGAGTCATCTCATGCAAAGTCTTAGCCGTTTACTTGAAACGGATAACCGGTATTCATTTTGCAGGTCTCTGGACGTTAACGGCGAAAGGGTAATATTAACGGCAAACCGTTTATTTGAAAACTAGCCCAACGGTAACATTGACTAGTGCAAACGGTTAACCGTTAACCAACTAACGGTGAACCGTTTTCGGGCAGACAGCAAATAACGGCTAGTTTTTCAGCTATACTTATAAATAAGCTCATTCAAATTCAAAGAAGACTGATCACAACACAACCATTGAGCTTATACTCGAGTTTGCAATCTTCACAAGAGCTAGAAACATAGTTTCATTTCATCTATTCACATTTTAAGTTTTGATTTGTAATCTTAAATATAGTGTGAGAGAAAAACAATTTGTAATCTTTCATTTTGAGGGATTGTGAGTATTGGGATACACTTGGGTTAAGAAATTGGGGATAATCTTTATTGTAAAGGTTATTGACACCTTGGAAGTCAAGTGTAAGCAATTGAAGCCTTGGAGGCTTGCTTAGTAAAAAATCTCAAGCCCGGAAAGCTTGGATGTGTGGACGTAGGCGAGGTTGGCCGAGCCACGTAAAAATATCCGTGTTTGATTCTCTCTTTCCCTATCCTTTCAATTTGTGATCAATTTATTTATTATTGTTTTAATTTGGTTTTTGAATTTGCTTGATAATTTATTTTTAGTCTATTAATTTATAGAAACTCAATTCACCCCCTCTTGGGTTGCCTAGTTAGAATTTCATTTGGTATCAGAGCTTGGTGCTCTTATTTAGACTTAATCGTCTAGAGCTAAAGATCAAATGGCAACTCAATATGATTCCATATTTAGGGAAGGACAATCCACCACTAGACTACCTTTCTTTGATGGAAATGATTACCCTTATTGGAAAACTAGGATGAGAATTTATTTGCAAGCCTTAGATTATGAGATTTGGGAAATTGTTAGTGATGGTCTTTTTATGCCCTTGACTAAAAATGAAGTCGGAGAAGATATTCCGAAACCATCACGAGATTCAAATGAACTCGAAAAGAGAAAAGCCTATCTAAACTCTAAAGCCATGAATGCCTTATTTTGTGCACTAGATAAGAAAGAGTTTCATAGAGTATCTAGTTGTGAAAGTGCTAATGAGATTTGGCACAAACTTGAGGTTGTATATGAAGGCATAAATCAAGTGAAAGAATCTAAAATAAGTAGGTACACTAGGCAATATGAATTGTTTCAAATGGAATAAAATAAAAATGTGTACTCTATGTATACTAGATTCGCGGACGTAGTGAACACTCTAGGAGCTCTAGGGAAGACTTTTTCAAATAGCGAAAAAGTCAAGAAAATTATTAGGTCACTACCTAAGGATTGAAGACCAAAAAGGACTGCCATTGAAGAAGCAAAATATTTAAATACTTTACCTCTTGATGATTTAATCGGTTCTCTTATTTCATATGAGGAAGATTTGGCAGCAGAAAAAGGGCATGAGGAGAAGAAGAAAAGTGTTGCTCTCAAAGCTTCAAAATATGAGAGTGATGAGGAGAGTGAACCCGATGATGAAGAGCTGGCCATGCTAGCAATGAGATTCAGAAAATTTTACAAGAAAACCGGAGAGCGAAGAAATTTCAGAAACTTCAAAAACTATAGGGAGAAGAAGGAGGCAATCACATGCTATGAATGCAAAAAGCCTGGCCATATTAGATCGGAGTGTCCACTTATCAACAAACATAAGAAGAAAGCCATGGTTGCAACTTGGGATGATAGCGAGGAAGATTCAAGTGATGAGGAAGGATCGCAAAAAGTCTCAAACCTAGCACTTATGGCAATAGGAGATGATGATGATCTCAATGAGGTAAGTGATCCTACCTATGATAAATTGTATGATGTCTTTAAAGATTTGCATAATGAGTTGATGAAAATTGGTAAAAAGAATGCATGTCTTAAAAAGGAAATTGCAAAGCTTAAAAATGAAAATGAATCTTTGAATGCAAAAATTGTATGCCTAGAAGTAGGAAACAAGACTTTGCATAATGAAATTGTATTATCAAATGAGAAACCTAACATCATACATGAGCATTTAGAATCACACATAGATGAGTTGAAAAATGAAAATGAAATGCTCAAGAAAAAGAGTAATGAGCTAAATGAGATTGTTTTGAAATTTACAAATGGGCAAAAGATGTTGGATAACTTGCTAAACTCATAAAAATGTGCATTTGACAAAAGTGGCAATGGTTATAAACCAAATTTGAAACAAAAATTCTACAAGAGTTATTTTGTGAAGAATACATATATTAGCAATAAAATTACATTTCATTATTGTAATCAAGATGGTCATATGAAAAATAGATGTGCTGTGAAGAGAAATGCATATTATGGTATGAAATGTGTTTGGGTTCCAAAAGGAATCATTGCTAACTCTCAAGGACCCAAAAATGTTTGAGTACCTAAAACTTGAGATTTTCTCTGCAGGGTTTAAAGAAGAAGAAGAATAAGTGGTACTTGGACAGTGGATGTACAAGACACATGACAAGGAGCTATTCTTGGTTCTCAAGCTTCACCAAAATTGAAAATGGTGGGGACGTATCCTTTGAAGACAACCCAAAAGGAAAAATTCTTGGAATTGGAAATGTTGGTAAAGTATCTTCAACCTTAATTGAAAATGTATGCTTGGTTGAAAATTTGAAACATAATTTAATAAGCATTAGTCAATTGTGTGACAAAGGTTATAAAGTTGTCTTTGATAAATCAAATTGTGTTATTGAGAATGCATGTGATGGGAAAATCTTGTTTATGGGAAATAAAGGTGGTAATGTTTATACCATTGACATAGAATGTGCATCTACTCTTGATAAATGTTTTTCTCCATTACATGATAATAGTTGGCTATGGCATAGAAGATTAGGACATGCAAGTATGGATTTGATTTCGAAAATTGTGAAAAATGATTTAGTTAAAGGTCTTCCAAAAATCAGTTTTCAAAAGGATGGAATTTGTGAAGCATGTCAATTTGGAAAACAAATCAAGACTTCTTTCAAAAATAAGAATTATATCTCTGCTTCAAAACCGCTTCAATTACTTCATATAGATTTGTTTGGACCTTCTAGATATGCTAGCTTAAGTGGCAAATATTATGCATTTGTAATTGTGGATGACTATTCTAGATACACATGAGTATTGTTCTTAGCTAATAAGGATAATGCCATTGATGCATTTAGAATTTTTCATAAAAAGGTTCAAAATGAAAAAGGCTATTCTATTTTCTGTATTAGAAGTGATCATGGTGGAGAATTTGAAAATCATGCATTTGAAAATTTTTGTAATGATTTTGGCATTGAACATCAAGTTTCTACTACTCCACAATAAAATGGAGTAGTAGAAAGGAAGAATAGGTCTATTCAAGAAATGACTAGGACCATGTTGAACGAAAACTTTTTGCCTTAGTATTTTTGGGCCGAAGCCGTCAACACCGCTTGTTATGTTTTAAATCGAGTGTTGATTAGACCTAATCTTAATAAAACTCCATATGAACTTTGGAAAAATAGAAAACCCAACATTAGTTATTTTAAAGTTTTTGGATGCAAATGTTTTGTTTTGAACACAAAAGATAATCTTGGTAAATTTGATCCAAAATCTGATGTTGGTATTTTTCTTGGATATTCAAATTCAAGCAAAGCTTATAGAGTTTATAACAAAAGAACTTTAGTTGTTGAGGAATCTATGCATGTTACTTTTGATGAGTCTAACCCCTCCTTTGAGGATAAAGGAGTTATTGATAATAATGCAGAAGAACAACAACAAGAAGAAGCATCAAATGACAACCAAGAAGACACAACAAATGGAATTCAAGAGGAGCATCATGAAAAACTAAATGTGGAGTAAAATGAAGGTACTTCTCAAACATTCCCCAAGGAGTGGTAGTATGTTTCCTCTCACCCTAAAGATGTAATTTAGGAGATCCCTCACGAGGTGTTACCACTAGATCATTTCTTAGGAACACTTGTGAGCATGCTGCATTCATTTCTCAAATTGAACCAAAATCTTTTGCGGATGCCGAAAATGATGAATTTTGAATTATGGCAATGCAAGAGGAGTTGAATCAATTTAAGAGAAATAGTGTTTGGGAGTTAGTTCTCTGTCCGGAACATCAATCCATTATAGGCACTAAATGGGTATTTAGAAATAAAATGGATGAATCCGGTGTGGTTGTAAAAAATAAAGCTAGACTAGTAGCTCAAGGCTACAACCAAGAAGAAGGAATTGATTTTGATGAAACTTTTGCACTTGTAGCTAGATTAGAATCCATTAGGATGTTGTTAGCATATGCATGTCATAAAGATTTTATTTTATATCAAATGGATGTCAAAAGTGCTTTCTTAAATGGATACATTATGGAGGAAGTTTATGTGAAACAACATCCTAGTTTTGAAAATAAAAAATTTTCAAATCATGTGTATAAGTTATCCAAAGCTTTATATGGTTTAAAACAAGCTCCTAGGGCATGGTATGATAGGCTTAAAAATTTATTATTGGATAACAATTTTTCAATGGAAAAAGCGGACACAACCTTTTTTGTTAAAAATAAGAACCAAGGCATACCTATTGTTCAAATTTATGTTGATGATATTATTTTTGGTTCTACTAATGAGCTTTTGCGCAAAGAATTTTCATCATGTATGAGTCAAGAGTTTGAGATGAGCATGATGGGAGAGTTGAAGTACTTCTTCGGACTTCAAATCAAACAAAACGAGGAAGGCATTTTTATAAACCAAGCCAAGTACGTGGGAGATCTACTCAAAAGGTTTAGCTATGAAAATGGAACGGCAAAAAGCACCCCTATGAGTACTACCATCAAGCTTGACAAAGATGAAAAAGGTAAAGAAGTGGATATCAAAATGTATCGAGGTATGATCGGATCTTTGCTTTATTTGACTGCAAGTAGACCCGATATAATGTTTAGTGTATGTCTATGTGCAAGATTTCAATATTGTCCCAAGGAATCCCATTTGCTTGCTGTTAAAAGAATTTTTCGTTATTTGATTGGAACCATAAATGTTGGCCTTTGGTATCCCGGGGGAACTCATATAGATTTAATGTGTTTTTCGGATGCAGATTTTACTGGTCATAAAGTGGATAGAAAGAGCACTAGTGGAACCTATTTTGTTCTAGGACACTCACTTGTTTCATGATTTAGTAAGAAATAAAATTTTGTTGCTCTTTCAACTACCGAGGCTGAATATATAACCGCCGGAAGTTGTTGTGCACAGGCACTTTGGATGAAACAAATACTTAGAGATTATGGCATTCATCTTAAACAAATTCACATTAAGTGTGATAATACTAGTGCTATAAATCTTTCAAAGAATCACATTCAACACTCTAGAACCAAGCATATAGAAATTAGACATCATTTTTTGAGAGATCATGTTCAAAAGGGAGACATTGCATTAAAATTTATTTCTACAGAAAAACAACTTGCCGATATTTTTACTAAACCCCTTTGTGAAGAACAATTTTTAAAAATTCGGCATGAACTTGGGATGATGAAATTTTCACATTAGTATCTCTATCCATGCTATTGAGTGTACTGAATTGATTGACTTATAATTGTGAAATAATGGTTTTGAATTGTTTGAGGTTGATTATCAAATTATGAATTTGTCTTGTTATTTCTTGATTGTATGAATAAATTGGTTGAAAACATGTTCATGAATCATGCATTAAAATGGCTCATAGTATATTTTCATATCAATTGAATGATCTGGGAATTTATTATTTGCTGGCCAAATATTAAATCAAATGTGCGAAAATTTAGTTGAAATAAACGGATAACCGTTTCCAGTAAACGGTGAACCGTTTTACTCCAGAAACTAGAATTTTGAGTCTGTCTTCTTACCCTTTCACCATTTTCTACAAACGGTGAAGTTTATTGGCAGTAAGTCATCTAACTGTTACCCCTTAACCGTTAAGCTCTTAGGCTCTCACCGTTTTCAAGTCTCAAGCCTCTGTTCGTTACCCTTTCACCGTTTATTATAAACGGTTAACTGTTTTCGCGTTTTTAAACAGTTCAAAGGCTTTCTCTTCTTCCTCTCCAGTTACCCTCTCACCGTTTTCACTATGCTGGCGCAACCGAAGCTTTCTTCTTCCTCAAATCTTCATTTCTCTTGCTTCTTGTGCCAAATAAAACCGATTAAATCATTTCCTATCTCTTTTAAAACAATTTCACCGTTTCAAAACCTCAAATCAAAGCCAAAATCGAAAAACCCCAAAATTGAACCCTAACTGCGGTGAGTTGGGTTTCTTCGTTTTTTATCCATTTTGCCCTATTTTTCATCCAAATTGAGCCTCACTTTCGTATTCCCTACTCATTCCGCATTAAATCTCTGATTATTTTCACTCTCTCTTGCTGTGGTCATTTCCCTTTGCTCCTCCATGGTTGAATTCTCTAGGAGAAGTATCCGGCAAAACTCTACACCTCAAGCTCACCCCTTTCAGCCTAGGGAAGTCACTGAATTTAACAGAATTCATTTTCCCACTCCTTCCTTGGCGAAACGGTTCGAGGACCGCTTTGATGGGCGAAAGGTACTTGACTCCTCTTGTGTTAACCTTAATGATTTCAAGAACTTAGTTGTTTGTAATAGAAGTGTTCGGGATATGCTTATGCCTTGGGAGTTTGGTATTAACTTTGTTGAGCGAGTCTATCCTAACTTGGTACGAGTCTTTAACTCGAACATGGACATTTCCCATAGCAACCAAAATAGGATAGTTACTCAAGTTGGTGGTGTGCTTATTGAATTTGATCATATAGATTTAGGTGAGCTTCTTGGCATCTATCATGAGGGACATAAGATTTACACCTCTAGGAAAATCCGTGACTTTGATCATTTCCGTTATACAGATGCAGTCCGACACATTTGTCGCCGTAGAGACCTATCTGATAATATTTGTTTGCTTCCATTTCAGTCTCAACTCTTACCTCTCCAAGTCCGTATTCTTCATTCTATTCTACAGCACATAGTGACACCTAGGAGGGGTCACATGGATGAGGTCACGAGGTTGGACGTACGCATACTGGATAGCCTTCTTTCAGATCGTCCCATAAACCTCTCATATGTTATTGTGCGGCACATGTTGAGTACTCCAGCGGTTAATCACCGCTTGCTTCCGTATGGTAGTATCATTACTAAGATACTGCGTCGCTTTTGTGTGCCTCTCCTAGATATTGGACATATAGAGACTAAACAGATTGGATCCGAGGCGATGACGAATATCAGTTTTTCTTGGAAGAATGAGAAGTGGATCAAAACCAATAGCTCTAAAAACCAGGATACCTTGATAGATCCGGAGGACAATCGGATGATTAACGATGTCTATCCGCCCAATGAGCTTCCTGACTTTAGATTAGGAGCTCAGCCACCTCCTCCACGTCGCCGATTTGTCCCTCGGCCTCCAGCTGACACTGACCTTGAGGAGCGTGCCACGGATGCTGATATTCTATCCACCTCTGAGCCCCCACCTGCACCTGAGCCATCCACTATTCCAGAGTCATCAGTTGCGCCTGAGCAGCCATCTGATGTTCCTGAGTAGCCAGCTGCATCTATGCCATCTACAGCTTCAGCTCAGCCACTCGCTCTCGACAGTATGCAGCAGCTGATTCTTGATCGGTTGGATACTCATTCTCGAGACCACCAGCAGCTGCGTTCTGATTTTGCGACCTTTCAGCGGCAGAGCATCGATCATCAGCTTGAGATCATCCATGTTCAGCGCATCATTCTTAGGTACTTTGGCTATGATCCGGGGAGCTTATATTCTCCTCCTCCTCCTCCTCATTAGTTTCTGGACTATGTTTTTCGCACATACAGTTTCTATTTTGATTGCTTGCATTTTAACATGTATATTTTTACTACTATCTGCTATTTATGGATTTTGATGTCATGGTTTTATGCTTATTCTTGTTATTGGATGTCTTGATTGAGATTGATTAACCTTGTGGATTTTGATTATTGAAGTGCTTGGTTTGCTTATGGTGTTGTTGGGTTGGTGATGGAGTTGATTATTCTGACATTTTGGAAGTGTTTTTCTCTCTTATGTATAAATGGTTTTACTCATTTTTAAGGGGAAACTCTGCCCAAATTTTTGCTCACCAAAAACCTACTTTGCATTTCTTCTTTTTATCTTCTTTCTTTTTTATGATGAAGGGGGAGATAATTTGGGAGTGTTTTTGAAAATGATTTGAAAATGCTTAGAATGAACTTGAAATGATGCATTCGAACCTTTTTTTATAAGTAGGAAGATTTTTAAATGATGTTTTCTAAAAATGCTTACTTGAGGAAAAATCATTTTATTGACCATTTCTTAATTTGGCCATATATTAAGGGGGAGCCATATATTGAGGGGGAGCCAAATTTTGAACAAAGTTTGTCATCATCAAAAAGGGGGAGATTGTTAACATGAATATGTTAATAATATTGATTTTGATAATAACAAACTTTAAATGATTTTTGATAAATTTATTAGAGTTATTTCTTAACAAATGAAAGTTATAAAAACTATTCCATTCATACTTATAAAAGATGGATTTTAATTTGGAAAAAGATTCTTTGCTAAAACTGGTTTAAAATGTGTTTCTGACAGAAAACGGTGAACCGATTATTTATAAACGGTTAACCGTTTACGACCAGAGAGCAAAGGCTTGCCTAGGCTCCAACCGTTTAGTGGAAAACAGAAATGGAAAGCTTACTGGAAACTAACGGTGAACCGTTTACTACAAACGGTTAACCGATAACATCCAGAGAGCAATTTCACACAAGGCCTTAGCCGTTTACTTAAACGGATAACCGTTGTTCTTTTTGCAGGTTACTGGACACTAACGGTGAATCGTTTACTTATAAACGGTTAACCGATAACATCCAGAGAGTCATCTCATGCAAAGCCTTAGCCGTTTACTTGAAACGGATAACCGGTATTCATTTTTCAGGTCTCTGGACATTAACGGCGAAAGGGTAATATTAACGGCAAACCGTTTATTTGAAAACTGGCCCAACGGTAACATTGACTAGCGCAAACGGTTAACCGTTAACCAACTAACGGTGAACCGTTTTCGGGCAGACAGCAAATAACGGCTAGTTTTTCAGCTCTATTTATAAATAACCTCATTCAAATTCAAAGAAAACTGATCACAACACAACCATTGAGCTCATACTCGAGTTTGCAATCTTCACAAGAGCTAGAAACATAGTTTCATTTCATCTATTCACACCTTTGAGTTTTGATTTGTAATCTTAAATATAGTGCGAGAGAAAAACAATTTGTAATCTTTCATTTTGAGGGATTGTGAGTATTGGGATACACTTGGGTTAAGAGATTGGGGATAATCTCTTATTGTAAAGGTTATTGACACCTTGGAAGTCAAGTGTAAGCAATTGAAGCCTTTGAGGCTTGCTTAGTGAAAAACCTCAAGTCCGGAAAGCTTGGAGGTGTGGACATAGGCGAGGTTGGCCGAACCACGTAAAAATATCCGTGTTTGATTCTCTCTTTCCCTATCCTTTCAATTTGTGATCAATTTATTTATTATTGTTTTAATTTGGTTTTTGAATTTGCATGATAATTTATTTTTAGTCTATTAATTTATAGAAACCCAATTCACCCCCCTCTTGGGTTGCCTAGTTAAAATTTCAAAATTTAGATTCCGGAGTTCTGAAAACCTTAAGATGAGTTAAGATCGGCTTAAAATTGGGCTTGTGTAAACTTTTTCTATTGACCAAATACTGATTGGATGATAAAATGAACTTACGATATATATGAGTGCATGATCCACCCATTAACCTGCCAAATCTCAATCGTTCTTTGGCTGAATCGGACATGGCGTCAAGTGACGCCACGTGTAATTTTGACTTTTGAAGTTTGACTAGCCGTTAGATCTTGATCTAATGGTCGTGAGGAGCGCATGCATGAAGCTTATGATAGACCTCATGACACTGGATTATAAATTTATTTTTTTAAAATAAAGCCTCATTTTTATGATTTTAATCATCTCTCTTCTTCTCAATTTCTCTCAATCTCCTTATAATCTTTTTTTCAGGTGTTTTTTTAATATTTTGTACAATTATTTTTATAAATAAATTTTATTTTATTTTCAATTTTAGTTGTTTTATTACTTTTAACTATAAGTAAGTTAATTTTAATAATTCTTTTTTTCTATTATGCTTAAGTAAATAATAATTGTTAGGGTAGGGTGAAACTCTTAGGAAATAAATATGATTTAATCGAAATGTATTTTTATTTATATAAATTAAATTATTTTCTATTTAATTTTATACATATTTTACATTTTGAAATTTTGATTTATTGTAGGCAAAAAAGGGAGTTTAGCACAATAAATTCTTAATATCTTAATACAAAGTATGGTAAAATGGTATTTTAACTTATTATAGACAAATTAAATTTTGGCACAATAAATACTTAATCCATAATAAAATTATGAAAAAATAATAATAATTTATATAATTAATCTTTTGGGAAATAAATCTTAAAAAAATAATAAAAAGAATGTAGTAAATTTTATTTACTACTAAGAGTGGATCCATAACCCTAACTAATTAAATTTCATAGTTTCATTTAAATTAAGTTGTTTATATTCAAGTTGTATTTTCATTTTTAGATAAAATAAAATAAACAAAATAACTCATTTCTATGTAGATTGACCTCAGACTCACCAAACTAAAATATAACATGACACTCTTATACTTGCAAGTTACAAATTATTCTTAAGTTGCGTCAATAAACATAAAAAAATTTATCGCAAATAGAGAAGAAATCTGGTGGATTAAGTAACTTTAGCTTAACTTAAAATATTTCATTCATATGAGAAAAACTTTAATAGTTTCTTTAATTTTTATTTTTTTTTATCTGAACGTGAGAAAGAAATCAAATTTATTTTGGGAAGGGTGTTGAAATCCGTTGTCTAAGCAAGAGGCTAAAAAAGTGACTTTAGGCTTGATATTTTTGAAAATAAAAATATAATGTGAAAAATTCTATCAATCAGTTAAATCTAGGGGTGAGCATGGGTTGGTTTGGATTGGATTTTAAGTCAACCCAAACCAAACCATAAAAATTTGGATCCAATCCAAATATTTTTAACCCAACCCAAACCAAACTGGATTTGGTTTGAATTTTATTATCAAAATAATTTTTATTTTAATAAAATTTAATTATATCAAAATTATAATAATTGTTAACTGTTATTAATTATTAAATTGATATTAAAATATAAAAAAATATAGTGGATAAAAATTATAAATTTTATAATAACTTAATCCTTAAATTAAAGAATAATAAAAAATTAAAATAAAATTTAATAAAAAATTATTATTTTTTAATAAATTAAAACATATACTTTAATAATAAATTTGGGCCGACTTTCAAAAGTCCAGAATACATATCACAGACTTGAAAACGGGCCAACCATGTTCCGCATTTAAAAAGAGTGGGAATGTTGACAACTCTCTGAATATCTCATAAAACCCCTTGAGCTATTTTAAACTTTAACAAAATTACATAGAAGAAAAGTTTCTAATGAAGCCCCTGTATCATATGAAATAAAGTTTGTCAACAAAGGGAAGTATGTATGGGCAAAAGAAGCTCAGGCCCAATTGTTTTGTAACATATTCCTTCATTGTCCACTTTATCTTCTTCATCAAGTCGATATTTATTTAGCCCAAGAAGTAGTAGCATTGGTTCAGGATACAAAATTAAAAATTAATTTTCATAGCTACAACGTCAAACTCAAACAAATCCATACCATAATTAATACCTTTGATTAAAGATTCAAGAAAACAAGAGAATAGTACCTAAAATAAAAATCCAACATAAGTGCAAGAATAAAAATGTTTATTTTTTCTTTTTTCTTTTTTCTTTTTTTTCTTTTTAACTAAAAGTGAGAGTTAAAAAAAAGTTAATAAAAGGAAACAAAAAACCCCTCTGAAGTGGAGTTTAACAATTAATTTTGAAAAATTAAAATTGAACAATGAGGTTTACGAGAATAAATTTCAATTGAAGTTATATTTGTCATCAGCGAAGGTGTTAAAAGTATTTTATAATATTTTAAAATATCTTATCAAGGTAATGAAGTAAAGGAGTTTGAAGAGTTATTTTGAGGGGTGCGAATAGTCCCAGACTCCAGTTCATTTGAAAGCAAAATTTATAAGCCCAAGGGGCTTCAAATATTTAAAGATGCCATATGTTGTAATGCGTTCAAACAGATTTTTGATCTTAGAAGTGGTCGAAGCTCCTCCCAGGCCCACGATGGCTCCGCTCAGAGCTTTACTCAATTTGTAAACAATATAAACTTGATTCAAATTATACATTATTTTTATCAACATTTAGTTTACTGAGTATTTTTATTTGCATTAATTTTGACGAGGTCTCAAATTGGGTGGAACACATATGTGAGAATTGCTGTCATAGACTAGTGGTCTCATTGAGGTCATTTTTTAGAATAAAATGAAGGAAAAATATCTACTGACTATCTAATGTTTTATATTTTATCAAAACAAATAGATCTTTTTTTTTTTATTTTTTAGCTTTCCACTTAGAATTTACAAAGCATATCACATCTCCACTTTTCTATTAATACTATTAAAGTATTTAACAAAATATTTATAAAATAACTATTTTATCCCTAAATGTAAAAAGATTATTTATTGATTGTTATTTTGAATACTTAAAGAATGTGTTATTATATTTAATTGATGGGAACAAACAGTAAACTCTAAGCTCCCTATAAGTGGTTTTATTTTATTATTTTTTATTGATGGGAACAAACTATAATGTTCAATTTTTTTCATAATTGATTTTATGGTTATTTTTTAATGCATTTTAGATAAGTATGACTATTTTTGTCAATGATTTTTTGTTGTTGAAGATTTGTTATTGTTATCAAATGTATGATATTTTGGATGGATTATATGAGTAGAGATTCTTAATTTATATTGTAAATGAACTATAAATTAGCTAGCGTGTTTATTTTGATGTTTTATCTTTAAATTAACAAGTTTTGATGAATTTATATAAGTAATTTTGTTATCCTTCCCAACGGCTACAAAATAAAATCTATATTCTTCATTTAGTTAGGATTATGTAATCCTTTTACATTCATGGCAAAATAAGTAAACTTCAGGTGAAAAGTTAAAAAAATGATATATTTTGACAAAGTACAAAGCATTTGGAAAAAAAAATGATATATTTTGACAAAGTACAAAGCATTTGGCAGTCAATAGGTATTTGTCCTAAAATAAAACCTAGTAATACTACATGTACAAGTAGGGGGATTTTGTGATAATTTATCCTACTCTTAGGGATGGCAAAAAGGTCTACCCCAACCCAACCCAAACCTCGGCCAACCACGCCTATATCCCACGGATTTTGACTTGAGCCTCCGCATGAAGAGCTTGGACAAGAGCTTAAAGAAAAAAAAAAAAGGCCCAAGCCAGACTGGTCAAGCCCCGTGGGCTTAAAGCCCAGCCCTCATAACTTCTGCATGAGTATGAGCCAAGAATAAAACTCATATAGATTAGGTTTAGGCAAAATGCCCAAGCTTTCTGGTTCATAAATTTAAAAAAAAAAATCAAAAATTTAAAAATAATAGAAAATAATAAACTCAAATACCTAATTATATACTAGTAATGAATAAAAAACCTAAAATTATAATAGTAAATTCTCTTTTAAGTGTTAATTAATTAAAAAGATACTTGACTTAGAGAATCTAATATTAAAAAATTAAATCTCTAAATTTTTCATTTGCTTCATTTTTTTTATTTATTATTTTATTTTGAGATATTTATTTTCTTTAATTCATTCTTAATTATAACAAATTATTAACTATTAACTTATTTCAAATTTATAATAATTTCAAAAATTAAAAATAAATGACAGCACAAGCCTAACCCAAGTCTACCACTTACACTTCCCCACTAATGGGCTTGCCCCAAACTTTTACCAGCCCTACTTATTCCCTATCCTAAAACATCCCTATCCATTTATTTTATGGTGGAATATTCCCCCTATTTGTTTTGTAATAGCAACCCACCATTAATCACACCCCCACTAAAAATATTTAACATCATATTATTTTATGAATAAGCCCCTCTTGTTACCAATTTAACCTTGCAATAATTAGTTTTCTTCATTCCTTTTGGTCTCCACGACCATGAGCTTGCTTTCGAGTTATAAAAGGAAGTCAAGTTCACAAGAATACTAATGATAAAACAAGTTCTTGATTTATGTTGTAAATGAACTATAAATTAATTAGAGGGTTTATTTTTTGGATTCTATATCTTTAAATTAGTAGGTTTTGATGAGTTTATATAATTAATTTTGCAGTTGCTAATGTTCCCAACAATTATAAAATAAAATCTTTTTTGTTTCTTTTAGTTAGGATTATATCATCTTTTTACATTCAGGTAAAAGAATTTTTTTTCAAATATTTTATTAAATCCTCTTATACTGTTAGTGAGAAAGTGAACAAATGGAAAAGTGATATACTATACGAACTCCAAGTAGAAAGTTAAAAAAAAAAATTTGTTATATTTTTGATGAAGTACAAAGCATCTAGTAGTCAACCGATATGTGTCCCAAAATCAAACCTAGTAATAGTAGATGCATTTTTTTTTCCAACAATTAGGGGGTTCCGTGATAATTCACCCCATTCCATATCCATTTATTTTCTAGTGGAATATTCCCCCTATTTGTTTTGTATTAGCAAATTACCCCCCACAAAATTACTTATCATGTTATTATTTTGTGAATAATCCCCACTTATTACCAATTTACCCTTGCAATAATTAGTTTTGTTTTCCACAACCATAAGCTTGCTTTCAAGTTCTAAAAGGAAGTCAAGCACACAAGAGAACTACAATGCAAGCAACCGACTGCCATGACTAACTCATCATGAAAAAAAAAAAGAAAAAAGTCTATGGCTAGCACTAAAATACCGACTCACAAATATGCAACTCTTATTAAAATACTAGATCACAGATAAATTTAATTTGCTGCCACACTACTCACTTTTTAAGGTTCTATCACTGAAAACCAATAGAAAATGCTTTAGTTTGTTTCACTTTTGTAGCCTATTTTTTATTGTACGGTTGGGAAAAAAAAAATTTAACACCCTTTTTCCTTTTGTGTTGTTGATTAGAAAAATAAAGGGTCTACAAAAAGGAAAAAGTCTGACAAAAAAATTAAAATATATAAAGAAAACAAGGCATGTTGTCTGAAGGGTATAATCGTAATTACAAAAAATTAAAAAATGTTAGGGGCGAGGGTGTCAAAATTATAGTCGGTGTTTGGTTTCAAGAATAGAGCTCTTTCCCTCCTTTCGTAAGCGTAATCCAAACATCAAGCGCCAAAAAAACGTCCATCCGATACGCGAATGCCACGTGGGGAGTACGGCCAGCAGAAGCATTACTTACCCAGGGTTAAATAAACACATTTGCTGAGATGGATCTTCGTCGTACACGTTTCACGAAATCACCCGGACATAACTGACGCCGTAAAGTAACAGTGACCGTTGGATCCCGCTTCATTGACGTCCACTTTCTCCTTCCTCCGAAGTATAAAAATTGAATCCAGCGATCAAAGTTCTAAATCCGCTCGTACCGACCTTTCTCCCTCTTCTGTCTCGTCACTGAGATTGAGATTGAGATAGAGATAGAGATAGAGAGAGAGGAGGTCTCTCAGCTGAAGCTATCCGTACGGTACAGGTATCTCAATATTCTTCTTGCGAATTTTTTTTTAATTTTTAATTTACGAGCTAATTTTAATTTTTGATTGAAGTTACGGTGATTTGATATTATTTACATTTCTTACCTGTGAATCTCTTTTTCAAGAATCTGTCTTTTTTTAATACGCTGTCGTATCGAATTCAGTGTAGTCTCGGTTACTACTGTTCTTAACTATTTAGGCAAGTCAAGCCTTTTTAATTCCTGAATTGTGAGCAAATTTATGCATTTGGGTACAAGCTTTCGAGTCGAAAACTAATTGTAGGATTTCAGATCTTTAAGATTGCATTTTGTTTCCGTGAACTTTTAGGACGGTTAATATGTGATTAAAAAAAAAAACTCATATTGTGGACTTAATGTAATATATATAATAGATGCTTTGTTAGCTTTGCTTGTTTAATTTTTATTTCTTTTTCTATAAGAAAACCTGAAGAAAAGAAATAAAAACTGAAGAAAAATTCTGCTGTCTATGATACCTTTGCTTGATGCTAGGTTCCAGCATATGCATACTTGGTCTTTGATAATAATAGAAATTTGAAATCTCAGTCTACTGTTGGACTATTGTTAGACTTTGAAAAGGGATAGAGATTTAAGATTCAATTGTTTGGCATACCAGGGATTTTTTTTTTTTTTTTTTTTGGCTGTACATGTTTAGAGTTTCCTCCTTATCATGGCTGTACGTGTTTAAGAATGCATAAGTAATTTTTTTTAAAAAAAAAAATTGTGTCTTGTGAATATTCAAAAAATTTTCAACTCATGTGCTTTATTCCTGTGATTTGGATCCAAACAGGGACTGTGTTAGGCATTTTATTTTAAACTGTATTTGAAGTATTCTTCGAACATCATAGATTCAATGCCAGCCCTTAAAATGAAAGCTAAAGCAAGTGCGACTTGCATTAGGGAAGTAAGTTGTCTGCATGTTACTCAGAAGTCAAGGAAGATATCAAAGGATTCATGTTCCCTTGTGCGGTTGTGTTGTGAAACAGCAGAATTGGATACATCAGTTCAGAATTGTAATAATGGTAAGCTTAAAGATATGATATATGTCACTGCATTAGCTACAATAAGATAAGAATCATATTACAACATCATTGAGGTTAGGCCGTAGTAGTTTCAACTGAATTTCTGACTATTTCGTTTAATCTGCATATTACAGACTCTAGCAAAGTTGTATTGTCTGCAAAAGAAAATGGACATAATGAAGCCAGTCACTGTAAAACATGGGATGATGGAGAATATCCTGCATTTCAAAAATGGTTTTCATCTGCTGAAGATCCGGTACTTGTTAGAAAAATGGTAAGGACCGTATTGTTATACACCTGTATGTTGCACTCGCCCCTACTACAAAATTTTGATAATTATTGCCTTTCATTCTCACTTTCATCCCTCTATTTAATGCTCTTTTTCAATCAAACAATATCTGTAGCTGATTAAATCGTAAACAGGCAAGTATTGGATTTAACCGATGCATGATGAAAGCATAGTAGAGTTATTATTACTGATTTAAACAAACCAGCTCAAACATTTATGTTTCCTTCTAGAAAAAGTTCTAAACTTGCAATGAAATATTGTTTGGGTGAAAAGTAAAGTTGCCTAAACATACAGATTTATTGTACCTTGAAGATTCCCGACTATGAGAAATTTCCAGTTTGAATGTGTTTTGTCCTCGAATCCTGTAATAAAGATTTTATGGACTGTCAAAGATGTGACAGTTGCGGAACTTTAAGTGGAGGACACCAGATTGAATTACATCTACATTCTATTCTGATCAAGTAATATTCTACTTTCTTTTTTTGGTTGTGCTAGTGGAAGGATCATAAAATGTGAAATAAAATGTGAATAAATGATCTTTGTTTCTTAGCAAAAAATGTGAATAAGTGATCACATTTTTCCTTGCTTAATTCTTTTCAACTAATGTTGATAATTGGCTCCATTGATTCCATTGCTGACCTACCAAAGTAAAATTTACATGGATGATCATGACCAGTAGTGTCAACCTTAAGCCCGATGGATGATGACTCTCTCAATTCTGATGAGCAGTGAGATTTAGGTTTTCAGTGAAATTTTTGGCATCATATTCTTCTACAATAATTCCTCTTTTTTATTTTAATTTTTCTCTTTTTGTTTGAGTTGAAATCCTATCCATAAATTAGTTTGTTCATAGATCCATTTTATTGATCTAGTTAGTTGAAGCATTTGCAACTATAGTCCTTCAGCTATTTAATTCTGTTTAAATGATTTATTCTGCAGGATTCTCCACCTCCTGCATGTCCCACAAATTTTGAAGCAATAACTTCTCATGTCACAGATGGCAATGGCATTCATTTCGAATCAATTGCTCAAGATGATGAAGGTACCATTTAAAATTATATTAAGCAAATGCCATAGTCTTTTCATGGCTTTTATTTAGGATAGTGGCTGTTTCATCTGATTTAGAGAGTTTCTGAACTTCATTTTATCCAGCATTCTTAATCCAAAAAACAATTGTTTACCATTCAAGTTTGCTATTATTACTCAGTCTAAAAAAAGTTCTATTATAGTTATACTGCAACTGCTGAAATGAGTTAAACTGATGAAATGTTAAGTGGCTCACCATTGAGTAGTTTTAAATTTGAAACCCATTTTGTGGTCTCATCATAAATATCAGGGAACAGGATGCATTTTTCATAGATCTTTTCTTTGGTCTTTCCGTTTTGGTTTTTGATGCATAAAGTAGTTCATGACATTGTGCTTTTTCCCTAATATTGCTTATGGTTTCTTTCATCTCATATTATGATAGGATATGAGGGTGGTCCTGCTGTTCCAGATATGAAAGCTGATGACTATGATAATTGGATCAGTGAGTCATCTGGTTGTCACACCGATGATGTTCTGGATTACTGTATCTCGGACATGAATGTTTCTGTACTCAATGGGATTAGAGGACTTGATGATATTCTGAATGATAATCTTTTCGTTAACTCAGGTTATGTTGGGCAAAATCTGATGCTTGATATGACTGAGGAATCTATGAAGTTGCCTGCCCTTAAGGAAAAAGCAGAGATGGTGGATATGAATTCTGCTGGATTATGTCAAGAGCTTACCAAAAATTCTGATTATTCACAGTCTTTTCTAGTCAGCCACTATGATCAGGAAGTTGATGTTAACTCTGGCAATGTTGATTTAGATGAAGTAGATTTTGATCCGCAGTTGTTCATTAGAAATTTTTTGGACCTATCCGACATGGATCCCGATCTGTTGCCGGCATTAGTGCCCAAGGAAACTGAAAGGAAGCGTGTCACCTTAGTTCTTGATCTGGATGGTAAGAAGAGGATTGCTTGTTTGTTATTTCATCCAAGATTTAAGGGCATATTGATTTTTCACTTATGTTATTTTAATAGGATTATTTACTTCACGGTTGACAATCTTTCAGTGCCATGATAATGAATTCTGTTGATACCTTTTTCTATTATGTTAAATCAATCGAACCACTTGAGTGAATCTAATTGTAAGACCTCACAATGAGTAAAATGGCCTTATGGCTTGATGATCTTGTGATCAAGTGTCTTATCATATCATTAAATGCAGTTGATTGCTTATTCTTAAGGTTTTTAGCAACCAAGTAATTTGTAACTTCACTTGAGTGGCCTAACTAAAATGTTGCAATAAGTAATTTAAATTTTCCTTCCATGTTTTGGCAGCTTTCCTAAAACAATCTCTGTTAGTTAAGATGAACATTTGTGTGAAAGAATCCTAAAGCCAATTAGGTTGGAGTGAAGCCTTATTATTTGGATGTCAGTTCAATCTTACTGAATATTGGTTCCAATGTGAGAAGCTTGATATATTTATTTATTTATTTTTAATTTTTTTTAAGCATGTAGCAAAAGTGTGTTCATTATAAATCCTTGCGTAGTTGTTCATACCTGGCTGAAATTTTTGCAGAAACACTTGTCCACTCAAGCACGGAACCCTGTGATGATGCGGACTTTACCTTCCAAGTTTTCTTCAACATGAAAGAACATACTGTATATGTAAGGCAAAGACCCTTCCTTCGAAAATTTTTGGAGAGAGTGGCAGAGATGTTTGACATCATTGTTTTTACGGCCAGTGAAAGCGTTTACGCAGAAAAGCTATTGGATATTCTGGATCCTGATAGAATGCTTATTGCTCGACGTGCATACCGGGAATCATGCATATTTTCTGATGGTAGCTACGCCAAGGATCTGACTATTCTGGGAGTTGACCTGGCAAGAATAGCTATAATTGACAATTCCCCACAGGTATCTGTCTGCCTTTTTTTCTTTTTTTTTTTGTTGGGGGGTGGGGGGGGGGGGGGTTTTGGTTTTTTCCATGTTCTATTTCAAAGTTTTGCACTCTGTCGTTTACTTTCAAGAAAGACCTAGGATTGATATTTGTAGATTATCTGTAAAACATCAGATCGAACGAATCTTTATTTGAAATCACTGTATTGTCAGCCATTGTTGTCATTTTAGGTCACTCCCAAACTCTAATTTTCCTGAATGTTTTAGGGAGTTATGTTCAGGATTAGTTCTACCTTTACATTTTGCGTGAATTAATCAACCTCAAGATAAACAAGGACCTTGGAGAAGTTTTCCATAGTTAGCCATTGATGACATATTTTGGTTTTTATTTTGGACTTATTATTTTCATTTTTCACATGGTGGATTTGGCCTTTCACTTCCATAAATCTCTTTTGTGTTGGTGGTTTTTTTTTTGTTGGGGGGGGGGGGGGGGGGGAGCTCAACCAGCAGTACTATTTGGGACTCAGTCATCATCGCAACTGTGATATATATACTGAAATATTAATCACCTTTATTTATTTATTTTTAATTTTCAGGTGTTTCGGTTGCAACTGGATAATGGTATTCCTATCGAGAGTTGGTTTGATGATCCATCAGACTCTGCTCTAATCTCGTTACTTCCCTTTTTAGAGACCTTGGCTGCTGCCGATGATGTACGTCCCATCATTGCTGAAAAATTCAGTATCAAGGTATAATTCCTTCCATCATGTCCCACGCCCACCATTCAAATCAATGGTCAGTTCTCCCTTTCAAGAAAAAGGCACAAGGTTCAACTTTCCATTCACGTTAAAGATCTTGCCTCTCCCAAGAAGTCCCCAGCTCATTAATTATAGTATTATACTAAATGTACAGCTAGTGATTGTTGATTCAGATAAAATTTTACTTACACATCCTAGTTATTTCACATAGTAGTCGTTACGAATAACTAAAATTTCTTGTGTCCAATAGTATTGTCTTTGAGTGTAATCAATTTTGAAGGGTGTTCTATTTGCAGTCATATCTTAGATCTTTGTATATAAGCAATTTTATAGTGAAAGGAAGTTGTTAGTTCAGGTTTCATTAGTTGCTATAGCTTGTGAAATTCATTGTTGTATTGTATCGCCTGGAAATTATTTCTTGTTCCTTGTATGATTTAGATGGAAAATATAAATTTGTTTAATTGATGAAATGAAAATGATATTTGATATGAATGTAAAATTTATATGAATGTTATTGATCAAGTCATTTACATGCGACATAGTTTTGGCACATTTAATTGGTCAGAAAGTCGATCAAACCGGAACGCCTTAAACTATCCCGTTTGTAGGATAATAGTACCCTTTGACATATTGTAATCGGACACTGCATGATAAAGTATTGTTGCTATTGAAACAAAAATTATATGCAGATTAAACATTATCAAGGAGTTAAAAAATGCAGATTACTATGATGCATTGATGCAGATTTGAGCTTTATTATTAATTTTTTTCAACTGCATTCTTATTCTTGTACTTCAATAATATAAAATGTTCAACCTGTGCTGAATTTTTTTACATGTGAAAACACAACATTAAAATGAAAGTATGATTGATTTTCTACACTTTTTAAATGTTCCCAAAAAAAAGTTTATTTTAAGTTAATTTGGAAATGTCTCCTTCCCACAGTTTTGATAATCATAAATGAAAAGCAGGTGGTAAGTAAATTAAGATAGCTTTTTTTCTTTTTTGAAATGATGAATTGAGATGGTTGATCATAAAGCTGCAGGGTGTGTGTGTGTTTTAAATAACTGAAATTATAATCAGAATTTTATTAATATTTATAATAAAAAATAGGTCAGAATTCTTTGTGATAATTTTATTATGGCACAGTCAGACGTTCTACTCTAATATAATACCAAAGGATATCTATTCTACCTCAAATTATGAAGAGATGATTCTATCCTTACCTAATTTTATTGGGAGGAGAAACTCGAACCCATGCACTCGAACCTTTGAATGCATGGGGGTATGTTAGAGATAATAAAAATTGTAATAATTGACCCATTCAAAAAAAACAAAATCGTAATAATTGACTGCTCATATATTAAGACAAATAGATCCAAAACAAACTTTAAGAGATGTTAAGGAGAAAGTTTTAACATCTTGTTTTGAAACACACAAATATAAGAGTGAATAATAATGAAATCTCATACCATTATCTTGAGTTAGATTCGAATCCAAAATGTTTGTATCGCAATGGTAAAATTTATAAATAGAACCGACTGGCACTCATGAACAATGAAAATATTGTTAGTTCGCTGAAGATTATCCTAATATTATTTACATCACTTATTTACACTAACTTAATTTATATTATGTTATTCATATTATTAAATTACAGAAAGCAATGTACAAAAAGGCTTCTTCTTTTTTTTTTATGTATTGAACTTAAAACTCTTGTTTCATGAATCATCTTGTTGAATCAACTTAGTTCGCCTTATGTAGCAATCTTATTGAATTAAATTAAACGACTTCACTCAAGGAGCGCCGCTTGTCTTTCATATTTGTTGTTTCCTTAAAATCCATTTAACACAACAACCTACCTTTTAATCTCAACAAGATCAATCATCAAATAATGTCTAAGAATATATAGACTAAGATGAGACCACTGCTAGGTCTAGGGTTTCCAACTTCTACTGCTTCTATGATTCCTTCTATAAAGAGTCCGAGATTCCATAATTACTTGGTTTTACTCGCTATGAAGTAATCACCTAAAAATTAGAACTTTTGATACTTCGTGAATCACGCAGGCTAGCTAAAACAAAAACATCTCAAATACTTTCTTTCATGATGATTAATTCACCATAACACAGCAGTAAAATCCTAACAAAATCAAAGAGTTGAAATGATAAATAATTATAATGACAGGACCTGCTCTCACAATTGTGAGGGTAGATGTGCTAATTTGCTTACTTAATTATGGTATATAATTAAAGTGAAAACAACATTCTCTCTTTCGAAATGTAAGTGGAATAGACGTCTCTCGAATATTTGAAAAGGTAAAATCTTAGCAATATTATTTAAGAATTAATGTAAACTAGTTTAACTAATTGTCTGATTATAAATATCAATTGTAAATCTCATATAATATGAATTGTAATCTGAGCATTAATCTCATATAATTTAAAAAATGAGAATTGCCATTTTCCCTCCTACAATAATTAATATATATCATTTACCAATTTACTATTTTTATAATGGCTAAAAACCTCACTGACAACATAAGTTTACAATATTACTCTTATTTTTAATTACTCTTTTATTTATATTTATTTTAAATTAAATAAATTTCATGAATAGAAACTCAATAAAAAAATTAAGTATTAAAAACAAGAAAAATATGTTTTGGCATGAGCAAAAAAATTAATAATAAATTTTTTTTCTTGTAATTATTTATTTTGTGAACATTTACTTATAATAAACATTTTGTAATATTTTGAAATTAAATGTAAAAATTATAGGTAAAATATTTTATTATTTATCTTATAATAAATTTTTATTTGTCATTCAAATTTTCTTATAATAAGTTTTTTATCATTTTATAATAACTTTCTTATATATTTATTATAAGAAAATTTTCACAAAATAAATAAGTACAAGAAAATTTTCTTATAATAAATTTTATTAATTTTTTCTCATATCAAAATATATATTTCTTGTTTTTAATGCTTAATTTTTTATTTAGTTTCTATTCATGTGATTTATTTAATTTATAATAAATGAAAATAAAATAATAGTTGAAAATAAGGATAATATTGTACACTTATGCTGTCAGAAGAGGTTTTTGGCCATTATAAAAATAATAGGGAAAAAAATAGTATAAGTTGATTACTATAAGGGAAAAATTAACAATCTCCCTTTAAAAAATAATAATTATAACATTGATGCTACATTAATAAGCAATAGCACGTAATTGCTTTATATCCCTAACAAAGAGATTCATCAAACTGTTGTATCATTAGTCACCAATGTCAAGGTTATATTTATGTGTTTTGAGTTAAAATCTTATAATAACAACAGAAAAAAAAAAGTCTTATTTTTACAGTAACAGAAGGGGTTCAGTTCATACGACAAAGCTGTGATACAAGACAAAACAAAACGAAACCAATCAAGTGCAAAAACTGTGACCTCTCTGAATTCTGAAACGCTGCAGATGCAAAGGCGCAGCTGAAAAACCGCTGCAGGATTCAGCGTACGCTTGTCGTATGTTTTTGCAATTTTCGGCTATCTCGCTTTGGTTCGAGCATCCGACAATGACAACTAACAGAAATTTGGAATTCCTTTTTCTCAGCTCGTAGTGCCTATCCTTCCTTGTGTCCATTTTTGGCTTTTCTTTCCTCTCTCTCTCTATATATATATATTTTAGCTGCCAACTCAATAGCTCTATTGATGATGATAAATGATAATCCCCAATTTTATAATTAAGCATGGTTAAATTTGGAACCTTTGTTATATTTTATTTTTTAGAAAAAAAAAATTGGAAGTCCAAATTGATTTTTTTTCTTTTTTTTAAGTTCTCCACCATGTTCGAGATCCAAATACAAATAATCAATTGAAGATAACTATTTGAAGATAACGCGATTAAGTTAAATGTGGAGGAACTTATGTTTCATGACAAAAAAGGGGGGAAAAAGAAAAGAAAAGAAAGAAAAGAAAAGAAAGAAAAGCTGTCTTTGTAATTGTCTATTGCTTGCCTTTCACTATATGGGAAAATTGTGTTATTGGCTTATTGCAT
Source organism: Citrus glauca (assembly GCA_029633175.1). NCBI lineage: Eukaryota > Viridiplantae > Streptophyta > Magnoliopsida > Sapindales > Rutaceae > Citrus > Citrus glauca. The sequence continues at coordinate 20,865,783 of JAQOOD010000005.1, forward strand.
CCCTTTGATTTTAACCCCTTTCAAACTGAGGCAATCCCACTAATTTTACTCATATTTCAAGAGTAAAATTGGAGATTAAGTGGAAAGAAAACGACCGCACCGCCTTTCTGAACTTGGAGTTAACAGTAGTCATTATGGTTTCAAAAACTTTTCCCAAAAATAGCCAATATGCTTCCCATTTTTCCTCCTTTGTTCTTTTCATTTCGCTTTCATAGACTTGGCCTAAATTGAACAAACCCATATTTTGAATGCTCTATTGAGTTCAATATTATGATGGGAATTTTTTTTTTTTGGCCCCTCTAGATTAAAGATGGGAAATTTTACATTGCAAACAAGTAAAATTTATAATTCACAATTTTAATGTTATCTATAGTGTTAGAAAAACATTTTTGGAATCGACAATGTCAAGTGTTCATTTCTTACTTCAACTAACTCAATTTGCGAATTGTTCATTGACGAGGAAGGAGAGAACAGAATTTTTGCCTTATATAAAGTCGAAATTTTGGTTTGCACCATCTTCATCCTTGTATCAATATGTTGGGGTTACAATAAACAAAGTATTCATAAATTTTTTTTTTTTCTTAATACATGGTTTTCTAGGAAACCATGTATAATGATGTAGCTCAAAAACTATTCTTTTTTTTAATATTATATTATCAAATACATTAAAAATTAATTATCATAAATGTATTAGAAATTTGTTCAGACTTTTCTCAATGTATTATAGTTGAAGCCTAGTCCAAAAATTCAACGTAAAATAGCTCTCAAGTAAGGAACGAAAAAACTCTTATACTCTCAACATATAGGAATAATTGTACTCTCAACCTTAATAATAAAGAAAGAAGATGTATACAACTTAAAAGGAAAGGGCTAATTTCCTATACAAAGTGCAAATTCCTAAAGAATTTAAAGAAAATGACAAAAAATGACATTGATTTGATCAATGCGAAAAACAAAAAACTAAAACTAAAAGCTTCTAATGTTACCAACTCAAGATCTGCAAACTCTTAAGAATATCCTCCCTCTCTATATAGATTTGAATCCTCACCAGAACATTTCAATATATATATAGTTCTTCTCTGGCTAGATGGCAACAATTTTTAAATTATGAATTTATGTATTTAAAATTGTGGATTTGAATTTTACAACATTGTAAACTGATTTTCAGCAATTTTTAATATATTGAAAGCCTTTGATAATGTTGTAGAACCATAAATCCATATTTTAAAAAGTGCACGCACTTACATCTAACAATGATTATATATAGAGAGAATAGTTTTCTTATCCTAGATCTTAAAACACCAAAAAATTATTTATGTGTTTTCTCAAACTTAAAATACTTAAATCTCAATATTTATGTGTTTTCTCAAACTTTCCCACGCTTTAAAATTTTAGATTGGAACATTTTTAATATATATATGTGTGTGTCTGTGTGTGTATGTATAAACTATATATATATATATAAACAATTTCATAAAACCTAGAAAGAATTCATATCTAATTTAAGTGCAAGATGATAATCCACCTTATTGAACACAAAGTAATAAAACCAACAACAAGAATCCTACTTGTTAAGTGGGTTAAAAATTAGAGTAATGATTGAGCCATAAATTCTTGTACAAATTTATTTTGTACAAACTGATGTGGCATGATAAGATTGATTGAACGAAAATATAAAATAATAAAAATAAATCATGTGGGCCAAGTGATATTTAATTCAACCAATCTTATCATGCCATATCAATTTGTACAAAATAAATTTATATAAAAGTTTGTGGTTGTATCATTATTTTAATAATTATGTATTAGTTAGTTAACAAGTAGGTAGTAAAATTTAATTTGTATTAGTAGTAATGAGAGTATTTTATAACAATTATTAAAAAAATGAATACGACGCACAAAACAAAAACAAAAGGAGACAAAATCAGGATTAGCGTAAAACGTGCAAATAATGAGAAATTGAAGGGACGAAATCTTTAAATAATAAAATCCTTCTAATTCCGTACTTGTTAACTAACTATTAGAAGAAGAGAAGGGTGAGAGTCGTCGTCTCCGCTCGTCTCCCTTTAGGCTTTAGCTTTTGCTTTCCTCTCTGTTTCTCTCTCTCTCTCTCTCTATCTCTCTTCAAGAAGAAAAGAAAAGAAAGAACAATAAAAAAAACCTTTGGTTTTTATCTGAACTCAAAATCTTAAGGGGTATATTTGTTCGTTCACTTGCATTCTCTTTTTCTATTTTCTTTTCTTTTTTCTTTTTTGGTTCTGTTAGTGAGTGGTGACAAGGTGGGTTTTGTTTCTCTGTCTTTTGAGAGTTTGGTGTTGCTTTCTCATGTTAGTCTGTACGCTTGAGTGTTTTTTTTTGCCTGTTCTTTCATGAGCTTGATGATGTTTTCACGTTTTTTTTCCAAACTTTCTTTCTGTTTTATCTATTGCCAGTGTTTTCGTAAAGCGTTTTCAGAGTATTCACTGTTACCAGCGTTTTCCTGCCTTTTCTTTTCAGGGGTTTTATTTCTTTGGATTTTGATTGTTGGTTTTTTTTTCTTTCTTTTCCAAAGTGTTTTCCGAAAGCGTTGCATGTGTTTTCCTCTGTTTTTAGTTGTTGTTGAGTGTTTTCTACATGTGATTTTGTTTTGGTTTTCGGTTTCGGTTACGTCTCTGTGTGTGATTTTGTTTTTTTTTTGCCTGCTTGCTCGTTGTGTTCTGATAGTCTCTCTCACTCTCAGGGGTTTTAGTAAACTTGTTTTGAGTAAAAGTTCCGTGGTGGCTATACGAGTTTCTTTTAAGTGCTTATTAGTATGGTTGCCATTGTTTCCTCTGTTTTAGTTCACGTCTTTCTTTTTTTTTTTTACTTTTCGTGTCTCGTGTGATATTTTGATCTGTTTTTCTGGTTCTTGTGATTTTTAAAGCATTTTTTCATTATTTTTACGTCCAAGTATTTTCTGAAAACAAGTATTTGTATTCAGTGCTTCTGGTTTTCTACTAGAGTTTTCAAAATTCTTGTTTTCCTCGTTTTGTATTCTGGTTTTTTGGCTAAAGTTGTATCCTTTATTCTAAAAGAGTTTTAGTCAAGTCCATTGAGTGTATCTCAAGTTCTTTGGTTCTTTGTCAAAGAGATAATAAACTTCCATGACTAATTGTGTTTTTCAATTCTGTGATGTCCGTACAGGTTCTTTGAAAATGGGATCTCCAAGTCATAAGGGATCCGAATACTTGCCGCCGCCGCCACCCACTATCCCTCCGAATGTTGTGCCTATTCAGTCCGGAAAGGTGGCAGCTCCGGCCCCGAAACGCCTTCCAATGGCAAGGCGAAATCACGGGACTAAAGGGACGCCTATGACTCTTCTAACGAATCATTTCGAAGTCAGAATGCGCCAGACAGAGGGTTACTTCTGCCATTACAGTGTAATCTCTTGGTGCTCATTATCAAGATTTAGTCATTGGTTTTTACGATCCACTTCCGTTGCCAAAACATTGATCTTGTACATGGTTTTGTTATTGATTTATTATTACAGGTTGCTCTATTTTATGAAGATGGTCATTCTGTTGATGGGAAAGGTATCGGGAGAAAAATTCTTGACAAAGTTCAGGAGACATATAGTCATGAGCTTGAAGGTAAACACTTTGCTTATGATGGGGAGAAGAGCTTGTTCACTCTTGGCTCGTTTCAACGGAAGAAGCTTGAGTTCACGATTGTGGTGGAAGACCTCTCTTCGAATAGGTATATATGCGTACATTGATATGCTTTAGATTTATTCAATTACCAGTTACTGACTCGGAGGTTTGTTATATGCAGAACTGCACGGAATGACAGCCCGGGAGGTGGTGGCAGCCCTAGTGAGGGTGATAGGAAGAGGATGAGGCGTCCATCCAGGTCGAAAGTAATCAGGGTTGAAATTAGTTATGCTGCAAAAATCCCCATGCAGGCAATTGCAAATGCACTGCGGGGTCAGGAAACAGAGCATTTTCAAGAGGCTATGAGAGTTTTGGACATCATACTGAGGCAGAATGCAGCGAACCAGTGAGTGGATTAGTTTGGTGTTGTGAATTGCCTAGGCTTAAGAAACAATGTTGCTCAACTCAACACAGGATTATGTTATTGTTTTCTTCTCATGTTCAGGGGTTGTCTCCTAGTCCGGCAGTCTTTTTTCCACAATAATCCGAGAAATTTCGCAGACCTAGGAGGTGGGGTAATGGGATGTAGGGGTTTCCATTCAAGCTTCCGCGCTACACATAGTGGTCTATCTTTAAACATGGGTTAGTTGCTTTTGCAATTGCAATCCGCTTATGTCATTTACCTGTGGTTTAATTAATCAATTGTCTTTGTGTTGATAACTGTCTTTGTTGTATGCAGATGTATCCACTACAATGATAGTTAAACCTGGCCCAGTGGTGAACTTCCTTCTTGCAAATCAAAATGTTAGAGAGCCTCATCAGATTGATTGGAACAAGGTATAGTTGATAGTTCAGTATCCATGTTTATATATATTTCAAGAAAATCTGTCTTCATTTAGACCCTTGCTTGAATTTGACACCAGGCTAAGAGGGTGCTGAAAAATCTGAGGATAAATACTAATCACTCTAACACTGAATACAAAATCACTGGACTCAGTGACTTACCTTGCAATCAGCAAACGTTAGTTCTCTTGTCTTTCACTCCATGGTTTGTTGCATTACACAAGAAATCACTCTTGTTATTCGCCAACTGAAAATGTGACTTCTAATCTCTCAGGTTTTCTTTGAAACAAAAGAGTGGACATAATGGGGATAGCGATGCTATTGAGATAACTGTCTATGAATACTTTGTTAATAATCGCCATATAAAGTTGGAGTATTCAGCTGATTTCCCATGCATCAATGTTGGGAAACCAAAACGTGCATCTTATATACCGCTTGAGGTGATAATTTAGTTCTTAAAGGTTCTTTTTGTTTATGAGGACGTGACTGTATCATATTTTTATATTCTGTTTCTGCCATGTAGCTTTGCACATTGGTATCACTGCAACGCTATACAAAGGCACTGTCCAACCAGCAGAGGGCGTCACTTGTGGAGAAATCAAGGCAAAAGCCCCAAGAAAGGATGGGGGTTTTGACTGAAGTAGGTTTCATTCCTATATATTGATATAATTCATGCATTTCTGCTATTTTCTCTGATTTTAACATGTTTGTTCTTACAGGCCATGAGGAGAAACAATTATGGTGCTGACCAAATGCTTCGTTCTTTCGGTATTTCAATTGGTAGTCAATTTACACAAGTTGAAGGTCGAACTTTACCGGCCCCTAAAGTAAGTACAAAGTCCTTTTTTTCCATGTCTTTTACCTCTGTCATCATTATCAATGTCTGAAATCAATTACTGAAAAGATTTATGTTGTTCCTAATATGCCTGTTTTTTTATGTTATGCTGCAGTTGAAAGTCGGAAATGGAGAAGACTTCTTTCCTCGTGGTGGAAGATGGAATTTCAACAACAAGGTATTGATTTTTCTATGTTCTTTTGACTGCATTTGGTATTGATGACAAAAGCCTTTTTTAACGCCAATTTAACCTATTTCTACAGCAATTAGTAGAACCCATGCAGATCAAATGGTGGGCTATTGTAAACTTCTCTGCTCGTTGTGATGTACGCTCTTTGTGTAATAATCTGATCAGATGCGGAGAAATGAAAGGAATGGTGAGTGTTTTGACAAACTACATTGTGAAATCCTGTCAACACTCACTTGATGCTTATTTCTTAATTCTTTGGCTTGTAGCACATAAATAATCCACATGAAGTTTTTGAGGAGAGTAATCAATTTAGACGGGAGGCAGCACCAATTAGAGTTGAGAGAATGTTTGAAATTATCAAGAAAAAGCTACCAGGGCCACCTCAATTGCTATTGTGTATTCTTCCTGAGAGGAAGAACTCTGACATTTATGGTTGGCTACTTGGGTTCCTTCTTCTTGTTTAAGTTTCTTCTCTGCTATTCTGGTAGTCCTCATATCTTAATTTGTAATAACTTGTTCAAATTTAAGGTCCATGGAAAAGGAAAAATCTTTCAGAGGCTGGCATTGTAACACAATGCATTGCACCGACAAAAGTGAATGACCAATACATAACAAATGTCCTCCTGAAGATAAATGCCAAGGTGAACACTTCTAGTTTTCTTGCTCCATATTTTTTTTTTCATGCCTTGAACTTACCATTGGTTGAATTTTTTCCCCGTTTCTACAGCTTGGAGGAATGAATTCCTTGTTGACACTCGAGCATTCTCGTTCAATTCCCTTAGTCTCTAAGCCAGTAACCATGATTCTAGGGATGGATGTCTCACATGGCTCTCCTGGTCGTTCGGACTTGCCATCTATTGCTGCAGTAAATCTATTTTCTTTGAACATTGTTTATTTTGGTTCTGTTTCAAATGATGGGTTTCCTTTCTGAAAGCTTAACTATCTTTGGGTAGAGACTAATCCACAATTCTAGATTTCTATCTGATGTTTTTTTTTCTTTTTTTTTGACATTTGAAATTTTCAAGGTGGTTAGTTCCAGGCAGTGGCCATCAATTTCTCGTTATAGAGCTTCAGTACGGACTCAATCACCAAAAGTTGAAATGATCGCTAATCTCTTTAAGCCAGGATCTGAAACTGAGGACTATGGCATCATCAGGTGAAGAAACAAATTTAACATGCTGATTTACATCTTTGCACGTGCACCTGCTTTCAAGTTTATTCCATTTCCTGTGTCTTCTCGTAGATCATGAATATAATAACCATCTTCCATTCTGTTTCACAACTTATCCAGAATACATTTTTGCGTTTTCTGATTGCAGGGAGTTATTTGTTGACTTTTATTCAACTTCAGGGAAAAGGAAGCCTGAAAATATCATCATTTTCCGGTAGGTTTCCAATACTTCTGTTGCTTAGTTATGGTTTCCTTTGACTAATGATTGGATTATTAGGTTGGTAGAATCATTATATTAAATAAGAGAATTTCACTCGTGTAGATTGAGCACATTAAGCTGTACCTTTTTACAAATTGAAGTTTTTTCAAGTCTTAGTGATGAAGATAATTATGTGATTTTGTGAATTTTAAGTTCTCGATATGTTGTTTTGATCACCACATAGCAGCAGCTGATTCCTAATCTCTATTTGCATACCTTTTGCAGTTAAGAAACTTGCTTAAATTAATATCATAAAATTCATTGAATACAGTACTTGACTGAAAACATATAGATATAAAGTACATGCCATCTTACCAACAGCACTCTAAAATTGAGCATGTTCATGTACTTCATCGCTTATTGGTTGAGTCTATTTATTTCAGTGATGGAGTAAGTGAGTCGCAGTTTAACCAGGTCTTGAACATAGAATTGGACCAAATCATTGAGGTAATCACAAAAGCTCATTGCTTTAATTTCTAAGAGATACTTGCTATATGTGATCATGAGAGTTTTAATGAGTTCAGGCCTCCAAATTCCTTGATGAGAAATGGTCTCCTAAGTTCACTGTGATTGTTGCTCAAAAGAATCATCACACTAAGTTCTTCCAGAGCGGACGTCCTGAAAATGTTCCACCTGGTAAATTTCTTTGCCGACTCTAGAAAAAAACTTGTTTGTTAAATATCCTCTCAATGATTTACTGAACATAAGGCATTTCTCCTTTTTCTTATTTTTGTGCAGGTACTGTTGTTGACAAAGGAGTCTGTCATCCAAGGAAAAATGACTTCTACTTGTGTGCTCATGCAGGGATGATTGTGAGTATTACATTCTCTCAACTTCTGCTATAATTTAAACAATAAATGGTTAGAAAAATGGAAAACTAAAATTATAAGGAGGATCCATGATTTTCAGAACTATCTGGAAGGCTATAGGCTTACTTCTTGCTGCTGTGACCAGATGATGTACTAGTAGGACAAAATATTGTAGATATTTTCAGTTGGATTTTAGCCTTTTACAATTAACGTTCTATTGTTTACAATTAGGGCACATCGCAGCCTACACACTATCATGTTCTACACGATGAGATTGGTTTTTCAGCAGATGATTTGCAGGAGCTTGTTCATTCCTTATCTTATGTGTAAGTGTATATAGTTCTTTTCTTTTGCTTCATCAATGCCATAAAGGGTGCATTTTTTGCCACCTACTGTGTTTTTCTGTTCAATAATCATTTTTGGTGTCTAAATTATGCAGGTACCAAAGAAGCACCACAGCCGTATCTGTAGGTAATATATTTACTTTCTTTCATTTGTTTTAGTTCTGAGGAAGTGGCAGCAACATTGCTGCAAGCTCATGATCTTGTAGCAGTAGAACGCTGGATAAGAAGCACGATGCTCGCTTATGAAGTGCCCTAAAAACACTGCACCTGTATTATGGCTGTATTATGGTGTTTGGCATACAGTAGGCTGGCAATCTCCATTTGCAAATTGGGTGTTCTGATCTATCTTATTTTTCTATTCTTTTTTATTCTTTCTAATAATGATAGGAAAAAGAAAACGATAGAATACTATTTCTTACTAGAGTTCTTTTCTTAAAAGTTATTATTGTAATTCAACTCAGATTTCCTTTCATTTTGTTCTTCTTGTTTGCATGTCTTCATTAAATTTATTTCTCTTGATTTTCCTAAAACTCTTGAATGTTTTATTTTGTGTGATCTTGTAGTTGCACCAATCTGCTACGCCCACTTGGCTGCCGCTCAGATGTCGCAATTCATCAAGTTTGATGAAATGTCGGACACATCTTCCAGTCACAATGCAATGACATCTGCTGGTAGCATCCCTGTTCCTGAACTACCTGTACTGCATGAAAGAGTGTGCAATTCTATGTTCTTCTGCTAAAGGCATGGCTTTAAAATCTGCAGCGAGAAAGATATAGAGATATACATCACAGACATAACATTAAGACATAGATAGAAATATCCTAAACTTGAAAAAATACCTGACTCTGGTCTTTTGGCTTATTGTTCTCTTATGTTCTTCTTATAGCCACTTCAGAGTAATGTCTTAAGTTAAGATTTTGAACAGCAAAGATTTTAGCTGCTGTTGCACTAGACTGATTTGAACATTGTGCTGATGGAATGACTCTTGCGGTCCCTTTTGCTTAATGAATGAACTTTGATGTTTTAATGTGATTATGTCTATTTCCTTGTTTATAATAAACAAATTATCAGGGACCTACAAATCTGGATGGTTTTGGATTTCTCCTTAACAGTAGATTTGTAACTTCCAAGAATTCTTTCTTGTTTATTCTGCGAGAAATTGTTCAAAATGCAGAAATTACTAAGACTTGAATCTTAGAAAATTGGACATCAAAGAAGCCTGTATCATTGAACTTGAAATATTGGTGATTACGATAGAAAGAAACTATATACTGAACATTTTGTAAGAACTCAACTACACAGTTTTTTCGGCAAATCTTAGGAGACAATGGTGACAAGTACCATGAAAGTTCTAATGCAACTGATATCACAGAGAAGTAATCACAGGAACAAGAAGCAGTCTATTAGCAGAAGCAATAGACAGCTGCTTCTAAAAGATCCATTCATACAGGACATGTTTAACTTTCACCCTCAAAGTAAACTAAAGGAAACATCGTCATATCTACAAAACTTTCAGATAGAGAGACTGTGTCAGAATGGGGATGATGATGTTCTCCGAAGCTGATACTTTGGCTGAGGTGGTGGAGCACTGAACATCTTCTCCAGCTCCTGCAAGGTGGACAAGAATCAAAAGTTAAAAATATATCATTCAATACTGAATAATCGAAAGGGCAAAGGATATGTAAAATTTATGTTTGTCACACACTTCAATTTTCTACTCTTGATTGCCAAAATCAAGACATATCTCAAGCCATGACATAGCTTTTGATTTATAGAGTCCATATGATACTAAATAATAACAATCAATTTAGCCATGGCCATGTCATAACATGGTTGACTATGTAAGAGTCTCAAATCGACAAATGAAATTATTATGCACACAAAATTTCTTACATTTATAAAGGGAGGAAATTCAAAGGGGCATTAACATTAGAATAAAGAGCAGCTGACAATAAATCCGGCCTTCAGATTACGTTATGTTAATAATGGCTATTTTATTCATATGAACAAGAGCAAAATTCTGTCAAAAGGGAAAGAAGAAGCACAAAAGAATGAACTGACTGTAACAACTACCGAAAGGAGATGGGATTCTAGAAGAGCTACAAAAAATTATAAAAATTGCACCAAATCTCTCAAGTCTGACGGAACTGAAGGCACCCTAAATTTATAAATTTAGTAAATGATATTACCATGACAAACACTGATTCAAATCCAAATGTCAGACCGGGCTAACAACAAACAGCACATTTATGTCCGGTTACAAGCCAAAGCCGTGAAATTAAACACACTATATCATACATTACACAGTCCATACTGAAGATTTATAAGAAAAATGAGTGATGCTACCATGAGTTAGAGATGCGAAGCAAAAGACAATTCTTATGTCTGAACCAACAGAACAGACTTCATGAAGGAATTTCCCCTTTACAAAACACAATGAGTACGTAAAGCCAGTGGAAATGATTTTCGAACCGATGATGAGTGTGGATTACATTAATAGAGTATAAATGCACTAAAAACAGTCACAGACTACTCCGATGGGTCACAGATGGTGCAAGAGTCAGTTATTACAGGAAGTACAGATGTACGATGATAATCTTGCCTAAACTCCAGGTACATTGGGGGCTTTGCAATAAACCTAGGAGGAAAGTAGGTTTCACTCAATGTACGGCAAACTTGTTGAGAGTAATAAAAAGTTGGTGTAGATACCCAAACTAATTATGTACACCAGCGAGACTATTTTGTAGAAATAGAAAATTTAATCAAATGGATCATTATTCAAAGAATTTGTGCAAGTAATTGTTAAATGAAAGAGAAAAGCTAAAGCCACCTAGGTAGAAGTGCTAAAAAGGCAAAAAGAGTATTAAACTCTAATCCTCTGAAGAAACCAGTTTTGGTGTACAGAGTAGGTCGAACCCAACTAACAATGGAGAAGATCGGTAAACCATAGATGGGTTAACGGACTGTAAATTAGTGTTCTATAATCATAAAGAAGATTACAGAAATGGAAAAATGGATTAAGGAGAAAACAAATTAAAACAAAGTTTTGAGGCACTTCTAGAGAATGCATTTTGACGAAGAAATGGGATACGCTTATTTCAACATTAACAAACTTTGGGGTAGATTTATAAGGCATCTAAAAGATAGCAAATCAAGGAAAGCCACGACGGGACACAATGGAAATTCTTTAGAAGACTTTTTTTTTTTTTGATAGACAGCTGAGAAACTTTTATAGAAAATTAAAAAGGACTAAATATCACAAAAGTGAACCAGAGGTCCACAAACTCTTTTTAGAGGGCAATATTTTTTACTTCCGTACCAAGACGTTGCATCAATCACCAATGAGCAAGGTATTAAAGACTAAGTTTGTCAAAGTTAAACTCACTGGCTGTGGCTCTCTCTCTCCCTACATTCTACAAACTTCTTTTTCCACACTTCACCTCATTACAATAAGATATCTGATAATACCAGTTTGTTTTGTTAGCTTCCATCTACAACGATCATTATACTTAATAAGTTGCTGGTGGTAGCATGTTTAATTTTAAGACAGTGGAAATACTACTTAGAGACATACTACACTTAAAAAGAACTACATCGCACATAAATCATAAGACACCATAGGCATTATTTCTGGTGGCTATAAAAACACAAGTTTCCAAAACCAAGGCTTGTGCAGATGTAACAAACACTGTACAAAGAAGCACGAAAAGATAACTAATTTAACGCAATTTTTATTCAATTTGGTCCACTTCTCACATGATGCCACACTCAACCAATTTTTTATTTTGTTATTCAAGCTTTCCACAGCCACCAGCTCCAATCTTAATTCCACCCCCAACCCCCCAACGTGCCCCATTGCATAGACCTCATAAAGGCCCCTTCCTTAGGGACAAAGAATGAGAGTGTAAGAACTAAGAATGTGTGATGCAATGGCCATGCGACACATCTCAATTGCTATTCATCTATTTTATTTATTCTGAGCCTAACCCTGAATTTGCCAGTGGGTTGACTTTCTTTGCTCAGTCTGGTTTTCATCTTTTTGTACAACAAGTATCCAGGAAAATCAGAATCCTGCTTAGATAAAAGGAAGGATCAAGGTACAAAAGGAGAGCAGGTTTGGGACAAAAATACAAGGTTGAGGTCATAATACAGCTGTTACAATAGCGAAAACAATAATCTTTTCAAGCACTGACTCTTAGAAGAAAAGGAGAATAGACCTAGTCCTGCAAAATTAAAGCCGAATGGCTGCTCAGTACTTATCTCCAACAACACTGATTTACAAAGATAAACATCAAATGAAAATAAATTAAACAACCACCAAGGCAACGTAGCATCAAATGGAAGTGATTATCTTTTTATGCAGGAAGCTGTTTGTCACTTTTCCACGTGAGATATGTTGAGTAGGATTAGAAAGGCAAGCCAGCCACTGAAGTTAGCAGAATTGAAGGATGACCTAAATCATTTTTATATGACACTTAAACTTATTGATTTAATCATGAGAAACCAAAGAAATTTAAAAATTTATCATGCTACAAAATACACATACCTAAATTCTGACAGAAAATTCATGCCAATTCAATCTACAATAGTCATTATCAAACAAATTGCAGATTTCAAGAAACAACGAATGTCTACTTTTTTCATGTACAATAATAACTTTAAGAAATTTCAATTGAGAACCACGAAAATAAATTATGCAAAGTAGCAGTTTTGACAGCACACTCATACATCAATACAAATTTAATTTTGTATCAAAGTCAGGAGTGTAACAATATGAAAACTTTGAAAATGAACAAAATAAGTTCTTTCACAAGAATCATCTCACAAGGACACAGTGACTTTCTGTTTATTTTAGAGAGGTGGAGAAATCGAAGGGCATAGAAAAGAAACATTAGAAAAATCAAGACTAAGGTAAGAGAAAATAAATACCAATTTTCTCTATCAGTGAAAGTACAATAGAGTAACAGGCCATGGAAGCTATTAACATGAAAGATCAAGAAACAACAGGCAATCATTCCCAGTCTACGCAATCCCTCCTAAACAGAGAGAACATGCCTTTTAAATTTGTGTAAAAAAATTATCTTCAGCTTCATTCATATTATAATTCTCTAGCTACCAAACAAACGATATAGACAATCTTCAGAATCATACTACCCTCACCACATGGGTGTTTGATACTTGATACAATTATACAAATTAAACAGATCAATGAGACATTTATTGCAAAGGCAATAATCACAGCTCTCGCTTTTACTTAAATAATAAAACCACCAGATCTGCAACAGCAATGCAAAACAACATGAAGAGAATGAGAAATCCTACCTTCTGCTTCCTTAGCCTTTCATTTTCCTCTTCCAGACGAGAAACTTTGTTCTCTAGTTCATTTGTGTAAGCCTGATCAAAGTAGCCTTTGAGGTTAGAAGAGAGTAAGAAAAAATGAATGCACCAACAGCTAAAGGTAAAACAAAATGTCATAGTGTATCTTAACAACTAAAATAACTCAAAGCCAACCTGCTTCCTTGCTCGTGAACGAGCAGCAGATTCCCGGTTCTTTATCATCCTCTTCTGCCTCCTCTCAACAGTCTTCTCAATCATATCTTCTGAGGCGCCTCTTTTCCTTCCAAGTGATTGTGGATCTGATAGTGTTCCCATTGAGGGTGAAGTTAAGGCCACCTGATTCTCCGGGAATGAAACATCCATTACTGCACCAGTCACCATGTTCATTGGCTGCGGTATTGGCTGGCCTGGCATATAAACTCCCATCATACTTTGTTGTGAATGCTGATATTGTGGATGTGAGTATGGCATCCACGGACCTTGTTGCGGAAACTGTGGTACAACATTTTGATCGACACCAACAACAGGACCATCAATTTTTTTATCAGAAGATGCATCAGCTACAACCCCTGCCTTGACCAAGAAATCCTCCAAAGTCATCTCTCCAAGTGTAGGTTGCCGATCCCGGGGCTTCTTTTCCCCACTATTCTTGCTTTGCTGAATATCTCTCCAAACTTCGTCAACTGTCTTCTTGCTCAGGGCACTAGTTAACGACAGGCTAGCTTGACGTTGCAAGGAAGTTTGATCAGCCAATGTTGTGCCCTCCATTTCCACCTCTGCCGTCCAAACATTCTTTAAAAGCTCATCAAGGTTCATGCTGCTAAGTGGTTTCCCCAAGTCACCCAGCTGACTTTGAACCTCATCGAGTGTGAGACTATACATAGAATTTTGCCGTGCCAATGGCTGAAACTGAGACTGTTTACCGTTACTACTGCCATCACCTTGAGACCCCATCATCTGCATCCCCTTCATCAACATTCATCTAAAGAGCTCATTACAAAATCTCAAACTCCAGGCCCTAGAATGACATCTATAGGACCAAATTTGGCCCCAAATTCACTAAACCAAATCTTCAAACTCAGCCCCAAATTCAGAACCTGGAATAACCATCTCAAAGTCAGGCCGTCAGAAACATGCATTTCATAATATCAGAAATTAAATTTCATCAAAATCTAAACATAGAACTCAAAACAAAATTAAAAAGAAATTAAACAAAAATTATAAAACAAGAACTCGAAACAGCCTCGTCAAAGTACACAGCTTAAAATACATTCATTCAATGTGAATTAATATTGTTATTATTATTTTTGGACCTAAAAAAAAGGGAAAAAAATAAAACATTCTAGGCACGACAAGAAACTGGACCTTAACCTGAGGAACCCAGCAAACAAATCAGAGCCAGAAACAAAAATTCAATAAATCTAAAATTTAACCAGAAAAAATGTAACTTGAGCAGAAGCAGACTACATGAATGAAACAATTAGCAAAGAAAATGATGAAAACAAAATGTGAATAAGAGCTAGAAAGTTGTAATCTCCTGCATGCAAAAGCAAACGGTGAAAGTAGAGCCTCCATTGATCAAAAGTCTCAAAACTCAAAACCCAAATGCAAAAAGATCACACAAACACAACATTAACATCAAATAATGAACTTAATTTCCATTTTGCATGAAACCAAATCAATGCTTAAAATGAAAGCAAAAGAAAATTACCCACCAAATCAAAATCAAAACCCACAACCGATCAAAATTAAAACTTTCCCAAATGTATCTGATGAGTAAAAAAACTATTTAAAAGTAATAATAATGATTATAACAATAAACAAAACGAGTAAGCTATAAAAGATGAGGAAAACAAAATAAAAGTTTAAACAATAAATAAGAACCAAAACAAAAAATTTACTTACTTGGTGAGTTGAGAGTCAGGTGAGAAACTAGAATATAAATAAATAAATAAACAAATAAAGTTAAGATTTTTGGGATGAAAGAATGTATTGAGATGAAATTTGTCACCAATTTGTTTTTTTTGTTTTTTAATTTATTTTTTTTTCCTTTTTTGGGTATCCGCAGAAGACAAGTGAGAGAGAAATACAGAGAACAGAGAGCAAGTACCGAAAAAACAATGTGCCCAATTTTTTAATAATTTATTTATAAATAAAGCAAGTGTTTAATTGGCCAATTTTTGTTTCTTTTTTAAATAAACGAAACTGATCGAATGTGGATGTGCTCATTTCATTGTCATAAGACCTCTTTCTTAATTTTCTGGCCCCACCCATCCGTTTCATTTTAAAGAAGGGGCAATATCATCCGTCCCCCTTAGCGTTTTACAAAATCATAATCTTCAATATAATTTTTTTATGAGCACATTTTTATTATCATCTTTATTATAGTCGAACGGCAATTTAATTTTGTTCCTATCTATTTAAGTGGAATTCGAACCCAAATCTATTGTTTTCACATAATAGATTTTACCAACTTTGTTATATAGCATTCATAATTTTATTTGAGTACCTACTGTGACTATTATTCGATTAGAAATAATTAGCAAAATCCATAATCAAACTATTACACACATTTAAATAATATCAAAATTTTCAAAAAATCACTAATCAAATTATTAAATTTATTAACGGATTCTAATAGTGGGGATCCATATAAAAATAAAATCTATATCATTAGTTGAAGAAATTTTGCTGTTTAAGATTCATAATTTAAGATGTTTAATATACATCTAACATAGTATTTTTTAAAAAAATTATAGTATTTAATATAAAGTGTGTAAATACTTAATAATATTTTTAGATTTTCAAACG
Source organism: Citrus glauca (assembly GCA_029633175.1). Classification (NCBI taxonomy): domain Eukaryota; kingdom Viridiplantae; phylum Streptophyta; class Magnoliopsida; order Sapindales; family Rutaceae; genus Citrus; species Citrus glauca. The sequence goes on from JAQOOD010000005.1 coordinate 20,881,990, forward strand.
AATTATGATTTTTTAAAAATATTTTAAATCTAAATATGTACTTTTTTTAGATAAAAGGCTAAATATGTACTTTTTTAGATAAAAGGTTTTCCAAAGTACTAAATACATATTTTCTGGATAGAGGGTTTTCAAACATTTTAATAGAAAATGAATTTTGGTTCTGTAAGAAACATTTTAATTCAAGTACTTTGGGAAAATTTATTATTTAAAAGAAAATAGTAATGTTTATTTTCAAGTATGAGTAAATTCAATTAGCCTACGTTCACATAACTAGGAATAAGCAAAAAACCAAGAATTGAATTAGCCTGTTTGGTTCAAGTTTGAAAATCAAGAAAAAGGAACGATCGATTTAGTGAATTAAATAAAAAACCAAATTAAAAATTAAATAATTGAAAAAAATTAAAGGCTTAAATATTTAAAAATAAATAAAGCAAACCCATTAATAAATTTGATTCGACTCAACTCAATTCAGCAACAAAAAAAAAAGAAAAAAGAATCAAACATAATCATACCCATCCATACTCATAATTTCAAAATGGAGACATCATTAGAAAATAAAATTAAGAAATACGAACTTTAGTATACTCTATAAGATCAAAAATGAAAAAAATTATTCATTTTTGTTTCCTTAAAACAACTTAATTTCTCTTCAAATATAGACATCCGCAACCAAGATCAATTATAAATATATTATTAAAAATATAAATACGCATGAAAGAGTATATTTTAAAATTTTTAGATGAAAAAATCCCAACTTGATAATGTCAATATAACCTCTAAATAAAAATTAAAAGGAAAAGTCTTAAATTCTCTAATAATATTGGCTATTTTTTTACTAAATGAGTATACTATAATAATAATAATATTAATAACAACAACCAATAACTATATAGCGTACAGCGCATTGATCCCACTTGTGACTTTCTTGAAAGACAATGTCTGCTATGAGAGTAATTTAGAAAAAAAAATAGCAAATCAACAATTATACATATTTTATAATCGTATTAGTATTATCATATACCTATATGTAGAAATTATCATATGCACTTAAGTTTTAAATAAGGGATATAAAGACTCATTTTTTACCATAATACTTTTCGAATTTAGTAAGTAAAACAACAATTGACTTCAATTTTTTTGATAAATACAAATATAATATAAATAATTTAATCTATTAGTAAAAAAATAATAAAATATTTTTAGTATCTAAAATTATTTTGAAATTGTATATTCATTTCAATAATATATTTGTATTTATTATGTAGATTTTAAATAAATCTTTGAGTAAAATAGATTTTACAATCAATCAAATATATCTCACGTACTAATAAAATTAAAATCATTTTGTATAATATTCAAAATAATTTTTATTTTGATATTACGTTTCTTTTTATTGTAAAATTTACTTCAAATATAATAAAATATGTTAATAAATTGTAAAACGTTAAAATAAATTATTATATTGATTTTAATATTATATTTCTATTTATTATAAAACATTATAGTCAATTTTTTTAGTTAAGATACTACAGCCAAAAAAAAAGGTCTTGGTATTTCTATTTTCTTAGTAAAACTTTGGGTCTTCATAATCGTTTCCCTAAATGTTAGGATATAACTGCTATTTTTCTATTTATAGGTTTATGTAATTTTATAAAGTTGACAAACGTATAAAAAAAATAAAAAATAAAAAAATAAAAGCAATAGAATAAGTTGAGAGTTTGTGTGGGAGGCAGGCCGGAGGAGGAGGGCTTTGTCATGGACCCCAAATGGCCAAAACTCTAGTAATCCTACCTGACAATTCTTTTGTCATTTTCCCATTTCTCTAGACGTTTCTTCAATTTCCATTTGTCTCTGTCTCTCTCATTTGTCCATCTCTTCTGCATATGTTTCTTCATTCTGTTGCTACTGCCTTTCATATGAATCAAATCACATTTTTAACAATTTTTCACCTGGTTATTCACAACTCTTTATTTTTTAATGTTTGAGGGAGTGTTAAACATTTTTAATAGGAGTCAATAACCGATTCACAATAATTTATTATAATATGCTATCGATAAAATTAATCACTTATAAGTAATATTAGACATTCTAAATTTTTTTAACTTGAATTTCATCCTAAATAATATGGTATTTATTAAGTAATTGTTTACAAGATTCAAATAAACTGATTGTATTATCTCACTAAACAATTAATAAATGTCACGATTATTTTTTGAATAAAAAACTTAAGATGCATAATACTATTAATTTATGACTATTTATCAATGAGCACAACGATACAAGTATACTGAAGATTCCTTTTTAAGCAATTTCTCTTTTAAATTTTAAAATTGCATTGACTATTTATTGGTGGGCTTTGTGGGTTTGGCTACAAATGAGTAAGGAATTTTTTTTTAATTATTGAAATAACTAAAAATTCCATCCCCTTCAAGTGCTAGTCCTTTGGGGAAGTGCAATAACTGCAATTGCCCAAATCCAATCAAATAATCCAACGAAATTTTCCTTTCACTTGCTTCTAAGTAAAGAAAAAAAACTTAAAAATTCCGTCAAAGTTAAACGGTAAAATTCACTAATTAGGGTGTGCGGTGATAGTTGTTGAAACATTAGAGTTGGGGCCAAAGTTTGTTGAAACATATTGGGTTAGGCGAAAAATAACCCCAAAAAAAAACCCAAAAAGAGGTTAAAAAGTAAAAGTTAAGAAGGGAAATTAATTTCAATTGCTCCCTCCCCTGATGTAGTTGATCTTTTAACTGTATGTTTTGAAAATCGTGCACTCGATGAGTCGAGCGGCCATGTCTCTTCTTATCTGCAATTAGTCAACATCAAGGATTTGTTCCCCGCTCGCCCCAAAAACTGTTTCGGGGAAGCTGGCTAACTTACAGATTCTGTAACATACAGATCCAACTTAGCCAGCTCCTGATTGGTTAGCTAGCTACCAAACAAAAATAATGGCATTTTTTTCTCCATATGCAGGACAGGTGTGGTGCATGCATTGGGTGCGTACCTGTAAGGTAGAAAGGTCCCTGTTTCGGGTAATTTAATATCTACATTTGACTCACATAGTTTCAAAATTATTTTTTCCATAACACCTTTTTGACGCGAAAATTTCAAAATACCTTGACGAACAAGTAACACAACTAACTGCACATTACGAAAGTTTAAAATAATTTTTTTTGTATGATTTAAGTGTTACATAATGTAACTTAGCAGTTTGTCACGGACCGCAATCGTGACACCCAAGATATGCGCTTGTACGCTAGTATCGTTGCTGGTTGTGCTGATTGTTGGAGACGTGCTTCAGGGGCGTGCGTGTGGGGAATACAATGGCCCTAAACTCTTTGGAGTTCAGGCAGACCGACCCGGTTGAGTTTGGGGAGTTTATCGCTAGTCGAGGACTTAACCTTGAAGAGGGGTCTAGGCGAAGCCCTACACACACTGGTTGGGAACTGGAGCCGTTCTCCTGATGAGCCCAAGGCAGGGTGAAACCAGTCGATATTGTGCCACTTCCACTAGGCTTACTCTCGTAGTATGGGATGCGGGAGTGCCGCACGGGTTCGTAACCTCTCGTCCCGTGACAGATGGTATCAGAGCCGCGCTTGTCATCTCTCGAAGCCCTCGTTGCGAGCTCGCCAAGCGCTCCAATGCCGCACCACGCAGGTCCCCACCCTTTTGTCCGCAAGGGTCGACAAGCGGGACGAACAGGCGGGTTCTCACACCCCCAAGCGTTCGCACTAAGTAGGACAGTGTCTGCACGCGGGTCCTCTCCCCGGATTGAGGACGAGTAGGCAGGGAGTTCATGGGTGAGATTGGCAAGCCGATCTTCACGTTTTCGCGCGGAAGTGCACATTTGCGAGGCGTACTCTTCATGCACGAGGACGTGCATGGTCATGGCGGTGGGAGAATGTCACGGACCGCAATCGTGACACCCAAGATATGCGCTTGTACGCTAGTATCGTTGCTGGTTGTGCTGATTGTTGGAGACGTGCTTCAGGGGCGTGCGTGTGGTGAATACAATGGCCCTAGACTCTTTGGAGTTCAGGCAGACCGACCCGGTTGAGTTTGGGGAGTTTGTCGCTAGTCGAGGACTTAACCTTGAAGAGGGGTCTAGGCGAAGCCCTACACACACTGGTTGGGAACTGGAGCCGTTCTCCTGATGAGCCCAAGGCAGGGTGAAACCAGTCGATATTGTGCCACTTCTACTAGGCTTACTCTCGTAGTATGGGATGCGGGAGTGCCGCACCGGTTCGTAACCTCTCGTCCCGTGACAAGTTGCTTGAAAATTATAGAGATTAATTTCTTAGCACGTAATGATTATTTTTTTGATAAATACATTCTAAAACATTAGGATCCATGTCAATGGGTTCATAGCATTGTTGGGATTCGATTCTTTTTCTAATAGGAATTTATTTAACTCCTTATTTTAAGAGTAGAGTAGATTTTTTTTAGTATTAAGTGTTGATTATTATTCGGACTATACCGTACTAGAATTATAAAAGAAAATGTTGATTGTAAATATTAGTAGGGTTCTTATTATAATATATCAGTATTTAATAAAAAAATTATTGTTCGGACTGTGTCATATTAGAATTATAAAATAGAGTCCTAATTATTATTTAGTTATAAATATCAGTAGAGTTTTAATTGTAATATTTCAATATTTAAAAATAATAATTTCTAAAATACTATTACAATATTTTATTAATCATCATAATACATATATTAAGGTCCGATTACGGTACAATTGTGGTACTGTGATATAGTTATATTCAACCGTTAAATGTACTTAAATGAATGGGGTTCACTGTCATCCAATAGCTAAATGCAACTATAATATAGTAGCACAAATTTTCCTCATGTAATACGTTTATTTAGCACTTTTTTTTTAGCTATACTTTGATCTTACTTATTTTCGTCTTGGCCCAAATAAAACATAATTATTATTTTAAATTTTTAGAAAATTTCTTATAAAACCCCACGAACAAGAGAGATAAACGACCTTGTTTCTGAATTTTCTCTCTCTTGAGACTGTAACCATTTTATGTCTTGTCTTGTCGTATCTTGGACCCCTACTTATCTCCTAACTCAAAATCTTTAGAGCCCACATTTATTACAATTGCAGTGAATAGCATTTACACAGTCATTGTCAACGGATCACATCACCTTTAACTTAGTCGCACTTCAACTCATCGCATGTGCCCGGTTTTTTAGGTGGTGCTTGAAGGGAAGAAACAGGAGAATACGAGAGGAAGGGGGAAGAAAGAAATAAAAAAATAAAAGTAGAATCTAATTCTATTGCATGATTAGATATAAAGTTCTAAGGGAGAAAGATTTTATTTCTTTAGATAATTTTACTCTTTAATTAGTGTTGAATTTTCAATTTTTTTTCCGTGAATTATAATTAAAAAGCAAAAAAAATTAATTTAATCTAAAAAAATTAATACTTTTATGCTAACCTAATATGCCACTCCGCTTATTATTAATTATTATTAAATAAATACATACTATTAAAATTAAATAAATAAAATAATATTATATTTTAAAAAAAGATTGTATATAGCAATATTATTAATTCTCTATAAATACAATAATATTATTATAATAAATATAATTATATTACATTTAGTAAAGTAATGGTAGAGAATGAAGAGGTGAAAGTGAATTTCTACTCCCATCTCCTCCCATAAGATTGAGAATCCCACTCTTAACCCAAAAAATGAGTAGAATTTATGGAGTGGACTTTCATTCTCCTCTTTAAATGATTAATTAAATATTGAAGTGGAAGAAATCCATACCCTCTATTTTTACTCCAGTAAATAAATACTGAAGTGGAAGAAATCAATACCCTCCACTCTCACTCTAGCGAATAAATACAACATGAGGGGCTATGGATTGTATAAATGTATTTGCATGATAGTTAGTGCATATATGGATCTGCATAAGACTCATCAATTTACAAGATTTAGGTAAATTTTAGAGACCCACCAACTCCTCTTGGGTTTAGGCTGATGTTGTAATATTTATTTATTATTCAATTATTTAATTACTTTTGTTATTTATAATATATAAATGCTTAAATTACGAGTGACAACTTATGGTGTGTTTATTTATCAAATTAGGAATTGGAATTCGTAGTAGAATCAAACCCATATTTACTTGCTAAAATAAGAAAAGGAACTAGATCCATTTTGGCAAGCCCTCCCCACCAAATTGAGAATGGGACTTTGATTCCCAAAGGATTTGGGAATAGACTCCCGTTCCTGGAACTCCCTAAAATATGCCACTTAAATTGCTTTATTTCAACTTTATCCTCTTTTTAGATAATCAAAGACACAAAATACAAAAAATAATTGACAATCACAACAATCCAGACCTAGATTTCGCAGGATAGTATGTTGGATCGCGTCCTCAATCATCGCATACGCTGTTAGTGTCTTTCACTTGTGGATTTGAAGATGAAGAATAGACAGGGAATACTTTTCTTGAATAATAATAACAATCATAATAATTATAATAAAAAATAAAAATAATGGTAATATACACTAAGGTTATTGTAATAAATCAAAATAATTTATTCTAATTCTATAATAAAATGAACACATTAATAGCAATATTCATTGTAATTCTGATTCATACAGTTAAAATAAATAATTTATTCTAATTTATATTTTCTATTATAATTTTAATCTATTTTTATTTCAGTTCATTTCTATCCCGACCCATTCCAATTACCAATTCATACATCATACTTTAGCAAACTATCGTTGGTGGCTAGTGGGCAGCTATTGTAGTTTTTCAGTTGCTTTGTAACTGCAGATATTAATACAGTTCTGTAAAGTCCATGACGAGGATTTCCTTGGTGCTATTGTAGTTAGTTTTATTTTTCAAATGATGATTTGAAATAATATTAAATTTATTGCCCTTCAATACAATACATTATAATCTAACCCAAGACGATGCCGCACGCCAACGCAACCTTAGAACTCCAAAGTTTATGAAAGCCTCAACAATAAATAGATTATTTATTAGGCCCAAATCAAAAGCCCAAGTCATGAGTCTCATAGTGTCCCACGTGTCGCGTGGAAGTTAATTCACGCGGCTGAAAAGGACAACCCAAAAAAAAAAATTAAACGAGATTCAAAATCACATAAGCGCTCTCAAAACGCAAACGTCGTGTCGGTTGAGAATCACTCTTTTTACTTTTTTTTTTGGGTCAGTTTTCGAGACCCGCAATCTTTTTTTTTTTAATCCCCATTTTGTTCGTAAACAAATTTAATATTATTCCCTCCAATTCTCATTTCCAATTGAAATTTTTGGGTTTCAAGATTCCTCCAATTAAAGAATGTCCGCTTCCGCGGTCTCGATCACGGCCAACACCGCGGCTCGTCGGCGGCCGGTGGTGATCAACGACAAGAAATCCAACAACAACAACATAGAGTTGGTCTCCGTCGATCCTCAGCTCAATGGCGTCGGCGACGACAAGCCCACCGCCGCTCAAAGCAAAGATCTGAGTCACCACTCGATTCGCGGCGAAGCGGTCGTTGATAAAGACACCTTGGTGCAAGTGAAGAAGAGCGGGTTGGCTAATTCTACGGTGTCGCCTCGTCGGAGCCGGAAGTCCTCGCCGAAGCCGGAGAAGCCGCGGTGGGCGACTGTGGTGAGTATTTTTACAAAGAATTTCTTGCTTTTGGTGGCTGTGTTGGGGTTAGGGCAGATGATTAGGAGAGTATATTTGAAATCTGGGGATTCGGCTGGGGCAGAATTGGGGTTTTCGGAGTTTGAGAGGCGAATTACGGAAGTTGAGAATTTTTTGAAGACTACGACGAAAATGATGCAGCTTCAAGTTGAAGTGCTTGATAGAAAAGTTGAGAGTGAAATGGGAGGATTGAGAAGGGAAGTGAGTAAAAGCATTGATGATAAAAGTGTAATTTTGGAGCGTGAGTTGAAGAAATTGGAGGAGAAAAGTGAAGGATTGGAGAGGACGTTGAGTGAATTGAAAGCAGTGGATTGGTTGTCGAAAGAGGAATTTGAAAAGTTTTTTGAAGAGTTTAAGAAACAGAAGAGTGGGGAATTGAGTGAAAATGATGTGAGTTTGGATGATATAAGGGTTTATGCGAGGGAGATTGTCGAGAAGGAAATTGAGAAGCATGCGGCCGATGGACTTGGGAGAGTGGACTATGCATTGGCGACCAGTGGGGCTTTCGTTATCAAGCATTCAGATGCTTATTTGGCTGGGAAGGGGTCTAATTGGTTATCGCTCAGTAGTAGAAATGGGGTACATAGTTATGCTGATAAGATGCTAAAACCAAGTTTTGGGGAGCCTGGCCAGTGTTTTCCTTTGAAAGGAAGTAGTGGCTTTGTTCAGATTAAGCTGAGGACGGCTATTATTCCGGAGGCTATCACTTTGGAGCATGTTGCAAAGGTAATTCATACAACCAAATGATCTATTTATCTGCATTCCAAGGTTATTGATTTCACTGTCTATTTAATTTGTGTTCTCATTTTCTATATGTTTGATAATTTTCTTTTTTGATTATAAAAAATTGTTTATTAGATGCCTGTGTTTACCAATGCAATGATATTAGATACTGAATTTGAAGTTTTCCCATGTGAATAATTTCAACATACAGACTTACTGCAAATGGTCTTAGTAGAGCCGTTATAAGTTTTGCTTCCCGTATATTTAGGTTTGTTCTCAACTAAAGTCAATCTGTTTTCAAATATTAAGTTGGGCCTAGAGGATGTAAGGTTTACACTAAAAGGTACTGTGTATTGGGCATGTGAAGCTGTTTTTAGGGTTTTTAAAAAAATAATGTGTTTATGTTATGTAAAGAATCTAGTTTTCCTGGTTAATCTAAATGATATTTTTCTTTCCAGGTTAGATTTATCAGTAAGTAGCTTATTTTTTGTTCTTCCTTCAAAATTAAGATCCTTTGAGTGTAATATTCTTGCTAGGTTAGCTTGTCACTCTCTAGTTTTGGTGACTTATCACTGGTTTAGACTTTGGATGAAAGATTAACTGTTCCTTATAAGTTTAATGCAACATTGAAGGAATAGAGTTATGAATTCATTATCTCATCCCGAATTCCATTTTCATGTCCTGAAGCCAGTTATAGCCTAACAACCAAATTTTATGTGCCATTATGACTTTTGTACGAAGAAGAGAAAGAGGCTAGGGTTATAAAGACTTCGAAGAAGAATGTGGAATTTTTTTACCTACCAGCATGTGAAAGCTGCTGTTAGTACTCCTTTCTGTTCAAACAATTGGTTTCTAGCTGTGTTTACTTATTGTTATACGTTATATGAAAGCTGTGTTGGAATAGAACTTGGAATATAATGTGTATGTGAGTAGTTTTTTTTTTTTTTTGGGGTGGGGGGGGGGGGGTGGGAAGGGGGGAGATTGATTTTGGACCAACTTGGTGTCTTTATGTTTGTCTGTTTGAATATAGTAATATTTCAACAATAACAGATTTTTATTGAAAGGATTTTCTTTTCTAATGTAGACTTAAATTGATAATTTGACTTTTCTAGCAGCTGTATTTGGTTCTTAAACTCATCTTGTGATGCATTACAGTAGGAATCTTGATAATCTTGGTTAATGCAGCATGCATCAATTCAATAGTTGCTTTTTTCTGTTGACAACCTGGGAGTGTAAGTTGCTTGTATATGTGGAGAAAGTTTGACAAACATTCAATGCATGGTACATAAGAGCTGCTAATGGCATAATTGTTCTGATTCAACAATTTGGTGTGTTTATATACAGTTGTTTCCGGTGTGGGCGTAAACTTCAAAACTTCTAGCACTATAGAAAATTTAGTATTGATGGAAGTTGATATGTTGTAAAACTCAGTTAATCTCCATTGGAGAAAATAGTCATTTGGTTGGAGTTTAAGCTTGATCTGTACTTGATAGGCAATTCAACCTAGCCTAAGCTACTTTTAAGTCCTCTTTTGATTTTTGCTCAAGCCTGAATTTCTAGCTGTTTGTTCTTGTGTTTTAAATTTTTAAGTTGGAATAACATTGTATAGGAGTGGTCAGGTATACTTTTTGTATAGCTTTAAAGGCTTATCTTTTTCGCTTACTTAGTGGACAACTGGTCTACTCTCTATTTTGATTTTTCTCCGTTATTACACTTTTGAGCTTCATACTAAAAAGAAAATTTTTACTGCCGAGCTTGAAAACCAAGGTTCTGCTACGCTTAACTTTTTTGCTTCTCTATTGTTAATGATCATTGTGGGAGCTTGTAATGGGTTTGCAGGTCATGAGTGTTTCAAGCTTATGGTACTGATGTATGTAAGTTGGATACCCTAGAGTGACACTTATTTATATTTTTGATCCTTTGGGTTTGGGCATTTGTTTGCCAATCTTAATCTTACTGTTTGTTCTCTATGTAGTATTTCTGAACCTAGCCGCATGATATTAGATTTAAATATATATTTTGCTACTTTCAACTGTGCTTCAAAGTTCATTCGTTGAAGGAGCCCATTCATTGATGTTTCTAAAATGGTAATGTTATGCAAAATGACAATAAGAAATTGGATATTTTGTTTTAAGGTCTCAGTTTCTCTCTTAGCGAATTCAGATTTTTTTTTTTTAAGCCAAACATGCGGATTTAGAAGGCCAAATAAATAATAATTTGTTTGTTTGACCTATTGATTTCCAAACTATCTTGTGTTATGCTGCAAACTCACTTCAGACAGTTTCATAAGTACATCTACAGAAGAGACACATTTCTTGAATTCTAAAATTTGTATGTTGGAATGACGACACATTTTGCTGGCTTTGCTGTTGCAGAACAATGGACTGTTTTGTAAACTGATAATAGATGCTCCCTAAGAAGTTAGTAGTTTTAATGGTCAATTTGTGGGCTAGACAAAGTGATAGTGGAAATGGTATTTTGTCAGTCCTAGTTGTATTACAATTTACAAGCAGGAATCTATATTACGTACTTGTGGCTAGTGAGTCAATGGCTTGTTGTATGTAAAATGGTCCTCTTCATTTCTGATACCAGTTATGAAACTGTGGTTTAGTGCTTTTTATTGTGATGTAAAGCATTAGTTTTACAGATAGTTTATCCTCGGTAAACGTTCAGGTTTCATCTCTTCTGATTTTCTTATTATGAAGTAGTAAAAGCTATATGTCATTATTTAATATAATTAGTTTTTCTTCATTTACCTAAGCTGGGATAGTGTTTTGAGATAGGTGCCTCGGCTGGTCTAGTATTGTATAGGGGTGATTGGTATATTTTTCTATAGCACGGAAAAGTTTTCATTGTCTTGCTTTCTTAGTGGACAGCTGGTCCACTCCTTGTAACAATTCTTCATCATTAATACAATTTACAGTTTCTTTTACACACGCACGCGCGCGCATACACACACACACACACACATAAAATTAGTTTTTGCTGAAAGAACTAAATTGTTGAGGTTGAATGCTATATAGGAAGTTGAAAAAATTAATTATATGCTGGTGAAGATTGGGATGGATTGGATATGGACCATGTAGGTCTTGTGAAGAAGCTAACGATTTTGTTTCTTAAGCTTTAGCTCCAGATAATTTCATCTGTATTTTAGTTACTTCTTTGAATGTTGTAATTTTTTTGAAATTTTGTTAAGTAGGGGGCAATCCTCAAGTATCATATCTAAGTTATTATAAACATTAATCCAAAGATAAATGGGGTAATACTGGCAGACCACCGCCAGGAAGTTGACAGGATTTTGACTTCTATCCCCTATTTTAGAATTCTTTTTTTTACCCTCTCCCTCTGCACAGTTGTAATATGTTGATCAAATCATGTCAACAAGTGCCTTGTAGTTGGAGTATACTATGTTGTTCTCCTCATCTTGCAATTACAGTTTTGCTTAGAGATAATTGTTTTGATATCAAGGATGTTTTGTTAGTTTTTTGGTTCTTACTTTACTTTTCCTATGTGTTTCTTATGGGGAAACTGGGAAAGAAATTTGGAGTGAATAGCTCAGTAAGCAATTCTATGGGTTAAAAAAAATGAAAAATTATCATCTGATGGCAAAATTTGAAGTTGGTTTAATCAAACCCACTTCAAGTTTGGAGAGTGAGAGATGAATTTGGAGACTGTTAGGTGCTGCATTTGAGCACTAGTGTATATTTTTAGATTTTCTTCTCATTTTCCTGCCACAAGTAGTCACTTCTGCTATTGCTGCTGTTGGTATATTTGTTTGTGGTTAACATAGTTGAAAAAAAGTGTGTAGGATTGAAATTGTGATTGCGTTACCAGTATTTTTTCAGTTTGTGCGCATGCTTGTTGACCTTTCCTGGAACAAGGATTAGGGAATTGGTGAAGACTAAAGGATCCATCGACACCATACGCTTCCTCTAGTTTCTGGTTCTTCTCCTATTTTCCCCCTAATTCTTTGGCAGTGCCATTGCTTCTACTTACATTTTCTTTTTTAACATTTTGGCAAACACAGTTTTGGTGAGAAGATGCTTTTAATTTTGCTGCTTTCTTTGGTTGGTCTGCCATTGTAGAAGCTTTTATCTCCTTTGTATTGTTCATGTTATAAATTTGTGGATTTAAGTTGTGGTAATCATGGATTGGAGCAATTGCCTGCTTTTGCTATTCCATCTGCTGGAAGCCTGGAATGTGCTTTATTATTCATCATCCTTCTAGATTTTTAGTATTGCATGTGAGTTTTGGTACTAATCCAAGACCAATGTACTGTCTTTCTCAGTTTTACGTTTGCAATAAAATTATAAAACTAACTAAAACACTTACAAAAAAATTATAAAACTAACTGAAGTTACTAAATCTTTTGTTTGTTATGTGACCAGAGCGTTGCTTACGACAGATCTAGTGCTCCCAAGGACTGCCGAGTCTCTGGATGGCTTCAGGGGGATGACAGTGATTTAGCAGTTGGTGCTGAAAAGATGTTTCTGTTGACTGAGTTTACTTACGACCTCGATAAAAGCAATGCTCAGACCTTCAATGTCTTGGACTTGCCCGGCTCCGGTGTTGTTGACACTGTCAGGCTGGACTTTACATCCAACCATGGAAGTTCTTCCCATACTTGCATATATCGCTTGAGGGTGCATGGTCGTGAACCTGATTCTGTTTCTGTGTTGGCTATGCAGTCCTGATGAGCAAGTTCTTTCCCCATGTTTCTACAAACCACCTGTAATTGCCATCCCTGTATCTCTATTTCTCCGCTTAGATTTTACTTCAAAATTTCTGTAAGTTAGAGATGCAGATTATTCACTTATGTTTAGATTTTTGTGCTGCCTGATGTTAGTATTATCAAAACAAAAATGAACATGAATTCGATCTATGATTTAGGGCCACGGGACTAAAGTTACTGTACTGACTTTGAAAGATCCAAGTGTAAAAGATAATCAGATGAGTCTTGAACAATTGATCTGGTTATTGGTAAAAAACAAGAATCCTTATAGTGACTTCGGGATTTCCTCGCAATCTTCGTGGGCAAATTAAGAGCAACTTTTGAAGCAGGCATTTTTAGAGTTTTGGTAGATGTTGTAAACAAACTTTTGCGAGGCTCAATCTTTTGTGCATAGGGGGTTAGTTTTTAAGATTGAACTGAAATTTTTTAATATATTTTGCTGTGTGCATACTGCATACTCTTTCAGAAACAAAAGACCACAAGGGATGAAGCAAATCCCCAGAACCCCTTATTTGCATATCAATTGAAAAGCACTTTTACACAAGAGACACTTACACGAACCCTTGACAATTTTTAAATGAAGTCCTCCACAAGCTCTCGGTGTCTTGCAGATACTGTGAAATGATTAAAGACGAAAGTTGCCTGCTACCCATAAGGCATCGGCTGCCATTTGTAAAATGCTTAAAAGTTTCTAAGAGGTGGGTTCTTCTCTCTCATAATGTGGTCCTGATTGGAGACAAGAGAATAACACATAAGAGGAATTTGCTTTTACAAAACTCAAAAAAGAGTAGTGGGGCTTTGAAGCACAAAAATAGAAATTCCAAACAGGTTGTCTGTGAGACCAAATGTTTTGTTCTTTTTTGTGTTTTTGAGTTTCATTGGGGCTTTGGCTGTGGAAAAAGCAGCCAGTCTTCCAACTTTTAAGGCAATATCCACTTTCCAAGAATAGTATGGACCAGACATTTTTGGTCTATTGAGAACCCAAGACTCAAAAGACTTTTGAGTCCTTCAATTTTGCTGCTTTCTGTTGAGCAATCAATTGGTTTGATGTTTTGAGTACTTGATTTCTTGCTCATTACCAGGGGGTCTAACGCTCTTTGAGTCTTTGACTACAAATACTGGAATTTTGTAATATGTAAATGCCATTAATAAATTCATGTCCGGGAGCCCAACTTCTTCTTTCATCATGTCATCATTATAAAAGTAAAGATTTGATGCTCTTATTTGTATCCCACAATTTATGTACCGTTCTGATCATTTGATGGTCTCCAAACTATCAAACAAAATTATGAAAAAAGATGTAAAATGTTATCCCAACATTTAACATTGGATAATGAATTAATGAATGGCTTTTGAGAAATGGACTTTGCCACACTGACAGGAAACCACGATTAAACAAGTACTAATTTCCACGATTTTGGCTTCACCTGTTTGCAGGCCAGCCACACGTGGGCATCCACTTTCTTCTCTTCCACACTTTTTCCCATTCAAACTTCTCGTCACCCAATAAAAATTCTCCAAAATAATATTAAAAAAACCCAAAACTAAATTTCTAAAAATGAAAATTGAAAAAGAAAAAACAACAAAATCAATCTGACGAACCCCAAATGAAAAAGCCACCACCATTCCCTATGACAAGGAAACAACAAGGGGAAAGTGTTTGAAGGGACATTTTAGATTTGATGCCCACTTTTGACCCTTTTTTAGTTTCTCAATAAAACAATAATAAAATGAGCATAAAATAAAATAAAAAAACACACATTTATTTATTTTTTTTTCATTTACCCTTTTGCACGTCAAAATTTATATTGTCTAATTGGTTAATTCTTTCATTCTTTCTGGGCATTCCCAAAGAGAGAGCACAAATAAACTCATTGTCAAGTCCAACAATCACTTACCGTTTCTTGGAAAAGCAAAAGTTTGTTGAGTTGTGACCACACACACTCAGTTTCCTCAGTTCTAGAACTTCGAATATTCATTACTCAGGTTTTTTTTTTTTCTTAATGAATGTTATTGGTAAATAGTTGACTTTCATGAGAAATAAATACCCATATGGGTTGTCAAATTGTATTCATGGCCTGCCACTTCTATTTATGTTATTAGATCTTCTGCTTCATGAATGTAGGATTCTTTGTTTTTTCTTTTTCTTTTTCTTTTTTTGGTATGGTTACTATTTTTAATTACCTTTGAGTGTTTGTTACGTTCATTGTCTGTCATTTTGCTTGAATCTTTATTTAATTTGAAGGAAAAAAAATTGGGATTTTGATGAATAAAAAAAAAAAGGGATTTTGATGAATGTGATTGTGTTTCTTAAGGTTGGTGATTGATGGTCAACACTATTGATGAAATTGCTCTGGTCTCAGATATGACTATAGGTAGTAGTAATCAAGAGAGGAAGAAAAAGGTTCAATGAATAAAACTTGTGTGTTAATTTTGATCTTTTTAAAGTGATCTTATGTTTACTGTTCTGATCAAATTGCTATGATTTCAGTCCATATTCAAGAAAGTATTCTCAATGGGGGAAAAAAATGGAAGCCAAATGGATAGAAGAGGTACATTTGATGATATTGCTGGTGAGTGCTTTTAGATTCTGCGCTTTGATAAGACTGCTTACGGATATCAACATTCTTTTGGTTTCCTATTCAGTGTGAAAAGAATCCGTTTTGTGAGAGGAGATT
This sequence comes from Citrus glauca, assembly GCA_029633175.1. Classification (NCBI taxonomy): domain Eukaryota; kingdom Viridiplantae; phylum Streptophyta; class Magnoliopsida; order Sapindales; family Rutaceae; genus Citrus; species Citrus glauca. Next base: position 20,897,816 of record JAQOOD010000005.1, read on the forward strand.
CATACAATATTATTTTTCCATCTTGTTGTCTAAATACCATTCCATTCGGCTTATTGATTGGAAGAATGCTCTCTCTCTCTCTCTCTCTTTCCCATTCTTTGGTTAGTTGAATTCAAAGATAATAATTTGTCGAAAAGCATTTCTGGGGATAAAAAGGTGACAGATAATGACAAGGAGAAAATGGATTTGAGCATATTGGCAATTTGTTATAAAAAAATTGAGAATATATTCATGTTTTTATGTATGTAAGAAAAGAAGCAAGAATGGTATAACTTCTCTTTCCCTTCTGTTTCTTACGCGAGAATAGATTCTTGATATCAATGGAAACTAGATGGTTGAGTTGAGAAGTGTTAAGAAATTTTCACTGGCATGATGTCCCTGGCATAAATTCCAAGAGTGTTTTGTTAATTTACTAGTTTTTCTTTCGGAAAATTTTCTGCTTGTTTCTACTTGCAGAAGCACCGCCTAATTCAGCAGTTGAGTCTTTGTTCTTCAACAGTGTACCAATGACAAGTGGTTGTAATGTCCAGTCCTTCCGGTAAACATAGCAGTTCTATTTTCTACTCAGTTTGGACCATTCAATTACATTTGTTTAAGTATTTCTTTTAGAGTATAGGAACTAATCTTCTTGTTTGTTTCTGTGTTAAGAGTTTTTGTAGCAACATGGAATGTTGGAGGTAAAACTCCTCACAGTGGCCTCAATCTAGATGATTTTCTTCAGGTTGACAGTCAGTCAGATATATATATTTTAGGGTATGCCCTCTCTCTCTCTCTCTTTACATGCTCAAAATGATTTTCTTTTCGCTAAATGAAGAAGTTCTAGTGTTCTACAGAAGTTGAATTTCTGGTTCAAATGGTTTCTATAGCTGAACTCTCATGTTCATATTTGTATTCTCAACCATAGCATGGAATATGAATCGTATGAAGTGATTAACATTATTAATTTGTGATCAAAGTGTTGTAATTATAGTTGCTAATCCATGCCTTGGGTTTTAACTTGTTTCTAAGCACATGTTGGTTATACGCAAAAAAAATTTTAAAAATTTGATTTTTGTCCCAATCAGGGAAAATCTGCTTCAAAATCACCATCATATTTTTCCATATTTTCATTTTTATCGTGTTAGTTATGAAATTTGAATATACATACAGATTTTTTCTCTATTTTAATTGTCGTTTGGATTTTTCAGTTTTCAGGAAATTGTCCCATTGAATGCTGGTAATGTGCTAGTTATAGAGGATAATGAACCCGCTGGGAGATGGTTAACATTAATTAACAAATCATTGAACAAATCACATAGTGTGTCTTCTAGAAGAATAAGATCCGCTCCATCTTTCAGTAACCCACTCTTCTTCCAAAAACCTTCTCTTAAAAAGATCAGTAAAAATTTCCGGACTGAGAGTAAAAGGAGGCTGAAGATGTGCAACTGCACCCCTGAACTTGAACTTGAAAGGAAGTACAATAAAGAATTTTGTTTTCCTTGCCAACAATCAAATAATGTAACTGTAAGTGAAGATGATTTTTCTTCTGAAGAGGATGAAGATGTGCCCAGCAATTTAGAAATGACAGGCATTTCCACCCCCTCCAGTACCACCCAGATGAAATTCAGCCTTGTTGCAAGTAAGCAAATGGTGGGCATATTTGTCACAGTTTGGATGAGGAAAGAGTTAGTGCAGCATGTAGGTCACTTGAGGATTACTAGTATCAGTCGTGGAATCATGGGCTACCTTGGAAACAAGGTAGTTTTGATATATCATTGATACAATCATGCATTTTCTTTTACATACAGTCATCTTGCTATGCATCCTTGACTTTATGTTCAACAAATGCATCAAATTTTAAGAAACAGAAACAAGAAATTGTCTTTTGAGTACCACATCAATCATGTCATTTTCCTGTTTGTTGTCTGGTTGCAGGGTTGTATTTCTGTTAGCATGTCTTTCCATCGAACAAGCTTTTGTTTTGTATGCAGTCATTTAGCATCTGGAGAGAAAGAGGGTGATGAGCTTAGGAGAAATTTAGATGTCATTGAGATACTTAAAAACACACAATTCCCAAAGATCTGCAGAACGCCTGGCAGTAGTGTGCCTGAGAAAATTCTTGACCATGAGTGAGCATATTTAAATTTATTACAAGATGATTGAAAAGTATCTGTGAAATTCTTATTTCAGTAATATATTAATAGCTTTTTTATTGATTTCACTAATACACCACGTGTTTTCCTGTTAAAATGGTCCCAGTCGGGTCATATGGTTCGGGGATTTGAACTACCGGATAGCATTGAGCTACTCGGACACCCGAAAGCTACTAGAGCAGAATGACTGGGATGCTCTGTTTGACAAAGATCAGGTGTGGTTTCTTCAACTTCCTCATAGAAATGGTTAAATATTTTGTTGGTTATTCGGGTTTGATGTGGCATCCTTGGTTCATTTTATCTGTTTCTCATGGATATGGTGATTTCTATTTATTGAAAACGTCTGAAGTTCATTTTCTTGGAAGAGCATTTTATTGGCTTTTCTAACTCTGATTTTGTTATATATTCACATCAAGTTATTTGATTTCTTGTATGACAGCTCAAGATCGAAAAGGATGCTGGCCGAGTATTCAAGGGATGGCAAGAGGGAAAAATTTACTTTGCACCTACATACAAATACTCTTACAATTCAGATACTTATGCTGGGGACTGTATAAAAACTAAAAACAAAAGGAGAACTCCGGCTTGGTATGCATAAAGTTCAAACCTTATATATATTTCTCAATTGCACAAGTTATAGAATTAAGTTTTAACTGTTATTAATTACAGGTGTGATAGAATACTGTGGCGTGGGACTGGAATTCAACAGCTTTCTTACATACGTGGGGAGTCCCGTTTTTCAGACCACCGGCCTGTGTGTGCAATGTTTTCTGTGGATGTTGAGGTCAACGAGGGTAGCTCAAGGAGGAAATTGTCTGGCTCTAACATGAAAGTTGGAATTGAAGAGCTCTGGCCTCTTACTAGTAGATGGTAGCCTTAATAACATGTGAGTTCACCAGGAAAAGATTGATGGTAATTTTAGTCTTAGAACAGTGGACTCAAAAGGATTATGTGCCATGTTTCAGAGCTGTGAGTCAGCTGAGTTTCGGTTGAAAGACAGCTAACCTTGGTCTTTCAACCAATTTGTCTCCAGGATTTTTAAATCATGTGCCTTGTTATGGAGCCCAGTCCTTGAGGTCTAATTTTTAGGACATTGCTTGGTTAATTTTTTTTTTTTTTATCCTTTCATCTTGAATGTTGTCTGATTTTTAATGGATTAGATCCATTGTCAGGTACCAATATACAGGGGATTCTGCAAGTGTACGAGTGGTAAAAAGTATCAAACATTTCGCAGAATGTTACATAATCTACAATCGAGGAACACACGAGGATGAAGAAAGAAAGTTTTCCTCAGAGTAGTCGGCTAAAGGATGATTCAATAAGAAGGTTTCAGATTGATTTTCGTGGATTACTGACTGGATAACTATGAAATGGTAGATGAAAGGGAAAACTATTCTCCAAGTTGTTTAGATAGCGAATGTGCTTTGCTTGAAGAAAAAGATTCCCCAAAAAAATATAGAAGAATTTTTGTTTTGGCTGATAAGATAAGGAAAAGGATGCCTTGGAGATTCTTGATAAGGCAACTGTTTTGTCATTGTCTTTGGTCTATGATACGATATGAAACTTGCCCGGTTGCCCTTCAGGGAATAAGAATATTCTTTTTCCTTTTTGCTTTTTTCCATATTTTGAACTTTTTTTTTGTCCCAATCTTTCAATTTATGGGACCAAGTTTAAAGTCCGTTAGAAAGTTAATTAATGCTTCAGCACAAGAAAATTTAACTTAAAGGACAATAAAAGAGAGAATCAGCTACATTTATTTTTTGAATAAATCATTAGAAAGTTATACACTAAACACAAATGAATGAGGTGAGATTTAGTTACCACCGCTAACAACTAATCCTCCACAAAAAGGAATATCAGTATCAGGCAACCAAGTGTCGCCCATGGTGAAATTGTAAACTGTAAAATTCAGAGCCTGTGAAGCATTCATGAGACTGTAACCGGGCCACTTCACTCTCATTGTAGTATTAGCTCCAGGGCCATAATTCTGAAACTCACCATAATACAAAGTATCCAACCCAACCGTTCCATTCCATTCAAGCCACCCAACAGGACTTATCAAATCTCCAATGTAAGATTGCATATAAACTGTCCTGGAAAATTCTTTCCAGGGCCTGCCCAGATAGTTTAATGTCATCGCCGTGGAGTTCAAGTCATTGGCAAGATCTGGGGCAGCAACAATGGAGCAATTTTGTATGGCAATGCCAGTGTTCTGATTGGGATCAGTTCTTCCCTGAGCTGTTACCGCATTCTTCTGATTCGGCATCGGTTTTCGAGCGTATATGTTACAGTTCTGGAAGACTGCAGCTGCATTGCCAAATATGAAATCAACGGTGCCATAAATGTCACATTCTCTGTAAAATTGCCTTAGTGAATGGACATAAAGAGTGTCTTGGTAGCCTTCAAAACTGCAACGATAGAATGATGAGAGATCAGCATTGTTCCTCAGAGCTACTGCTTGGTGCTTTGCAGGACCAGCTGTGTTCTTAAATGTAACATCTACTGCTACAAATCTCTCACCAGAAACAGCTGCAACCATACGAAATTTTACATTAAGACACTTTAGTCCCTAATAATACATCTGATATATTTCAGCATTTTTAATAGGGCGAATGACACTTTAAATCTCTAATATTACTTCTCTTACGTTACTATTGAATTATAAATGTAACTTTTTAATATACTCAGTTCTTTCCTACTTTTTGATAAATAAATTATATTAAATTGATGATAAGTTTATGATAGTAAAAAGATCCAAAAAGTGTATTTTATTTGTTGCAATTTTAACTTGACAAATGTAATAGGTAATTAAGGATAAAAAAAAGCATCTAAGTGGTAAAAAGTGAGAAACATTCGGGGTCCTCCATTGCTCATAAAACAGTGTCGCATCTCAATGTTATATAAGGGCATTTAGGTCATTTGGCATATAAATGGACAAACTATGTATGAATATTCGGAGACCCACATGTGACATATTATATATAATTTGCTTACCGAAAGTTGAAGAATTGAAAGTAGTCCAGCCATCAATGACACTGTGATTTCCAGTAATGACAGTCCGATTGATGCCATCACCAATGAGCAAGAGATTCTTCTTATGCTTAGGAACGACCACGTATTCTTCATAAACAGCTTCTCTTGCGTAGATAACAAAATACCCATCTTCAGGCTTGGAGTTATTGGGAGAAAATGCAATGGCATCCCCGATTGTTGTGAAATTATCAGTCCCATGTGGGCTCACTATCACACTTTGGTTTACAAGAATTCCACCGCTCTCCACTTCACCAAGATTTCTTTCTCCTTTGTGGCAATCACGGGAAGGTGCCTTTCTTATATCCTGCAAATGAAAGTTATTTCATTTGAAAAATGCAATAGCTAAAGTATTTGTAAACATTTCTCCATATCTAATATTCTATATAAGAAAAAAATAGTCATTAATCACCATCTAAATCTTAATTAATACCAACTTTAGCTCATGTTATTAAGCGTGATAATTTGTCACAACTTACAAATCACTTGATACAAAATAATGAGTTTGTCGTGGTGGTCATTATTAACACAATAAAATAATTTTTTACACGATTAGTAAAAGTGTCGAATTTGAATTCACTTAAAATTTAAATCAAATTAAAAGATTTTTCAGTCCCTCATATGGCGTTTTCCCATGCATGACAGCTGGCAATGGGGTATCCAATTACAAGTTGATCTGCTCCAAATCCTAAGCACGCGAGGCCATGTGGCAAGCAGCGTGCAGCTTCAAGGGGCACAGGCTCTATTTGTACTTGCACAATCCCATATTAAAGAAATTACTATCATAATGACTACCCATTAATAGCAAAATTATTATTATAAATGTAATTTTGTACCTTAATTTCCACAAATAGATCTAATTCTGTAAGCAAATTGGATCAAATTTATGGGCTACCGCGTGGCGTAGTTGACTTGAATTTCAACATAACCACGTGGGATGTGGCTGATCTTATTATTTTACCTTGCGTTGACTCAATAGCTATCTAAACATTAAACAATGTCAAATCTCAATAAGACTAGCTTAATTAAATATATAAAGATTTTTATTAAATCGAGAATGTGTAATATTATATATCTTAAATTTTTTTCCTAAAAATTATCTTAAATAATATATCATTCGTCAATTGGTTTAATGAGATAATATAATTAATTTATTTAAATTTTGTAAAAAATAACCAATCATTAATAGCACATCATTTGAGATTAAAATTTAGGGATAAAAAACTTGAGATACCTATCAAACTCACCAAGAATTTTAGTTGTGGGTTTTGATTTAGATGTACAATGTAATTGTTCTTTTTAAGTAACTTCAAAAAGTACTATAAAATCTACCCATGTTACCTTCTGGAAGCATTTATTAATAAACAAATGTATCATTCTTCAGATTAATCTTAAATTATAATTTGCCTCTAAACCAAGTTCTTTTCGAAATAACTCTTGAGGGAGAGATCCACAGACCTAAATTAGTACTTATAAAAACAATTCATTTAGTTCTATTAGAAATTAATTTGACCAAATTGGTCAACTTGATTTGTTAATCACCTAGGAAATTAAGCTGTCCATGTTACGCTATCTGCAAATCTAATTAATTAAATCAATCAACTAATTAAGCAAGCACTAATAGCTCTTTGAAAACTGAGATTTCATAGACTTCGATCTACCTACCATGCTAACTCTCTTAGTCCAATGCCATGCACTCATGCGTATATAATAGTATATAATACTCAAGTGTCAATTTTTTTATTACTTCAATTAGGTCGAGTGCTTAAAAGCAATATCTAAACTCATTGTTGTGTCTAAACACAAACAAATTATAATTGAAAATTTATATCCTAGTACTTAATCCTTAAATAAATAGGCAGTAAACCGGATACTAACGTCTAGATCCTTGACTTCCGATGAAATTATAAATAAGTATCTTCTTTGTACTTTTTCATGTAAAAGTTTCTCGATAATCATTCATTGGATAATCAATTTGTAAAATAATAAATTACTATTCTATCTTCCTAAAGATCTTATGGATAAATCTCACCTCAATGAAAGGAAAAAAAATTGAATACTATTCGAAAAGTGGATTTAATTTTCCTATCCATAAAAATTTGAAACATATAAGTTTCTCAAAGAATTTATTTCTTGAGTCTCAAAAAGTCAAATCATTGATTGACGACGTTTTGGAAACTGAGTCTTTAAATATAATATTTTCAAAACTCATAAAAGTTGATGTTATTAATTATCCCAACAAATGTAAGAAGGAGCAGTGAATGATGAGTTTGTTGGGTATGAGATGTTACCTTGATAAGAGTCTCGAGCGGTTCACGAAACCGGTTCGTGTTCTTCAAAAACCAATTCTTGGACCGTTTGCTTCGCTTCTTATTCCGCCTCAAGTTCCGGTCCAGTGCATGGGTCACGAGCCCAAGCGAAACGCTGTACAAACGAGTCACATTCGACAGCGGCTCATACAGCACAGCAGCAATGCCGCTCTTCGAATCCACAAGCTCGTCAAAGCAAGTCTGCTGATTCGTGACGATCCCACTCAGCAGACTTGTGACTCTGTCTACTAGTTCGTCCGTCATCGACTCAGCCTCCTTCAGCTCCCCAGAAATCGAACGTAAGTAGTCAACGTTCAGCTCCATCAGCTCCTCGCAGTCGGTCAGAGCCCCGGCCTCCGCGTGGCTGAATCGGGACCGTTGCTTCTCGTGGGTGAGGTAATGCCTGATGGTTTTGGAGAGCTTTTGTGCTTGTTTCGTGCATTGTTTGACCGAGAACTTGCCGTAGTTGTAAGGGCTGGACGGTGAGGATTTGAAAGTGGAGAGGATCGAACGGCAAAGCTTTGGATATGGAGTTGATTTGCATGCAATGGAAGGTGATTGTGTTTGTGTGGAGTTTTGAGATAAACAACAAAGAAAGAGGAGTGAGAAGGAGAAGAAGAATAAAATGGCTACGGAATGGCACTTCATTCTTTTCTCTTTATGGTGGGGGGGGAGGGGGGGGTGTTGGGTTTCTGGGGAAAGTGATGGAAAAGTGTGAGAGATTGTGAAAAGAGTGTGTGTGTATTTATATTGACACAGAGGATAGAAAAGAAGATAGATTGTGTTGAGAACGGAACGCGTATATCATTATTGCCATGGGATGATAATTTTTTAGGTCCTTGAATTTTGATAAATCACAAGTAGAGACATATTTTATAAGTTTTTGTTTATTGGTCCTTGCATGTCCTTATGTTCTATTAGTAGGGATATTGAAATTACCATGTAATTATTCGTAAACCAATCCTTGGTCTGAGTGACGTGCACCTTCATGTCCACTCTACTTTTTAGGTTAAGGATTGAAAGTCATTTCATGTGTATTTTAAAGATTGATTGTTAGAAGTAAATCTGGTTCATTATGAATATAGATATCTAAATCGCATCATAGTAGATATTACTAAAAAAAGTTTTTAATAAACTTCTTATCATAAATATTATTATAACTTTTTTCACAAAGACCACCATGATTGTGGGGGGTTAGGCAGGATCCTACCTGTAATATATATTATGATAGTAAAGAAATATAAAAGAAGACATAAACTAAAATCTCCAAATTCAAGAGAAAAACGAAGAAGCATAATAATACACCAAATAGGAAGAGTTAATAGCAAACTACCAAAAGAAGTAAAAGAAAAGCAAAACTATCTTCGAACATGAGGGTGCTCCTACACATCTAGATGAATGATGCCAAATAAACCAACAAACAAACCATGAGAAGCAAGAAACATTGATGAACCTGATGAATATAAGTTTAATTAGACATTAAATTAGCAGCAGAAGTAATCTCGCTTAAAACATGTCTGACAACAACAAAGGGAGAAGCAAACATAGCTTGGACTCAACCAAGAAGATTAACATAACTCCATCGCAAAGAGCCATGAGAATTAATCCAATAAACCACAATAGCCAGATTAGAATCCTCAAGTGCATTTTTTTAATATTCATTGCTCAAAAAATTTGTAACACTAATAATTAAATAAGGCTCTAATTTTGTGAAAAGAAAATGACAAATTCAAAAAATTTGTAACTTTAGATTCCTATTTTGGCCCTTCTTAACCTATTACGCTTGACTATAAACTATAATAAAATACAAATAATTTTAGAATACATTTGAAAGTCATCATACAATAATTGAATGATGCTATATTATGTGTGTATCTTTAAAAACCATCATACAAATAATAGATGTATTAAATTCAACTATATATATATCTTCGTTGTATAACCTTTGATGTGTATGAGACTTTACTATAATAGAATAACATAAGATAAGGGCAAGAATCCGTTTAAAAAAAAAGAAAAAAAGAAAAGAAAACACAAATTATGTTTTTATTTACAATTACATTAAACTTAATGGACCTGGATATTTATTATCCCTTACTTATTATTAGTATTGAGTATGGCTACGGGTGTCGGTCTGGAATTGGGGGTTTGTCAAGTAAATGCATGTGGCTTATGGGCGATGGAACGTGCAAGGAAAGACAAAATTGATGAAGTGTGTGAAGTGTAAGGAACACAGTTGTTACACTAAACATCGCAATAATTAAATCCTAGTTGATGGCTTGATGCCCTTTCTTTATTTTTTTTTATTTTTAATTACTTACTAGATTCTGAAAAGAAGAAATCTAGTTAGGATGAGAACATTCATTTCATAGGCTGAATTATATATATATAAGAATAAGACACGTTAACATATTTTATTTTTATTTTCAAATAGAAAAATTTTATGTAAATACGTAATGGTTTTTGGTCATTGGCAGTAAATTATAATAGCAAAAACAAAATTGAAGGAACAAAGACATTATTAATCCTTACCGTACCACAATAATATCGCAAATGCTTTAATCATTTGAATTGTATTCAAGTAAAGCTCAAATTAGAATCAGGGGCAATGCTCGAACTAAATCTCCGGAGGCTGGGTGGTGACCAAGTTCAAACTGCAAGTATTAATAGAGGATTGATTTTATATGATTTTTCATCTACGGTCGTGGTGTAATAGCTGGAAATTTAGAAACTTTACTAGTAACTGTAGCAATTTTAATTTGGAGATTTTGATGGATAATGGAGGCTATTGTTACAAATAAAAAATAAAATGAAAAAAATTATTTTGTCAAAATGAAAAAATTATTAACAAAATAAAGATCAAACAAGTGGGCCACTTTAACTTTAATCCGCAAAATATAAATTATATTTTCATCCTATATATAGATTCTACAAATTAATTATGCAGGATTCAAATCAATATTTTTCTACCCAATTTTTAATATTTCCTCTAGAAAATTCAAAAAAATATATATATATTAAAGCCTACGAGCGTCGTAGCCCCCTCTAGTCTTAAGCACCCTCCAGCCCTGATTATGAATGATTAAACTACCTTTTAAATTGGCGACTAGAGTATTAGACTGTAATACATAATCTACAGCTCAAATGGTATGCATTTCTAAGTGTCGCTAAGGACTTGACTTATTGGTAGGCTTATCCCTAATTGAAAGTTGAAGGCATAAATTCGAGTTTTCATGAGAACTCAAATATTTTCTCTTCTTCATATTTGGGGGGGGGGGGGGACCAAAATTCTGAGCTTGTTAAGGTAGATCTCTTATTGTAGTATAGGGCATTAATTTTGAGGGGGGCGGGGCATTAATTTTGAGGGGGGACCCTCTCCAAATATTAATTAGTAAATTATGAGCTTGTCCGGGTAGATCTCTTATTGTGGTATAGGGCATTAATTTTGACTTTTAGTAGACTTCAAATTGTAATGAATATGTAGATGGTAACAAATTAAAAAAAAATGGAGCCAAATCATTTTAGTGGGACTTTTATTTGTAGAGAAAGACTCATATGAGACTTTTCCACCACCTTAGAATGTTGAGGTAGTTAGATAGTTTAATAGTATTATGTCATCAGGTAGAATGTTAGGGTAATTGAGCAGACTAATGGTACTATGTCATGTAATAGAACTGTGAGTACTAAAGTGGGACTATCATTGAATCCCACTATGAGACCCACTAAATTTAATGTTAAAAAATATTATTAAATTTTATGGTAAAATCAATTATTCCATCTCCAAATATTAATTAGTAAATTTTGAGCTTGTCTGGGTAGATCTCTTATTGTAGTATAGGGCATTAATTTTGAGGGGGGGACCATCTCCAAATATTAATTAGTAAATTGTGAGCTTGTCTAGGTAGATCTCTTATTGTAGTATAGGGCATTAATTTTGAGTTTTAGTAGACTTCAAATTGTAATGAATATGTAGGTGGTAACAAATTAAAAAAAAAAAGTGGAGCCAAATCACTTTAGTGGGACTTTTATATAGAGAAAGACTCATATGAGACTTTTCCACCACCTTAGAATGTTGAGGTAGTTAAGATAGTTTAATAGTATTATGTCATGAGGTAGAATATTAGGGTAATTGAACAGACTAATGATACTATGTCATGTAATAAAACTGTGAGTCCTAAAGTGGGACTATCATTGAATCCCACTATAAGACCCACTAAATTTAATATTAAAAAATATTATTAAATTTCACGATAAAATCAATTATTCTATCATATGACAAAATATCATTGAGGCGTCCCGCCATTTCAACATACTAAGCTAGTGGAATAATACCACACAATTTTCTTTTTTCCCTATTTGAGAACTATGATGAGGTAGATATGCTTGAGTTTAAACGAGGTGTATACCCCAATAAAACCCTTATACTAAAAAACCTAACCACTTGAGACCAGAGGAATACATTCCTAACGTATGGATCCGAACCATGACAAATTTAGCTCACAAATAAGAAAATATATTTTGACAAGTGGAGGAGCCATATCAAACCAGTGCTAAGTTTTCTTATTATCGATAGCTGGTTTCAATTTTTTTTTTTAAAAAAAAGAAGAAAAATCGCATTTCACCAGAACTCACATTGTTTTATTTTAATATACCTCAATCCTTCGAGTATACTAACAATATATTCCCCTGTAACTTATTTTAGATGATTTTTCCCAAATGCAGTAAAAACAAAAAAAGATAAAAATATCCGTTAAAATTTAAATCGAGATTTTTCGACTTCATTCTTAATATTTATTATCGAGCCAAGTAAAAAATTTAAGTAGGTTGAGAAAGTCAACTTTGAGTAGCAATTTGAGTCAATTTATACGATGCAAGTAGGTCGAGATAAGTCAAAGTAGTTAATCGAGTCAATTTATAATTTATAAAAAAAAAACGTGTAAGTTATTTAATTTTGAATAAGGACATTTTTGTAGTTTTACAAAGCCTTCCCCTTTTTTTTTTTGGGGATTGCACGAAGCTTTGTTAAATCTATGTAAATTAAACACAACAAGTCGAATGACTCAGTGAGTCCCCCATGCGTACATTTGGATTTGGTATTTTGATGTTATCGGCACATCTAGTGCGCAATTACCCCGAGAGGGAAAAAGACCTAATTCCTTACTGAAGCATTCTATCAAACATCCCGTGTTCATTGTGCTGCTTGTAGCCGCTACTAACAATGGAGAGGCTCCCATAAGATGTAAATATGAACATACTAACAATAAGACACGTTAAAATATCTCATTTTTTTTGTGTAAATACGTAATAGTTTTTTGTCGGTGGCAGTAAATAATAATAGCAAAAATTAAATTGAAGGAACAAAAGCATTATTGATCCTTACCATACCAAAATAATATCTCAAATGCTTTAATCATTTGAATTGTATTCGAGTAAAGCTTAAATTATGATTAAACTACCTTTTAAATATATTGACTAGAGCACTAGGCCAAAATACTTTTAAGTATCAATAAGTACTTGACCTGAAGGTTTGTCCTAAATTAAAAGTTGAGGGCATAAGTTTGAGTTTCCATAACAACTCAAACATTTTATCTTCGAAATATGCAGGTGGGTGCAAATATCTCCAAATGTTAATAGTAGTAAATTGTAAGTCTATCAAGGTAGATCTCTATATCATAGTATAATGTATTACTTTTGAGTTAAATGTAGATGGTAATAAATTGAAAAAATAAAATATTTTTAAGTGGACCTAAACCAATTTAGTGGGACTTCTATTTATGGACAACGACTCGTATGGATTGAACCGTCTAATAGTACTATATTAAGTGGCAGGACAATGAATGCAAAAGTGGGACTATCATTAGATTCCACAATAAAACTAATTAAATTTAATATTAAAAATATGAGTAATGATACAATCATAAGTTTTTGTATAAATTTATTTTGTACAAATTAAAATGGCATGATAAGATTGGTTGAATTAAATATCACTTGGCCCACATAATTTATTTTTATTAATTTATATTTTCATTCAATCAATGAATTAATGCCACGTCAGTTTGTATAAAATAAGATTGTACAAGAGTTTGTGACTGTATCATTATTTTAAAAATATTATTGCATTTTATAGTAAAATCTACTATTCTGTCACCCACTTTTCTAACATATGGCATAATACGACCACCTCAGCATGTTAAGGTAGTGGAACAATACTAATCCCTCCCCCACAACAACCCTCCCGCGTCGGGATGCAGTAGATATGGTTGAGTCTAAACAAGGTCTACATCCCAATAAAACCCTTATATTAAAAAATCCAACTACATGGGAGACCTGATTTCTCGGGACACATTCTTAAAGTATGGATTAGAACCCTAATCTGAATTACTAGACTCACCCGAACCATGACCAACCTATGTTATGGACGGTTGAGATTTGTTTTGTGGCAAAGCAGAACCATCTCACTTCTTGCAAACCTTCCAATGATCTTACCGAAGAGTAGGTCATCTCTTAACACTTTTTTTTAGTTGAAATTATATAAATAACCTTGTACAAATCAATTTAATTCTTGTTTCGAATGAAATTTCAATTACATACTTAGATAAATTATTTTTTTTAACAAACTTTTGCACCCACCCTATTTCATAATTTATGTCTTTATTTTGAATTTTAATTGAAAAATATTTTTAAGGAAAGTTATAATAGTTTAAAACTGTGAGAATATAAATTATATAATAAGAAAAAAATTTAAGATAAATACCAGGGTAATTTAAATTTTTCTTTGGGGTAAAATTTTAGGATGGAGATATTTCCACCCACTATTTTTGTAAATCCACCACACTTTTGGAAAATAATTACAATGAGTTCATAATATTCCTAAGAAATAAAAATTAATAAATGTTTTGTACAGTTAAATCCTTTTATTAATTTTTTATTAGGTTCTTTGACCATCTTTGATCATAAATTTTAATATAAGTTTTATTTTACTATTTTATTATTACGATGTAAAAAGACAAAATTACCTTCATAAAACATGAGTATATATATAATAATTTAGGTATTTAATTTTGCAACTTATAATCTAATATTTTTAAATGGTCTAATTATTATTTCACTACTATTACGTGTAAATGACATAAATTTGACAATCTAATGATCTACATGAACATTGTGCCATGAAGACACTATGTTAGTTTAATTAAATAATAATAATAATCATACTAATAAGTAATAAAGTAGTATTTGAAACAATGAGTTTGGTACAAATTATAAAATATTGAAGTTAAAGTAAATTATTGATAATTTTACAAAGCAATTCTTGTAATCAAATATATTAAAAAATCTAAGCGTAAAAAAGTGAATTAAGATCAATTTAATTAAATAATTCTCCAAAACTCTTCTTGATTTGAACTTTTTAAAAACAATGTGCAACTTTATAATAATTTTTTTTAAAATGGGGTGGATTCTCAAAAAATGTGGGTTGGAGATATTATTGCTCAAAAATTTTAGGAGAAGATGGTTAATTTTCATTTGCGTATTTGTATTCAATTAATTAAACTGAAGATATTTTAAAAAAAAAATTAAAAGGGGTGTTAATGTACAGCTCCACTTCTTATGAACCTTTGGATAATCAACTTGTCCTGCCGACATCCAACTCCAATTAAAAAAAAAAAATTAGTATCGGTTTGATATGGTTTCTCTCCACTTATCAAAATAGATTTTCTTAGTGCGAACAGATGGTTTCAATTTTTTGCAAAAAGGGGAAATAAAGCAGAAAAACCGCATTTCACCGGAGCTCACACTGGTTTTATTTAAATATACCTTAATCCTTTGAACATACAAACAATGTATTCTCCATTAGCTTATTTTAAATTATCATACCCAAATGCAGTATAAAAAAAATCCGTTAAATTGACATTTATCGACCTCATCCTTCCTTTTTATTATTAAAACTAAGTAAATTCAAGTAGGTCGAGTAAGTCAAGTAGTCATTTTATAAGTCGAAATATTGAATGTAAGTCAATAAAAAAAAAAAAGGAGTAGATTATTTAATTTTAAATAAGGGCATTTGTGTAGTTTCATAAAGCTTTTGTTAAATCTATATAAACGTAACAAGTCGAGTGAGTTCTCCATGCATTTACGTTTGGTATTTAGACGGTATATGTATCGGCACATCTAGTGTTCATACTGCTGCCTGTAGGTGCTACTAACAATGGAGAGGCGCCCACGGGATTTAAACATGAACATAGTAAGCCGACTATCTGTTAAGTGTCTGCTGCGCTTGAGGTGCGTGTCGAAGCCATTCTGTAGGTTAATCGACAGCCAATAATTCGTAAAGACTCATCTCAACTGCTCCATCCAAACCGACTCCAATCTCAGCCTCATTCTTTCATATACGCCAGCTCCGATGATATCGTGTTCGCGTTATCGGCAAGGTAAAATCTTCTCTGCCAGATTAGATTCACTCAACATTGCTGTCGAACTCGATCACTCTTTTAAGAACTGCACAGGAGAGACCCCAATTATTGATACTTGCAATGGATTAATTGCCCTGAAAAATGGTGAAAATGACATTGCCCTGTGGAACCCATCAACCAAGAAACATGTAGTATTACCTAAGTTTTGGAGTGATTTCAAAGATTATGCTGATCTTGTTGATGGGTTTGGTTATGATGCTGTTAGTGATGACTATGAAGTTTGTTAAGACTTATACAATTCGGGAGAGGAAAGGTGGAGTATACTGAAATTGCTGTCTATAGTTTGAAATCTAATTCTTCCAGACGGATTACAGTTGACTTCCCGTATTATTTTTCCCACCCTCGGGATGGTACATTTGCGCGCGGTCATGTACATTGGTTGGTATTGAGCGAACCCGAAGGATATAACGAAGATCTGATCGTTGCATTTGATCTAAAGAGTGAGGAATTTTTTGAAGTGCCATTGCCTCATCTAGAGAATTGAGATTCTGGGAATCTTATGTATATGGGCAATTTTAGTGGATGTCTATATTTCAGTTGATTTTGTGATTATCCAGAACCTATTGATATATGGATAATGAAGGAGTCTTAGACTAAAGTTTTTTCTTTTGCCGGAGGTGTTTTTGGAATTTTTACTTACGCGAAAGCATTAGCTTATTCTAAGAGCGGGGATAAAGTGTTAGTGGATAAGTTTTTATATGATGAAGATGAATATGAGGGCATAAATAAACGGGGACTTGGTTGGTATGACCTACAAAATCAAAGAGCTGCTGGTCAAGTGACAGTTCATGGTGTGCCGCAAGGTTGTCGTTATACAATGATTTATGTAGATAGTCTTGTTTCACTGGCTGCTTATCCAGAAAGAGATGTCTAGAGGCAGACCAACAGGCAAAGAAGGAAGAACAAGTTAAAAGAGGTAAAGTTACAATATTTTTGCTCAAGCAAATACTTAACTTGATCACATTAATACTAAGTCTCTTTAGTCTCGTGATTATTGATTTTACTCTGTCTCACAACCTAGTGTGGGCTTAGGTTGTTTAGCTCCTATTTTTCTCACTATTGAAGCAGAGTCGATGAATTGCTTTCTCATATGGTATATAGTCCTTCTGAATCATAGAGGGATGAGCATTGTCTTGAGTAGATTGATTATGATTTGTCCCCATGCATTCTTTCCTGCACTAACATATAGCCTGATGGTTAATTTTGCTTCACAGGGTTTTAAATTGGCTTTAGGCATGTTGAAGAAGAATTGGTATAGGGTCAAGAAACTGAGCCAAGTAAATTTTTGAAATATAATGCAAATACATAAAAGGACATCTTGGGCGGTTTAAATTATCTGATTTTTCACTTTTTCAGGTTTAGGGTGGCTATTGGATTGGGAAGCTTAGCCATTAGAAGGTCTGGTGATTATGGTGGACATTGAAAGGTTTGATGAATACTTTTTGCAGCGCACATCCAAATTTTGCTTTTTGAAGGCCAGATTTTGTCATATTATCTCTTTAATCATAGATAGTTTAAGAAACTTTTACTTGTGAATTCGGTTGTAAAAGTACCTTCAATAGATGCTTGACTCTTATAATTGTCTAAAGACATGTTTTGCTTTCAAACCCCCACCACACCCCCACCACCCTCCCGAATTCCATTCTACTTGGTTCTTTATTTCTTTCTCTTCACAGTGGACTAATTCAATGATATGAAACTAATAAGGTTGCAGTATTAGAACAGCTGTATTGAGTCGAACAAACTAACTGCAATTTCTAATAACTTATTGCAATTAGCCTTAGCTAATAAGTCCATAGAAACATGTTGGGGACTTACACTTGCACTACTATTTGAAACTTTTATTTCAAGATTGATGGAAGTTGGATTTGGGAAAACAAATTTAGTTGGTATTGATCTTCTTTGATTTTGCCAATAATTTCTTCTTACCCAAGGTTTTTATTTTTTATTTTGGATTCATACGTATGTTGAAAATGTATTTCTTCTAATGTTAATCAAAATTGAAATTGGAACCCGTTTCTAGTCGAATCTTATTTATCCTCGAATACGTTAGTTGCCCTTTTTTTGTTTTTTGGTCTTTTGTTTCGATCACCTTGCAACTTTAGAAATGATAATGAACATAAAACAATGTCATGATTATAAAACAGTCTAGTTCATGAAAAATAAAACTAAAAATGTAAAACAAGTTTTTCACAAATGTTAATTAAACAAATAGAAAAGATAATGATTATATAAATGGGTAAGTTGGGGGTCAAGTTGGGTAGATTAACCTAAAATCAATTTAGACCTTATTTGGTATTGAGGTGTTATAATTTTTAAGTTAAAATTGCTGTAAAAAAAGTTAAATATAAATAAAATTTTAAATAATAATTTTAAGAAAATTAGTAAAGATATAATAAATTTTTTATCATACAAGTGTAAAATCAAATCAACTTTGTTTTCAAACTGTAGCCGTTGATATTTACCAAATACTTTAATGTGATACCTCAATCTCAATTCCAAATAGAATCTAAATCTAAGTTTTTTTTTCAGCCCCCCACACCACCCTCTCCCAATTTATATACCTATTAAAACATTTAATTTTTTAAAGTTTAAGAAAGTTACGAAAGCATATGGTTTATTAGCGTAACGGCTAAGAAAGTTATCAATCCATATGATTTAAGAGTGTAATAGCATCATACATTTAATCCATATGGCTTAATAGTTTTTTTAGAAGTTAATAAAGTTCAGAATCCTGCGCTCCATGAATACTATAACAATCAAATATATCTTTTTAAAACATTAAAACAAAAATCAGATGAGCACCGAATTTAAATTCAATTATAAATGATCTGCATATATTACATATTACAGGTTGATGAAATGAACAAAACAATGTTCTGTAAAATGAATAACAAAATAAAAATCAGAAATAATTAATAATTTCTGTCAACAAAACCCTCTCATCATCGGTGTAATAGATTAAATGTCATCGTTATTGTTTCATCAAAGTCCAGGTTTGTAGGCAACTCCAGCATCCGATATCCACCGATCCCCTTGAAGAAATGCCCTCACTGTAAATTTACGAGCTTCTTTATAGCTAATCCCTCTTAATCCCTTCCACTTAACTCTCTTTTTCGTCGACGATCCCGCCCCATAGTTCTCAAACTCAGAGTAAAAAATGGTGTTTGGTGCTGAGTTTCCAACCCAAGGTAGCCACCCACTTGGGTGAATGAAGCCCCCCATCATCGATTGCATGAAAATGGTCGTCGAGTAATTTTTCCAAGGCCTCCCGAGATAAGTCTCGACGCCACTCAAGTCTCCGAATGGAGAAATGGTGCAGTTCTGTATTGCAATACCTGTGTTTTCATTAGGGTCTTTTTTACCTTGAGCTGTGATGGTGTTTTTCTGGCCAGGCATTGGTCTCCTGGGCAGTATTTTGCAGTTCTGGAGGACGGCGGCCGAGTTTCCGAATATGAAATCCACTGTGCCGTAGATATTACATTCGCTGTAGAATTGGCGATTCGAGTGTGCGTAGAGCGTGTCCTGATATGCATCGAACTGGCAACGGTGGAACACTGAGTGATCCGCGGTTGAAATTAGGGCTACTGCTTGGTGCTTGCTTGGTCCCGCTGTGTTGCGGAATCCCATGTCCCGAGCAACAAAGCCTTGGCCGAATACAGCTGTGAGCAAGTAAAAGAATGGTTAGATGGTGACGAGGCCAGAGAAATTATTTTCATTTTAAAATCATTTAGATGAATTAAGAGTCCATGACATCGTCTCTGTACGGTTTTTGAGTTTTACCACTTACTTTCTTATCGTTAAAAACCTTTACAAAAATTTTATATACCAATTATATCCATAAAAATCTTAAATATCATGTTTCATTCATTGTGTCAAAACTATAATAGAAAAAAAAATTCGGTCTGAAAGATAAATATAACATTTTAATGAACAAATAAACAAGGATAAATACAATGACAACTTACTAAATGTTGCAGTTGAGAATGTGGGAGTGCCATCGATGAAGTTCCGGTGGCCGGAAACAATTGTTTCATTCATACCATCACCAATCATCACGACATTCCACTTTGGCTTCTCAATCCTAACATTTTCTACATAAACTCCTTTCTTAACGTAGATGATGAACTTCTTTTTGCTTTTATCCGGCACAGCTCTTAGGGCATCATTGATAGTCTTGTAATTAGCAAACCGATCTTTCCCCACAACGGCATTTGCATTCTTCTTCCAATTCTCCGCCGGACTCTGCAGCAGCTTCCGGTCCTCAGGCCGCAGCCACTCATGCGGCGGTTCACCCAGTAACCGCCTCAGCTTCAGAGAGCTCTCCACTTTTGAAATCCCAGTCAAAATGGCAAGTGCATTGCTTGTCATTTCAGTAGAGTTCCTTAAATACTCCAAAACCCTAGCTCGGAACCCTGGTTTTGCTTCTTCCAAGCCATCAATGCATGTCTCTTGATACGTTCCCGCTGAACTCAGCATCGTCTTTAGATCATTCACAGCATCCGACACAGACTTTCCCGACGACAACGAGCTGTCGAGGCTGTCCCATGCCATGGACAAAAGCTCACGACAGTTTCCCAAAGCATCAAGAAACATTATAGTATTATTATGATTACTATTATCATCAGACGTTCCATTATGGTCCGAGAAAATTTTATCAGATGCTTTCGAAAGCTCGTTGGAGGCCACTTTGATGGCCAGCTTAAACAACTCTTCAGGCTGCATTTGGCTTGAATTATTAGCCCCCTTACTGAGACTATCATAACAAGTGTCCTTGTACATCGTGACACCGCAAACAGCTTTAATGGCAATAGAAATGACACGTCCACGGCCATTATTTTCCGAACCCGCGGCTTCAGCTCGATCAGAATCATTGTTGCGAGTGATTCCCACAACGGCGGCGACAACAACGGCAACAAGAACGATGGAAGAGAGGGCAACGATGGCGATCCTTCGTCTAGTTCTCCGGCGAGCTTCGAGCCTCGCATGCAGATCAGCCTCGTCGACCTTGCCGTATGATCTGAAGGAAGACATGTTTGGCATTAATTAGCTTACTTATTTTGCAATTCTTATTCTTGATTTGTTGTGAGTTTGTTTTATTTATATATAGAAAGCAAGATTACTATAACGTGGTGTTACGTGCGAGTCACTAAGTTTTCGAAATAGCAAGCAATTAGAGAGTTTTCAAAGCTTAACAAACTCATGAAGTGCTCCTCATGTTTGTACAGTAGAAACTTTTAAGAATGTGTATAAAATGAAATGATTGTCAATAAATATATCATTGGTGGTTCATTTCATTTGAGAATAAGTATTCTATATCTCATTTGACTCACTAAAATGTTATTATAATTCAAAAAAGAAGAAGTGAAAATTGTATACAATTGTGTCTAAGTAATCCACTATTTGGCTTTCTTAATAATTGCGTACCATATAGATGTGTTAGAATAAGAATGGGGTTGATTCAATATATGTGTTAACATATTTAGAGTAATTTCTATTAAGTAGTTTTCAAACAATTTTATTTAGGTGGCCACTACATTTGACTTTTAGAGAAAATACAATTAAAAATTAATTTAAACTATGCGCACCCCTTAGTTTTAATAAAAAATTAATTAAATATATCCCAATATCTCTTTTGCATATACATTTTTTTTGAATGAATGATGAATTATGAGCTAATTTTTATTTGATGAATAGGAGTCTTTTGGATCTAACAATTATTATTGTATAACTATTTATTCATCTATTGTTTGAAAATACCCTAGGTCTTGCAGGGTAGTTTTTAAACAACTTTATTTAATTAGCTATTCGAGTTCAAAACGTGGAGAGATAGGGAGTAAACATTCCATGTAGAGCTTTACCAATTCCTCTACCTTTTAATTTTTTTTTTTAAAAAACTCTATTGTTTGAAAGCATGCATCCTTTATGTGCACGTTGTTTTTAGTATTTCATTGTATTAGGGGGTGCGCATAAATAAAGTAAAAAGATAAATATAAAATTCAATCTTAGCCACTAATTAAATAATGACAGGGTAAAGAGAGATAAAACAAAAAAAATAAGTATTTACATTAGGGAGGAAAATGTAACACTAATAATTAAATATTTGAGTATTACATTAGAGAGTACAGAAAATTAAAATTAAAATTAAAGAGGTGCTGAAAAATAACAAATAAATAAACACAACCAGCTCAACCAAAGAATTCTTTTTTTTTTTATAGAGCTAAATTATTTTGTAAATTCCTGTTTGTAGTAAATTAAAGTAATTTGTAATTTGGAATACCTTGCACAGTCGAAGCAGATATAAATATGCCATGCTCTAAAATATTAATAAAAAATAAACAAACGCGTAAAATTCATATATATATATATATATATATATATATATATATATGATGATGATGATGATGCATTGTGTTTGTTTGTAAATAAGATCATTTGTATCTTTGTCAGATTTGTTTAACACTTCACCCCATGTCTGGTCCAACAGAAAATATATTAATTTAAACGATCGACATGCAATGATCGATGCAAATGTCAACTGTCTAGTCTCTAATTTCTCTATGTCAAATTAAAATTATTTAGGGTGCGTTTGGCACACTGTATTATATTATGCTGTATTGTATTATTTTAATGTTGGTGTATTGTATTATGCTGTATTGCATTAGCACTGTATTATAATAATATTATATAATATTTGGTGCTACATTGTACTATATTATTTTTTTAATTAATTTAAATTAAATTTTATATTATATTAATGTTTTATATTATATTAATATATTTAAATTGTATTAATATTTTTATGTTATTATTTATATTATTATTAATTTTTAAATTAATAATATTTAAATTTATTCATATTTAAATATTTTGATGATTATATTATATTATTATATTATAATATAAATTTATTTAATAAATTATAATATAAAAATAAAAAATATTATATAATATTATATCAAATTAAAAAGTTATCTTTAATTATTATTATTATTATTATTATTATAAGTAAAAATAAAAGTTAAAATAAAAAACAATTAGAAAAGAAAGAAGAAAGAAAAAAAAAAACGCAAGCAGGAAAAAGAGAAAAAAAAAAAAGGAAACGCAAGCTGGAAAAGAGAAAAAAAAAAAAAGCTAATGCGGCAATTTACAGTAATCTAATATCATGTCTTTTTTCTTCCAAACATAGTATTGGTACTGGGCTTAATATAAATAGTAATTTAATACCATATTAATACTACAACCAAACACACACCCTTAGAGCAGTAGCCGGTGTATAAATACATACATATATATATATATATATATGTAATCTCTATTATTGAGTTAACAACCCACGGGCAAAAGAAGAGTGTCCACAATCAATATTCTCATTTAGATTATTATATTTAACTAATTCGAGATTTATGATCTTAATATTCCACGCACACCACGGTTCACAATCGATGCCCATAAACTAACATCATACATATCCAGTTTAGATAATGCAAATATGTCCCAACTATTCCCATCCATTTACAGTTTTTGCTTCTATGAACACAGTAGTTAAACAATCCCAAGAAATTATAAACCTTCATGAGTATCGTTATAGATAGATAGGGCGACATGACTGAAAAAAAGACGAGATCAATTCCATACTCTTCAAGTGATGCCGCACGTAACACTTGCATATTTATATTTAGGGCCGTTGTTTGAAATTACTATAAAATAAAAATTAATAGTATATGTAGTTATACAAGATAATAATTTTAAAAAATTATTAAAGATATAATAGATCTTTTATTATAAAAAGTATAAAATTAAATCAATTTAATTTTTAAACATGTTGTAGCAATTAGTGTTTATAAATTATTTTAATACTATGACTCTTAATTTAATTAATTATAATTGTCCAACTTAAATCCGACTTAACAGATATGAAATTTAGTATCCCAACATATATCTAACTTTTGATTAGCTTTGATTTTCTCTCTTTTTTTTTTGTTGTGGGGGGGGGGGGGGGGGGGGGGGGGGGGGGGGGGGGGGAAGGCATTGACGGTGAACACAGCGCATGCATGATTGTCCTCCAATTCTCCTCGCAGTTGCTTCGGTGGATTGGATAGATTTTTAGACAATTAATGGGCCAACGGCAATAGTATCCCTTTCACCAGCAATTTTGACTTTTGTTTTGAGTTATCCCTTTTTTTTCATTTTTTAAATCTTAATAAATATCTTATGGTTGATAAATATTTAATTGTGAGCACAAATGTCGTTTTCAGGTTTAAAAGTTTTCTAAGGCCAAAAGGCCAAATTTTAAATTCTATCAAGGCAAAGCCTGTTTATAATTAGCACATGAACTGATTAGTTGGAAATTTTAGTAAATCATAAATTTGAGAAATTTGTTTATGAAAAAATAATTTACATGTTAAACAAATAAGTAATGATTTGATAATGCAATGCAACTCCAAGCATGAACAATTTTCGTGGAAATTTTACTTACAAATATTAATGCATCCATTTTTACTTGAACAAAATAAATTAAAGAATAAAGAGAGGATGAGTTTGAGACGGGATGCTTAACTCTTAAGTTCCTACTTGTCTTAACACTAGTCGATATTCAAATAAAGCAAATGCTTTTTGAAATGAACAGAAAAATCTATTTATTAACATAGATTATTGAAAATAGTAGTAATCAAGTCAACTTCATTTTTGTGGACGTGATCATTTAATATAAAGTATTAAGATTCGTCAGAATTTCACAATTTCGCTTATTAAAAACTTGATCGATTAATTTTTAAACTGTATTTGAGTTACCATCTAAATTTAATTTAGGACTCTAGTGAATATAATTAAGCTCCGAAAGATGAGAATATCAATTTAAATTTTAATCATACACTCATACCTTTTGAAAAAAAAAAAATAACTAAAAAGTCACATTCATCTCACCAAACGCATGGCCCTCGTATTAATCGTTTCATGTTGATTGTTGAACCTCAGCAAACGATTTGGATAGCCATTCATTACATAATTATCTTCTCATCCTCTATATATATATATATACTATTTTGAAAGGGCCGGAGATATAAAATTCCTCATAAATAGTATAATTCACTATTTTAATTGACGAGTTTTGGTGAATTGATTTAAGGGAGCAAATAGTACAAAATGGATAATTTGTTCTTTCAATAACGCTCGCAATTGGCCAAAGAACCTGTGTGATAAATTTACAAATATTAAGGGATTATTTTATATACATTTGCAAACGTGTGGCTCATATGCATTTTGGTTGAAAAGCAGGGACGTCAACGTAAATTAGTCTTTTGGTGTTTATCCACTTCCGCTCGTGTATCGTGTCCCTTTTGAAAATGACAAAGTCACGGAAAACACCACAATCACGACAACGTGGGGCCCAACCATTTTTTTGACGTGTCAATTTGTGAGTGAATGGTAACAGTGACAGCACCTGCACAAGTGGTAATAATCTTCAAATGCGGCGGCTGTTTTAAATTCCTTGTGAATTTACATAACTGCCCCTCCGACGTTGAACTCTTTTTTTCTTGATTCTTGATTCTTTATTATTTTTTATTTTTTAATTAAAAATATAATTTTTTTGTGTTTATTGATTTTCTTTTTCTTTATTTTTAAAAATAAATTTGAAATGAGTAATGATATAATCACAAACTCTTGTATAAATTTATTTTATAAAAACTAATGTGACATTAATTTATTGGTTGAATTAAATATCTTTTAACCCACATGATTTATTTTTATTATTTTATATTTTCATTCAACTAATGAATTAATGTCACATTAGTTTGTACAAGATAAATTTATACAAAAATTTACAATTGTATCATTATTTATTTAAAATACTCGATGGACAGTCAATATTATCCCTCATTCTTAATTCATCATTGAAAGTATTCTTAAGTGTTCAAGTAACAAATCTAAGAATCCCTTTGGTATGCATACCATAATGAGACTAGGTAACGAATCACATTTAGAGAAAATAACCTTAATTTAAATATAATTCCCAAAAAAAATATTAATTTAACGAATATAATAGGACAAATGAGAGAGAGATACTTAGAATTGTACAAAAAAGACTATTTATCTTAAAGGGGTCTACGTAAAATTTTACAAAAACGCTAAAGTTTACTAGCTTATTTGTCAAAAAAAAAAAGATTACATTATAAAGAATTAATTAGTAAGTTGAATATCCGGGAGTCAAAAAATCGTTAATTTGAAACAAAAGTCATGACTTTATTACTCAAAACAATAAGCGTGTTTTCTTCTGATAAGAACGATATTTGACTTAACGTAATGGTTGCTATGCGGGAATTTCACATGTCATGTTCGGTCCATTTGATTGAATGATACCAATTTATTCTTTTATTTTCTATATTGAAAGAAGTAACACCTTTATTAGTGGTAATTTATTCACAAAAATAAGATTGCTATTCTCTCCAAACAACATTGTTAAATTGAACATGTCGTTTTGTCATTCAAAGAAATTCACCGAACATGTAAAAACTCCATTAGAAATTCCTTTCCCACCTGATGGTCAAACAATTGAAGCACAAAATTCTCTTCTCAATTTATCATGCCCCACCACCGCATCCTTTGCTTCATTGATCTCAAGTTGATGTGATTATAAGAAACATGATTAATCAAACATTAGCAACGCAAAGCAAAACCCACAGTCAAATTGATTCCTAGTATGACCGTATGAGTAAGATTTAATTTTTTTTTATTTTTTTCTATTTATTAACAACCAATCAATAATTGAGTTATTTTGCTCATGATATGATCAGATCAGGAGAGATATATTGATCAATGAAATAAACATAAGTTAATTAACGCTCATATAAGCAACCTTTGCTTCTATATAAATAACATGTCATCAATAAATGGCTATCATATATTTAGTAATAGTTAATTTTTTTATGCTATCATTGTTGAAATAATTTCACGATACTATTAAAATAGTTGAAGGACGATAACACGTTATTTGAAATATAAATTTTTTATCCAAACTTCATAAACACATATATCATTACTATTATTAAAAAAAAATCATAAAGTCCTTGATCAAATACAAAATTGGATCATGCATGAATAATAACGATAAAACATTAGAATATATGCTTGTGATTTTCTTTGAAGTTTACTTGGGGGTAAATTTAAGACCAAAAGAATCTCATATTTTCATATACGGAAAAGAGTGCATAATGTGATTGCATTAAATTGAAGGTCCATTCCATCTCCTATTGTCTAAATGTCACTAAACTTGGTGGGGGGCTTACGTTTTGATCAAGCCAAGTACTTTGACCTGCTAAATGTCATTACGTTATTCTTTTGAACTTGATTGATTTCGAAGAAATTTGACAAAAAGATAAGATCTCCCCAAAAGTTTGAAAGTCAAAGGATTCGCTGCAACATGAAGGAACAGTAGCCACCACGCTATCAAGGATAACACCGTGGCAAGAAACCAAAAAAAAAAAAAATACTATCATTTGAGTAGAGTTGATTATATTGGAGTAAGTCACATTGTCACGTAACATTGTTTGATTAATCTACGATTTTAAAACTATTTATGTTCCAAATTTATCTTGCAGTGAAAATCTATTTAGTTTCGTAAGAATATACTTAAATAAAATAATCTTTGGACATAACCTTTAGTACAAATGCCCAAATCGGTTTATTTTAACTGTAATTATAAAAAGTATCTCTAATTTTTCAATTTATGTTCTCATATATATATATTATAATATATTATGAATTGAAAATATACATAAATATCCAACCCTTTGAGTACTAAATCATTTTACTATGCTGAGATGTATGCTAACTATTGTGTCCTTGGAGATTATTGCAGATAAAGATTGGATTTACATATGGCTAGAATGAGATTCAACGGCTATTATTGCTTGTTATCACCCACTATTTATTATCCACCTTGGTAGCTATATGCAAAACTGTTTAAGTTTCTATGCTCTTATCACTTTCAAATGCCCTCATTTTGTGAGAGAGAGGAAACTTTATTGGGGACTCTCTGGTAAATATTTTTATTTGTAAGAGTTTGTACGAAAATTAATGGGACTTACTTAAATACCAATTTTTTAAATTAGTGGTTACAAATTATATGCCTTCTAATTTCATTTTTCTTTATAGAGCTTCTACATTTTTACATAAATTTTTTTTAGAACTATTATCCAATATTTAATTGATGTAAGTCCCGAAATAATGTAAACAATTTAAAATTATCAACGGCATACCGATTGTTTGCAAAACGTATCAACTTCTATCTTTAGGGTTTTATAAATGAATTACTATTCTCGTGACATTATAAAAAAATTGACGTTTTTAAATAACGGAGTGAAAAATTGATACACATTTTAGATCTTAGGTGGATTGCCGATGATTTAAAAATAAATAAATTGAGATATTTTTGAAATATTATTAAACATCGGCGGTAAAATTGATAATTGACGTCTGCCATTTAAGCGACGGCAACTTAATGAATGTCACAAGCGGACAAACTTTAATGTGACTTTCCGAAAAAGGGTTCCCAGAAAAATAATCCAACTGAGCAGCGCTCAAGTATATTATTACACATCCGAGTTCAGAAAGTTAACATACATACTGTCCACAGTCCAGCCATTTTGTGCTAACATGGGAAATAAGAGTGGAGCCAACCATTTTGTGCCGTAACAAGATTGGTGGGCCCAACACCTTCACCTGAATGCTGGACTTCAAATTACTCGTGCTGTAATACAGTAATAAATTTTTATATAATTTTATCTTATATAAATTAATATGATATTAGTTGAATAAAAATATAAAATAATATAAATAAATTATGTGAGTAAAGAGATATTTAATTTAATTAATTTTATCATACCATATTAATTTATTTAAAATTAATTTATATAATAATTTATGACTATATCATTACTCATAAAATATTTATGGATGAAAGTTGGGGCTATTCACAAACTTGAAAAATAAAAAACACATAATGAAGGGTAAAATGCTGTTTTTGATTCATTCAAAAAATAAATAAATAAGTAAAGCAAAGTAAAGAATAGGGTTATTTAAATTTGAAAATTTAGAAATTGTCTATTATTGATATCTTTTTATACCCATTGACGATTGTATTTGTGTCTCTCCACTTTTACATTTTACAAATTAAAACTCTTAATTTTCTTCTTTTTCTTATGATTTTCTTTTGTCTTTCTTAGTAACTTGTAATCTTTGTTCAAACTTTCTATATAAATATGAATTTTTTATATTTACGGGTTTTTATGGTTAGTAAATATTATTTTTTTATATTCATTAACTTTTATTATTAATAAAAATTTATTAATATTTATGCTTTAATAATAAATTTTGCTCATCTTAATTTAAGACAGCTTATAAAAAAATAAATTATTTGCAGATAAAAAAATTATGTAAAAGAATTGACGAGAATTGAGAAATTAAGAAAGGAAAAAAAAGAGCTAATAAAATAATTTTGTGAAAAATAATTTTGATTATAAATTTTTAATTAAAAAAATAGTGCGCAGAAAAAAATTGACCTCCTTCCACGAAAGGTAAATTGACCTCCTTCCACGAAGCTAGGCTTCGATTCAGGTGCTGCTTGCACTTTCGCACGTTCGTGCGCCGTCCCAAACTCGGCTGACCCTATTAAACTTTTACGGGAAATTTCTACGGTGCTGTGCATGCAGTCTACTTAAAGTACACCATACAACTTCTATACTAATTATGGCAAAATTTTAAACACAAACCCTACCCACCAGCTTATTTATTAAGTCAGTATGATTTGATATGTTGGTGTGATTAATAAACGAGTTAATTTTATAATTATAATAACTGTGATATGATTTTCGGATTAATATGCCAACATAATAATGCAACAATATGCTTATTAAGAATACAAGCGACTAAAGAGTTATGATATAAAAAATTATTAGATAAATTATAAAAAGTATTAAAAATAAGTAAATTTATCAAGTAATCTAATACGAAGACAACACGGTTATTAAATAAATTGATACAAATTTTACACAATTAATTTATGTTAATTGGAAGAAACGAATTGCGTTATAATTCTTGTTGTTGGGGATAAACATTCTCTTTAAATCAAATAAAATTGAATCGTATCAAATTTAAAATTCATTTATTTCAATTTGGTTTGATAAACACTAAAAGTTGATTAAATTGAGAATTAAAAAACCACTTAAGTTCAGCTTCGATTACCGAACATAAAAAACGATTGAGGTACATTTAAATATATAAAAAAACTAATTCTAATAAAAACTTTTGATTTTCCTCAAATGTCAACCCTCTTTCCTTCAATTACAATTCAAACTAAATTCTGACATGAAATTATAACCTGAGCCCAAATCCGAACCGAATTTGAGCCAAATCAAACTAACTCTTGAACCGGCTCTGAGTTAAATTGAAATCAAAATGAGTTATAATCCAAATTGAAACTCGAAAAAAATCGAACCAAAAACCCTAAATGCTCACCCCCGAGTTACGGCCACCCGCCCCGATCCCAGAATAAACTACCCTAACATATTGCCACGTGTCACGTCATTCTTATGTACGATAATTTACAAACGAGCGACTAACACAGAAGCGAGTCCTGCAGAAAGTAAAGCGAAAACGCCAGGCCCACGGGTTAACCGCGGTTAAAACTGAGCCTAACCATAGTTAAATAGATAAGCCACCCAAAAAGTTTTTTAACTTCGCCTTCCCTCCCTCTCTGTCTCTGTCTCTCTCTCTCTCTCCTTCTTCCCTCTAAAAGCAGGGCCAGATCAAATTCATCAAACCTTTTTCTCTCTCCTCTGTTTTCTCTCTCTAAAAGTGGGTTTCAATTTTAAAAAAAGAAAAAGAAAAAGAAGGCTTCTTGGATTACTCTATCGAACAAACAAATAATTATCCGGTACAATTACTATTCAGTATTATTATCGTCTTCATTTTCACTTCCATTATTTTTGCTGAGTTTTATGTTGTAGGCTCATGTAGTTTTGTTTAGTTTCTGTTTTTTTTATCTTCTGTAAGCTTGTTTTTATGCTAGTGTAAGCAGATCTGAGCTAGTTTATTGAAATTTAAAGCCTTTCCTGATAATTTATTAAATTTTTGAAAGTACATAATGGTCTTTTTTTTTTTAATTTGTTGCATTTATTGTTTTATTACTTGCTCAATTTGTTTAGATTACTTTAATGGGCAGTTTCTATGTATGTTGATTAGGAGTTATTATTGGTTGCAGATTCTGTGTACCTGATTGATTATGCGAGAATGATTTATTTATTTAATTTTATTTGCAGGAGTTCACACTTGATCTACTTTTGCATCAATTTTTTTTTTTTAATTTTGAATTGCAAGTGTGTGGATTTTGAGAATCTGGAAGAGGAAGGAAGAGAATTGAAGTGGTTTTGATTTAAGTTTTGAATCAGAGTTGTTTTCTGTTGGCTTATAGCGAATGGGAATCTTTGAGGAAATGGGATTTTGTGGGAACCTTGAGTTCTTCTCGTCTCCCCATGGGGAAGGAGAGGCGTTTCTGGAACATGAACAGGAGACGGCGGCTGAAGAGGATTATAGTGATGAAGAAATGGATGTTGATGAGCTTGAAAGGAGGATGTGGAGAGATCGGATGCTCCTGAAGAAGCTTAAAGAACAGAGCAAGAGTAAGGAATGTGTTGACAGTGCTAAGCAGCGTCAATCCCAGGAGCAGGCGCGGAGGAAGAAGATGTCTCGGGCACAAGATGGAATCCTGAAATATATGCTGAAAATGATGGAAGTTTGTAAGGCTCAGGGTTTTGTGTATGGAATAATTCCTGAGAAGGGAAAGCCTGTGAGTGGAGCGTCTGACAATCTTCGAGCTTGGTGGAAGGAAAAAGTGAGATTCGATCGAAATGGCCCTGCTGCTATTGCCAAGTATCAGGCAGATCATGCAATCCCTGGAAAGAATGAAGATTGTGGTTCTGTGGGGTCTACACCTCACTCCTTGCAAGAGCTTCAGGACACTACTCTTGGATCTCTTTTGTCGGCTCTTATGCAGCACTGTGATCCACCGCAGAGGCGTTTTCCGCTGGAAAAAGGTGTTGCTCCACCATGGTGGCCAAATGGGAATGAGGAGTGGTGGCCTCAGTTGGGTCTGCCAAAGGATCTAGGTCCTCCCCCGTACAAGAAGCCGCATGATCTGAAGAAGGCTTGGAAAGTGAGTGTTCTTACAGCAGTGATCAAGCACATGTTCCCTGATATTGCTAAGATTCGAAAGCTTGTACGTCAATCTAAATGCCTGCAGGATAAGATGACTGCCAAGGAAAGTGCCACTTGGCTGGCGGTAATTAACCAGGAAGAAGCATTGTCCAGGAAACTGTATCCTGATAGGTGCCCTCCAGCATCGGCTGGCGGGAGTGGCTCATTCATCATCAGTGATAGCAGTGATTATGATGTTGAAGGTGTAGAGGATGATCGAAATGTTGAAGTTGAGGAGATCAAACCTCGTGATGTTAATCTCTTTAATATGGGGGCTATGGGAAGAGATAGGCTTATGATGACTCCACCTATGGTTCCTCAAATCAAGGGAGAACTTGTTGAAACCAACTCAGATTTCTTTCAGAAGAGGAAGCAGCCTGCTGATGAGTCTCATTTGATGATGGATCAAAAGATATATACCTGTGAGTTTCCCCAGTGTCCCTATGGTGACTACCGCCTTGGATTTCTTGAGAGGAGTTCGAGAAATAATCATCAGTTAAATTGCCCTTATCGCCACAATTCTTCTCAAGGGTTCGGGATGCCAAACTTTCAAGTTAACAATGACCAAACTGTGGCTTTCTGTCGACCTTTTACTCAACCAACTCAACCTAAGCCGGCAACTCCACCGAAGAACCAGACTCAATCGCAATTCAATATTTCAGGACTTGAACTTCCTGATGATGGACAAAAGATGATCACCGATCTGATGTCCTTCTATGATACTAATCATCAGCAGAACAAGAGCTTGAATTCAGGGAACCTTAATGCTATTGGAGATCAGAATCAGCAGCAGGAGCAGCGGAAATTTCAACTTCAAATGGATGATAGCTTTTATAGCCAAGGAGCTGTGATGGGACGCAACATGCCAGGGCAATCGAACATGCCAATGAACAACTCTGTTTTCTCCTCGGCTGAAATTCGTTTTGATCAGTGCAAAGCATTTGATTCCCCATATGATGCCAATCCCAGCGACAGTATCGCTGACTTTAGATTTAACTCTCCATTCAACATGGCATCGGTTGATTACGCCATGGATTCTATTCCGAAGCAAGATGTATCCCTGTGGTACCTTTGAAGAAGGAAATGGACCTGTCATATAAAGTGCTTACATTTTATGTGATCTCTGGGAGACTAGAAAAAAAAGCTGTACATCATTGGAAGAAGGTTACTGTTATGAGTTCTGCTCCAAAGGTGCGAGACTTCTTCCTTCTAAATTTGGTATGTTTCAAGTCTAGGGTTATTTAGGTTTTGCTTTCATTGCAGTATTGAAGATGGGCAATAAGTAACTGGTAGGAACCACAACCCAATATTCACTGCTGCCGTTGAAGTTTAGGAACAGTTTCTTGTTTCTATGGTTGGTATTGGCCCGTAGTTGTATACATATATATACATATACATTATGTACACATATTTTTAATGTATGCTTGTTTTCCGTCCACAACGGCTGTATTTTTTTAAGCATTCACCTAGCCAGATGTGCTACTGGGTATTGTTTTTGGGGGCACGATTCTTATTCCTTTTGTTGTTCTTTATATACGATGGATGGATGAGGTAAAATAGTTTTGTTTGCCATTTTGTATACGTAACTCGGAAATGTTACACTTTCTTTTCCTGTTTGTAAGCTACTGATTCCAAGTTGAAGGAACTTTGATTTTTTCCCCACTTTAAATCTACTTTTGGCTAATGAAGACCGACTTTGAACAGTTGAAATTCAATGTATTTTTTGTTAAGTAATAACACAGTCGCTTTTGGGAAACAACTTTTTTCAGCATGATTTTAAAGGGGTGTTGCTTTCCCTCTTTGACAAACACACTACGGAACCCAGTTAGGAAAACTGCTTAATCGGATGACTCATAATAGGCAAATCTGACCGACAAAACTCAAATGATCCCATGAACACCAAAACAAACTTCCTTTTGTGCGAACACTAAAAGGGTAGTATTCTTACTTATCACGTACGGACAAGTTATGAAAGTAAATTGCTGCTATTGGACTATTTTAATAAAAATAATTTGCCATCTAATTTCTCCTTTTTAGAAGATTGATATTGTTTTTCTAGAGCGCATAGTGTGTGTCGCAATGGATATACACTTTCAAAGTTGGGGTATGTAGTTTATATGTGAATTGGTGTCTTGCCTCGCACATCAGTTGGAGTACAACTTTGTAAGTTTATCATTAGGATTTAGTTATGGTAGAATCATTTTAATGCAGAGTGTCATTTTATAATATATGATCAAGTTGTAATGAGTCTTTTTATTATTTATCATTTTACATGTGTAGTTGTGATTTGTATTTTATCTTAAAACAGTTCTAAGATAGTCATAATTTTATTATTGTAACTTTAAACTACACATTTTGTAAAGAAATGAATATTATAATTTTCTTTTTAGATTACCCTTATTTAAATAAAAAAAAGTTTAGATAATTAATTTGAACTTTCTTTATTTGAAATAAATAATAAAAATGAAGTGGGAGATCGAGTGAATTTTATTATTTAATCCATTAATATTTTTTTAAAGTAATAATATAGTCATAAATTTTTATATAAATTTATTATATATAAAATGTGTGGTATGATAAAATTAATTAAATTAAATATCACTTGATTTACATAATTTATTTTTAATTATTTATATTTTTATTTAATTAATAAATTAATATTATATCAGTTTATATAAAAATTTATGACAGTATATTATTTATTTTAAAGCTTGAGTTCAAGAAGGTGACGCGTACTCCGATATTACGATGCCGTGGGGCCCATCTCGATATACGCGTCGATCATTGAATGACTCGTTAAAGGAACAGCACGTGGGGTGTTGAGGATAATCTTCAAGTGCGGCGGCTGTGGACTTTTGAGACTGATTTTTTGAATAATTTGAATAATTCTTTTTCTTTTTTCATTGCGACAAATGCGCTTTTTGTAATAATATACTGAACCTTCTCCTGGATTTACGAAACTGCCCTTCCTATTGTCTAATAGTTTAATGAGAAACAATTATGAAGAGAAGAATAATTTAATTTTCAAATAAATGAGGGAAAACAACTAATTAAAGGAATTATAGAATCCTAAATTGAGATTGTAAACATGTAATGGTAATAAAAGAGTCTTAATCGTTTTCATAAATTAACTTTGTCTTGGTTAAGCAATGATCAATTACTGTAGATTTGTCCGTGAAAGAGAGGATCAAAGAGTTTATGTGCTTACATTCTTTTTTAATATATTTTTTAACCAAAAAAAAAAAGGTTTGGCATCGAGCATAAAAAAATTAGTAAAGATTTTTATGGAAATGTAAATAAAAAAGTAAAATGCTTTTAATTTTGATATTAAATTAGACATTATTTTGGGAAAAAAAATACATGAATAAGTAGTTTTGATTGAGAAATGAAACTAGATAAGAATAGAGTATTTTAAAAAAATAAATTTTTACGTTTAATTTTAGAATAGGGTGAAATTCAATATTTTTAATCCATACAAATATAGCGACATAAAATTTTATAGGACTTTTTAAACATTGTGGATTAGTTACTTAATAGTTGAGTCGTAAATAAAGGACTAAAAAAATATTTATTTTTATATTTTCGGCGCAAACACTTCAACTTATAATTCACACTTTATAAATCACGGATGCTTCAATTAACCAATCATTTTGCATGTAAACACGTAGATTCGCATTGTCAATGAAAATATTTTGAAATATTACTTTAAAAGGGTAGCTGTTATTTTTATTTTATTTTATTTTTCAATTTTATATGCATATTAAACCTCGGAAGCTTATAATTTGGACCCCAAAATATATTCAAGAAGAGGAACCCAAAAACAGAAGATAGAAGGGCCAAAAAAAAAAAAAAAACTCCATTCTTGTTACTTTTTTTGTTAATCTACCATTTTGAGAAAAAGCTTACACTAAGGGTTAGTGTAATAATTTTTTAATTTTAAAAATAATTACTGTTAATTGTTTTATACAAGTAATCACCTGTGAAGAAAAGCAGTTAAATGTTTTGTGAGATTTATTTTTAAAGGTGTTGTGAGTTTTTAAAAACAGTTATATGTATTTAATAAATTTTATTGTTAAATTATTATAATAATATAAATGACTGAATTAGATGTAACATTGAATAAAAATTATTTACACATTTATAAATATGTATATAAAATTTTTTTTTATTGTGTACATATGATAATTGATAACTAAAATAAACATTTTACACTATTAATTTTTTTATTTTACTATCTTAATATAGTTGGTTATAATAATAATTTCTTTAAAGTTAATGATTTCTTCTAATTAATAAGAATAATTTTAGATTTTTATTATATATATATATATATATATATATATATATATATATATATATATATAAGAATATATATGAAATTACATTAAGTATAAAAGTAATTTTTCAAAATCAAATTTTAAAAAACTACCCACTCATTGAATTTTCATAAGATATAATAAGGTGAGATAATTTTGTTAAAAATAAATTTATAAAAAATATATCAAACACTAAACTTAATTTTTAATTTTTTTAAATTATTAAATTCCAGTGGGCCCCAAAGCTGATAACAGCTTAAGCCTTTTTATATCGCCTGAAGTTTCACTAGACAAGTCAAAATTTGCACTAAATTCTTACCCCCACGTGCGTCAAATATTTATAGCCCTAAAGTCCTTCAACCAAGCCAAAAATTCTCCCTCCCATCAATTTTACCAGGCCCCACAGCGCTTTCTAGGTTCAATTGATTTATTTTATTTATACTTTGACCAAATTTTTTTTTTAAAATTTTTTTATTCAAAATGATTAACAGTTCAGCACTTATTATTCTTGCACTCGAAAAAGAATTAAGTCTTCTATCTTGTTCGAGACTTCACCATGTCTTGATAAAGACTTGGTTGATCCTCCATACATGTTAAACATAGTTCTAGGACTTAGTGAGAGCAATTTACGTTAACTCAATGAAAGTCATTGGTGCGATCATTTTTATTTCATTATTTTCAAAGATGAATCTTTTGAAATGAGTATTTGCATAATTGCATCTTTTCATTTTTTACCCCCCTCCCAATTTATCCTTTTTACTTTAGTTATCTAATGCTAGCTAGTATTAGATATCATGGTCACATTTTCATCTAGCACCTACAGTTATATGCGTCCACAATTTATGCACTATACTTCATAATTATGGTTTCTAACTTCATTATTTAGTATTGTAGTGCTATGATTTTATCTGCATAAAATCACAGTTTCAAATTCGATGGTTGTAAATATTTATCAAACACATTATTCGTATAACTTTAGAAATTAAGTCGGT
Organism: Citrus glauca; assembly: GCA_029633175.1. Taxonomy (NCBI): domain Eukaryota; kingdom Viridiplantae; phylum Streptophyta; class Magnoliopsida; order Sapindales; family Rutaceae; genus Citrus; species Citrus glauca. The sequence continues at coordinate 20,935,317 of JAQOOD010000005.1, forward strand.
CAATATCAATATTAATTTATGGTAACACAAGTTACCTTTGTAAATAGCAAAAAATAACATAATGTATTTTCTAAAAAAATATGTTAAAATTGGGATTTGTTATCTTACATAATAAGGTAACAAACACTAATAGATAACAAACGTTACATTTCAATCTAATGCTGTGAAAATATAAGGTAACAATATTAAAAATTATAAAAAAATGAGAATATTTGCCGCATCTATAATGTTTATTACCTTATCATGTAAGATGATAAGAGCCGTTAAAATTTGGTATATTACATCGCAATACAGTAATGAGAAGAGAGTTCAGTTTACAAATGCCAATATAATGGCATTTGTTCAAGTAAACCTCTGTGAAATTTAAGGAGAAAAACAAAACCGCTAATCTCTTGCCACGTTACATAACCTGATTTGTCCATTTTAAGAAGGAGACGATTCAACGAACGAAAGAAACACCGAAGTGAGTCTCGTAAAAGTTAGTAGTAAAATTATTAAACTCTGCGTAATCAGCAGCGTAATCCAAATTCCCGCGTTTTAACCGCGGTTAAAAAAAAACCGTGGTTTAATAAATGCAAAACAAATGGTCACCACTCTCGCCAGTCACGTTAAAGATTTTACTGTGTCACTTCGCTTTCCTTTTTTTTTTAGCTTCTTCGTCTTCCTTCTGGCACCATTACAAAAGCCGGAGGGAACAATCCCACATCCCATCAATTTCAACATCAAAACGGTTTTGATGGCTCGAACCAACAAGTAAAAAAAATCATCTCGTCTCAACTTATCCGGTACGTTTAACTTTCATTTTCGACTTCTTTTTTTCCTTCCTTTCCCCCAATTTTTTTTATTCATGTTAAATTAAAGTTATAGTTTTTTTCTCTTGTAAATGATCTTCAGCACTTTTGAGCATGTGGGTTCTTATTCTTTTGGCTTTTGGATCATCACTGCTGCGGTTTATGTGTTAAGCTCGTATGGTTTTGGTTTGGCTTGGCTTGGCATACTAGGTTCACTAAAATTTGCAGCAGGCTCTGTCTTTTTCTCTGTCCTTTTTTTTGTCTTTTCTAATTTGGGATTATTTAGTTTTAAATTTGTCTTAATTTCATTTAAATAAAATTAACGAAAGCTTTCATTGTGATTGAAACCCCGAACTTCCGGATTTGTATGGATAATTTAGTTCCGTGTTTGTGCAGCTTGTGTTCAAGATAAGTGATTTTATTTTAATTTTTTCGTTATTATTATTATTATGATGATTATTTTTTTTTCTTTTGCTTATTCGGAAGGGAATCTGGCTGCAAGCTTCTGTTAAAAGCTATTACTCTTTTTTTTTTTTTATTTGGGGGGGGGGGGGGGGGGTGTTGGGCTTGCTGTTAATGTGTTTTAGTTCCAACTGTAGGCAGATCTGGGCTCTGGTAATGCGGGCCATTTTTTTTTTAAATAAATTTCGTTTTGTTAAAAACTCTTGACACATTAATTTGTTGTAATTTTGTTTTTTGTTACATTTATTATTTTATTACTTGCCTTGTTTATCTAATTAATGGGTTTATGGGAATTTGCACTTGGGGTTATATGTCTTTGAATAGAAGTTGATACAGATTCACTGTACCGGGTTTATCTAAGCTGGAACTGACTTGTTTTATTTATTTAATTTGCAGGACTTGACGGTTAATGTATATTTCTATATTCTAAATTGCAGAGTTCCCTGTTTTCAAGTTATTTGTGGAGTACTTTTGTGCATTTGTTGGTAGAGAGGGAGAGAATCAAAGTGATATTGACCTGGTTCTATTAAGCTTGGAATCGAGGTTGATATTTGAGGCTATAGTGAATGGGAATCTTTGAAGAAATGGGATTCTGCGGAAACCTTGAGTTCTTCTCAGCTCTCCCGGGGGAAGGAGAAGCAGTTATGGGGCATGAGATGGAGACGGCAGTGGAAGAGGATTGTAGTGATGAAGAAGTGGATGTTGATGAGCTCGAGAGGAGGATGTGGCGAGATCGGCTGCTCCTGAAGCGCCTTAAAGAGCAAAACAAGAGTAAGGAAGGAGTTGATAGCGCTAAGCATCGTCAATCTCAGGAGCAAGCCCGAAGGAAGAAGATGTCTCGGGCACAAGATGGCATCCTTAAATACATGCTCAAAATGATGGAAGTTTGTAAGGCTCAGGGTTTTGTTTATGGAATTATCCCTGAGAAGGGGAAGCCAGTGACTGGAGCATCTGATAATCTTCGAGCTTGGTGGAAGGAAAAAGTCAGATTCGACCGTAATGGCCCTGCGGCAATTACTAAGTATCAGGCAGATCATGCTATTCCTGGAAAGAATGAAGATTTTGGTACTGCGGTGTCTACGCCTCACACCTTACAAGAGCTACAAGATACTACTCTTGGATCTCTTTTGTCGGCTCTGATGCAGCACTGCAATCCACCGCAGAGGCGTTTTCCGCTGGAAAAAGGTGTTGCTCCACCGTGGTGGCCAACTGGGACTGAGGAGTGGTGGCCTGAGTTGGGTCTGCCCAAGGATCAGGGTCCTCCCCCTTATAAGAAGCCTCATGATCTGAAGAAGGCTTGGAAAGTGGGGGTTCTCACAGCGGTGATCAAGCACATGTCCCCTGATATTGCTAAGATCCGAAAGCTTGTTCGCCAATCTAAATGCTTGCAGGATAAGATGACTGCTAAGGAAAGTGCCACTTGGCTGGCAATAATTAATCAGGAAGAAGCTTTGTCTAGGAAACTGTATCCTGATAGCTGCCTTCCAGCATCTACTGGAGGAAGTGGTTCTTTCATCATTAGTGATATCAGTGATTATGATGTTGAAGGAGTAGACAATGAAAGGAATGTTGAAGTAGAGGAGATTAAACCACTCGAAGCCAATCTTTTCAACATGGGTGCTATGGGATCAAGAGATCGGTTTATGATGCCTCCATCCTTGATTCCTCGAATCAAGGGAGAGGTTTTCGAGACCCACTCAGAATCCATTCAGAAGAGGAGGCCGTCAGCTGATGAGCCACATATGACAATGGATCAAAAGATTTATACCTGTGAGTTTCCCCAGTGTCCCTACAATGACTACCACCATGGCTTTCTGGACAGGACTTCGAGAAACAATCACCAGCTGAATTGCCCATACCGCAATAACGGTTCTCAAGGGTGTGTAATGCCAAACTTTCAAATTAACAATGAACAACCTGCAGTGTTTTCTCTACCATTTGCTCAGTCTACTCACCCGAAGCCAATAACTTCAGTGAAGAACCAGACTCAACCTCAGTATAATGTTTCAGGACTTGGACTTCCTGATGATGGACAAAAGATGATTTCTGATTTGATGTCCTTCTATGATACTAATCTTCAGCCTAATAAGAGCATGAGTCAGGGGTGTCTGAACATTACGGAAGATCGAAATCAGCAGCCAGAGCAGCAGAAATTTCAACTTCAGCTGGATGATAGCTTCTATAACCAAGGCGTAGGTGTTACGAAGGGGGGCAACATGCCCATGAACAACCCTGTTTTCTCCTCAACTGAAGTTCATTTTGATCAATGCAAAGCATTTGATTCCCCATTTGATAACAATCCTGGCGATAATATTGCTGAGTTCAGATTTAACTCTCCATTCAACGTGGCATCAGTTGATTATCCCATGGATCCTATCCCAAAGCAGGATGTTTCCATGTGGTACCTTTGAAGAATTAAAGCTGATCTTCATGCTTCCGTTTGCCGTAGACTCTAATAGAAGTTGAAAAAGGCTGTATATTATGGGAGAAAGGTGTGAGGCTTCTTCCTTTTAAATTTGGTTACTTAATGTGTTCAGTATTTAGATGTTTAAAAGCCTCTGTAAGCTTGTGTTTCTTTGAAGTCTAGGGTTATCTAGTTTGTCTTTGCAGCAGTGTTGAATAAGGGGCAATAAAATATTGCTAAGGAAACCCCCAATCCAATGTCCAAAACTGCTTTTGATGTTTAGGGACTAAGTCTGGTTGCTATGGTTGATATTGGCATGTAGTTGTACACATACATATATAATCTATGTACACATACGTTTATGTATGTTACTATCTTGTGTTTCATTTTGTTGTTATTTGACCATGCTACTGGATTGGATTAGCATCACAGCCAATAGGCACTGTTAATTTATAATGAATAGATGGGAAGTTGTGAAAAGTTCTGCCTGCTGTTTTGTATGGTTTACTTGGAACCAAACAGAAAATTCCCAATATTAAAGAATGAGCTTAAGAGGCATTTTACCAAGGTACACAATATCAAGAATGAAGCATATCATATTTTTCTATTTCACATGCTTTTGACCTGCTCTTCTTGCAGTTCCAAAGTCTGAAATTAGAGAGCGAGTCATTTTGAGCCAGTGATGAGAGGATAACAGGTAGTCTTTTCCAGAATTGGAGCAGTGATGAAAGGATAATGTGTACACACTAGGAAAGCTTGGAGACCTTACTAAATGGGTTATGCGGATATTTTTTTTTTCCTGAAAATGGAAATATGTGGAGTCAAATTACCCTTACTTTTTGTTGGGAAAACTTAGCATCAGATTACTGTGGGATTTTGGCAAATTCTAAGGTCCAGCTGCTTTTGCAGTCAAAGTTAGGCGTAGACACGCACAAGCAAGTTGCCGTTGGAGTAATCTGATAATAAATCTTTTATTTCATTATTATAAATATATTTTTTTTTCAAATCAGGTTAAAATTTTGATATCAAATTATTGTCAGAGTCCGTGTCGTTGTTGGCAGAAAAAAAGTATATACAGCCAACTTATTCATAACCGAATTTGATTTGTCGTTGAGCTTAATATTTGGGTAAGATCATTAACATATTGTCGTGAATGATATGTTTGTAGATTGAGATTGTCTTTTTGCTTTAGCTTTAGCGTTGGTGATCAAGAAACACATTGAAGAATCAGAGAGCCTGGACATTGTGAATAAGGAACTTCAGTACAAATCAACATAGAAAGGATGTATCGCCTAGATGTCAGAGATACAAGTAGCTATTCCTGACTACAAGTCTACAACTAACTGAAATATGGACAATTCAATAGCACTAGCCAAACCTTATTTGAACGAAATCCAATTCTGTCAATAGAAACGGTTCACAAATGGTCATATTTATAGAAACACACCTTTGCTTGCTCTTTCACATGCTGCAAGCTTTGCAGAAGATGGTGGCTCTGAATTCGATCAGCCTGCCCGAAGATGATACATTTTTCAACACACATATACCAATAGCAATAACACTTTGAAGCTATATTTAGAACAAGAGCGATTACAAAAAAGAAACAGGCAGACAGATATTACACAACAATGTAGCCATCTATATTAAAATTCTAGAGAAGAGGAGGAAAGAGAATTTGTGGGGGAAAAAGACTGCAGTCCATGTATTCAGTACCTATCTCAGATTACCATAACTCTCCAATATGTATCCAGAACTGCTGAACATTCAGCAATTCAACAAAAGATAATAAAACGGCACATAATTTGCTCAAATGAACAAGTCCTACAGGCTTGCTTATTTTTTGATACATATGATGTTAACTGAAAAAAAGGCCCATTAGAAAGCATACTGTATGTCAACGCCTCCACAATGGTGTAAAGCCAAAGAAATATAGTAAAATATTAAGACAGAAATCTTACACCAAAACAGATACCAATTCTATTATTTTCGTCGAGCCGAATTTTTGGTAAATTCGGATGCCTTAAAATAATAACTGCAACATCCAAAATGTTGAAATATAAAAAAATTTGGGAACAAATAAATACACAGACGCCTGTAGCACTCGAGTCAATAGAAGGAAGGTTGTAAATGAATTCTATTGATGACACATTACAAAATCCATAGAAGCATGCATCTGATATTTTTTTCCCAGTTAATTAAAATTTCCAAAAATTGTGATTATGCAATAGAACCAAAACAGAAGCAAATAGTAACTCAGGAATAGGGAATTGGCTTACTCAATATAAAATCATACAGATTGATAGTTAGAGGAAAAAGTAGTAAAGGGATTCTACTTTGGAAAGTTCTATCTTTTCTTTATTTTATAGAACTTCACCATATTTCTAATAGATTACTTCAACTGACCTAACAAAAATGCCACTCGAGTGTCACAAAACTACAGCAGGGTTTTTCTTGTTTTGGCCTCAACTGTTTTATGTCGAGACACAGGAGTAAGAAACTTTAATTCAGTCACATGTGACCTTAACAGAATTTCACTCCTTGGGACGGAAATACAGAACTACAGGACAAAGTTTCAATAACCATTAATAAAGATGGAGAATCTGTAATTTACAAAATGAGGAGTATCCTTACAGCTTTCAGAGTTTGCTGAAGGATGTAGGCCATAGATCTCAACTTGGAAGTTGTATTTGTTTCTTGGAGCTGAGTGCGCAAAGAATATAAGTCATTCCTAAAACATATAGGGCATTCAATATCACAAGCACCAAACTCAAGAGCAAGTCACGCAACTACTTAGGTGTAGCACTTTTTTTGATTCTTCATTCTGACCTAACTGTTGAGACAGATGAAAACAATACATAGTTGCTTGGGTATCCTTTATCTCTGCCTCTTTGAATTTATACAAAGACACCTACCAATGCTAGAAAAGAAGCTCAATAACTGCACAGAAGTAATAACTAGTTCAGTATTTTTTTGGCGACCCATAGCAAATGATTATGATGGAAAGTATTGTGATCTATAGACAATTGGTACTAAAATATTTCAGTTACCAAGCAGCCAATCCCACAGAATTGATGATAAATCCAGAGAGACAAACTGCAGATTCAGAATAGATGATAACTCCAGTTAGACAAATTACAGATTCATAGAGCACCAGATGCTGCTCCAGGCAACATGTAAGATAAAAATAATTTATGCTGTGGCGAGAAATATGGTCTTTAGTTCATATTGTTTGTCGACACTATTGCATCAACGTTTCACTTTCACATTACTTTTGGTAGTGTAAATAAGAGACCATCTAGCGAAAGGTTTTATTATAGTATTTCATAAGACTATCCATGTATCATCTACTGGCTATTTTGATCTCTGAAAAATAAATGGCTTAAACAACCAAAATTTTTATCTTTTTAATGCCAGAGAGGGAGTATCCATAAGTTATATAAGTCGAACCTGGCTTCATTGACTATGGATACGGATGCTATTCTGGTCTCCCTGATGATCCATACGTCCAGATTTACACAAGTCCTGAGAAATTAACCTGAACTGGCAATAGGCAGAACGCAGCTGTTGATAAATCTCTTCCATTCTCCCACCCTGCTCGTCTTGTCGATCCATCTCTGTAAGAACCTGCAAAAACTAATTCATCATACATGGGAAACAAACATGGAAATGCATACAAATAGAGAGGGAGAAATTTCCAAAGCACCTGGGCAGACATCTTAGTAAATGTAGGAAAAAATCGCTGCCTACAATACTCGTTAAATAAAAGAGTGCCAAAAATAAGTGGAATAGTGAAACCGAATGCGACTGTTGACCGTTTAATCCCAAAAACTCCGAGAGCAATAATTTGTGTCAAGACAAGTGAGACAATTGTAGAATTGTGAGCAATGGGCCAGAATTTTCCCCCGCTTTCATAATCTGTTGTATAAACATTGATTATCTGAAAAAGTAATTTGATAATCAGCAATTTTTGAAGCACATGCGTGCATAGATACTCACAGAGCAATAATGAATACATAACCCATCAACGGTTCTAAGCAGATCACTTTTTACTGCTTGTTCACAGACAGAATAAGTAAATGGGTCTTCTTGAGATGAGTGTGCAAAAACAATCTTGAATGCAACAAACAGTGGGGACAGTTTCCGTTCCCCACTATTAATTCTCATGAATGTTCAGCATATTACTCTTTTTTGTCTCATTAGTAACAATAAATTCCAAAAAATTCCATCCTCGTCTCCTCATTAATATTTTTCTTAATTTATGGATCAAAACATATCAGATCATCAACTAGTTTAAAAAGACAATAAGAATAATCATTCCTTGAATACCCACAACAAAGCAAATGGCATGTGTGTAATGAGTCAGATGATAAAATTTATACATGGAGAAATTCCAAAATTAATCTCCTATTTTCATTTAGGTCTGGAAAACACATTGTTTTTCTTCTCTTATTTTATACAGTACATTTTTCTTCACTCTTACGCGTTTTTATTAGTTTGATTTGATTTCTCTGTCTAGATAATTTTGGTTTGATTTTCCAATTTAGGCAACAAGGTACTGCTAATATATAAATTCATATGTAACACGATCACAAAGCCAACAAATATAGTCCTAACAATTACTGTCACTGTTGTTTGAATTCAGCAAACTTGTGCACAAGATGCTGAACAGATGAAAGAACATTATAGTTGACGTATAGTAGCTACTGAAACCAAAACTACCAATAGATGCACTCGCCGTGAGCTAGACTCGGCAAACAGCAAAAAGGAGCATGATTCAAATTAAAATTTCAGTAACCTTGAGGTTTAGTGCATAAACACTCCAAATCATGGAAAATAAAAGGGAGTAAATCTCTAATAGAGACAACTAAACTAATAGATTCTCTTTCACAAAATTCGAAGAAAAGCATATAAGAATTGAAGAGGATGGAAGTATTGACTGGAAATAAGAACCTGGTTTTTGTACACGAGGTAAGCAAGAACAAAATATATCAGCAAGAGAGGCAATATCAATGGTGCCATAACTGAACAGATGAAGCCAAGAAAACCAAACATGAGCAGTTTCGAAACTTCTGTATGATATGGGAAGGATAGAAATCCATTAGGCTGATCTTCCTTGATTCTGCACACACACTTTTTCATAGTGTTGTAGACAAGACCTAGAGGTTGCACCATTTCAACAGCCAAACTTGCCCAACCCGATGTTAAAACATACGTCATGAAGAAGCTAGCCTGCAGAAATTCATACATGAAAGTTTCAATTAGAATCATTTTTTATGTTTTTCAGCTATCTGGAAGAGAAATAAGGGAATTGTGAAATTTTTTTTACCATGTCCAGTCCCATTGGCTACAGGGCTACAGAATAAATCCTTGAAGACAACATTAAGTCTTGATGCAATCAGTTTTGAGATATCTTTATTATTAATCAGATTATGGCACATATGGAAGGAAATAGACCAATTCAAGAACCATGGAAAAATCACCTGGATTGGCACAGCTGCAGCTAGTTGGTTCAGTATGGTCTTAACACTTGATATTGCATTCAATTGCCCCATAATGGACCCTGATAAAACATTAACGAAGAAAACATTCCAAATTGTAAAGGACAAAACTTTGATGCACGCACTCCTTTTCCTCCCACTATGTGAGACAGATCCCTCCACTGTTGAAAACAGCATCATTGTTGGTGGAACAGCATACTGAAATAAAATCAAAATGACACTTGGAAGGTAACCTGTTACCAGCTGTTTGATGTATTTCCTTCATATAAACACAAGATAAGTTCAGAGAAATTTCATATCTATTTCAAAGCCTGTCAAGTAAACAACAATGCTTTATCAACCCAAAAATTGGAAACACCTGTGATCTAAAAACATATGTTCCGGTAAAATCTTGTTTTTCTATAAATGTGCAATGTTGTCAAGTGCATTATTTTTAACCTCGACAGTTTTTATCCATGTGTAATACTGATAGGTGAGCCATGTCTAGAATACATGTATCAGAATGACAAATATAAACACATATGCATTTGTAATCACAGTTATAATGCTTACTGTTTAAACATTCCTTTCAGAAATGGAAATGCATGTGACAGCTGGTGAAGTCGAGTCAAGCCTTGTACAAATGTTACAGGAGCAAGAAAAACGATCATGAAAGCAATAGCAGCCAGAAGTATTGCTATTTTGCGAAACCACAGTTGTCTATATGGTATACAAAGATTTGACCAAAGAACATCATTTGGTTCAGGAGCCAATTCTGTTACCCATAACATGGGATTTTCTGAGTGAAGAACTTCGGCAGCAACAATGGCAGCATAACGAGTCTTAAAATAAACGAAAGCAACTGCATACTCCTGCATAATAGACCATACCACAATAGGTCACAGTATTGCTCTGTTCCTGGAGTTTGTAAAGCTTACCAGCTCACACTGGATACATATGGGTTAGGTTCTATGGCACCACATTTTTGACACAAATTCATGAACAACTTTTGGATCCTTGCACATTTAATGGTTTAGATTAAATCCCACGTGTTCATTGATTGCATTGCATTAATTGCATATGTCAGATTTAATCTCAACCGTTGAAAGTGTGGATCCAACAGTCAAGAATTTGTATAAACATCTTGCACTAGACCTTTACAGCAAATAGTTCATACCACATATGTCATGGTTACACAATGTTCCCTCACCAGTCACTAACATGGGAGACAACAATAGGCTTACTAAATTTTAGCACCACAAATATGGTGAAAGGTATTAAAAATAGCAAATGAAATCCTAAGAACATCATAAAATATGTTTTAAAGACAGATGAGAATATTCTTAGAGGCATAAACAGGTAAAACTAGAAAGAGCATAACATTCCCTGTTAGAATTTAAAAGTGTTAAAAAAGAAAGAAAAGAAAAATGCAAACATTCACTTTACTAGTAATACATTCATGTAGCCAACTAAAGCCTCCCAATGCTGCTATATCTATATATATTAATGGTTACAAAAAGTTGTTACCCAATAGAATTGCAATTTGCAAAACAGGTAATACAAGAATTAAGTTTTGACAGAGAGATTGAAGATGAAGCAGAATAATACGTCCACAAAAGCACTTTGAAAATGCAAATGATCAAGGGTAAATATATTTTCCTATAACCTTAATTATTTGGGATTAAAGTAATTTAACATGGTAACAGTGCCTTTATGGACAAAGTTTTATGTTGGAATATTTAAAATCTCTTAACAATTAAATTCCAAAACAGAGGGGTCTGAGTAATCTATGTGATTAATCCTTTGATAAAATACGGTCATGCTCTGAAAGGAGTGCACTAAGAGGTAAGTTGTATTATATGGCCTTTAACTAGATGTTTAATATTTTGGGACAGATGTTCATTCTACATAAAACAATAATCAACAAGCTCAGATGTTCAAACAAACCACCTATATATGACAGACAACCATGATGACAGCAAAACACAATCTTTAGCTCAATTTAGGCAAAGATTTTTTACCTTCTCAGAAGCTAAATCCGAAATATCAAATCCGATGTTCTCCCTGACACTATCTGATTCATCAGAAAGGACCTCAAAAGAGTTCGGCTTTCCACAAAGGCATGGCAGTAAACTCAATTTAGACTTCTGCTCTGTGGAAAAATTCTTAACAAGCTGGCACATATTCTCTGCATCATTCTACAACAAAGCAATCTCAGAGACCAAATATAGAACATATTACAGATTTCTTGGCTTCGCTTCTTTAAGTTAGGAGCCAAATAAAAGTTTAAAACAATTTGACTTGTGCCTTTTAACACCAAATTTCCTCTATAATTCCACAAAGTTTAGTCTAACATCATACTGTTTGCTATTTTCAGGAACAAACTGTCGAACAATTCTAATTTCATTCAAATTTTTTCATTAATTCTGCATTCAGTATCATTTTAATCTCCATACAGGATGCGAAAGTCAGCATATGGAGGCCAAATGCTGTAAGTGGCATCTGTTAAATATCTAAATTATTTTGAAAACTAAAGCCATAAAATTTGATAAAGCGAAAAAAAGGTGCATGAAATTCATCTAATTAGAGATTTCTAGAAAAATAAAATAAAATTCTGATGCAATCAAGCTGCATAAACAATAGATTAATATTTCATCATCAGAAATCACTCAATTAATACAGATGCGCACCATCAGTTTCCGAACTGTACTTGCTCGATAGACTATTTGATGTGATAAGTAGCTTGATGAATAGTAATTCATAAAGAATTGTTTCACAGAATCACTGTATGAATGTTCTGAAGACCAAGGAACAGCACGGACAAGAACTGTAAAGTGGCTTGGATCTAGAGGAGATCCGGTAATGTGTGCCAGCCTCGTTCTAGTGATGCTTTTATACTCCTATGGAAAAGTGGTAATGGTTATACATATGATTCAGAAAATATTATGAAGAAAAGAATTGATAGAAAATTCATCATGAAACAATGCAACTGTGGGTCTAAATTCTTCATACTTACGAAGTATAGGAGAACACAGGCTGACCAGGATATGACATGTAAAGCAAGGCAATGGACCCAAAACCTAGGGAAAAGGGGGAAAAAATGAGTGATCACTTCAATTTAATGATGTATTTTACGATAAACTCAAAACATTGTGTTGATATCACATATGCCCCCAGTGAGAATAAGAAAGCAAGAATGACAAGGTTAAAAAATAACTTTTCTGAAATTTGTGCTGACAATTTTGTCAGTCCCTCTACAGAAAGGAAGAGCATAAAAAAGAAACAGATATCCTAGATATTCCGTAATCGAAGCATAGAACAAAGTGAATCCTTTGCTTCATCTTAACTAATTGTCTGCCTGAATCAATATGTACGCATCTACAAAATCGTTAATATACAATTAGAAAAATGAAGTCCCTCTGCAAAGTGGGTTCAACAAAATAAAAATTACTGTCGGTACCATTTTGAACCTTCTTCGACATTTGCAATTGTGAATACTTCTAGAGATTCTGAAGAAATTTCCATATGGATAATGTCATTCCCGTAATAATTCACTGGAAGCACTAGGAGAATGCAAATGATAGCAGCAATGCTGAAGATTCGAATGCTGTGGACCAAAAAATTGCTGAGCGGTCAGTAAAACTGCAACAAGCATAGGAACAGAATTAAGGCTGGGAAATTCATCAATACATCAATGTTTGAAAAATTCATGTAAAGGTAATTTGAGGCAGAGTATACATACTTAGCATTTAGAATTGAAATACAAAAGCCATTAACAAAACATTTTTAAACAAGTTACTAATGAAGAAGAAATTCTACGAGAAAGTAAACAAGCCAGCATCAAGAAGTTTTGGGTTAGATCACCTGAAAACAATGATTCTGATAATAATCACTGCATCCATGCCGCCAATAGCCAATATTTCATCTTCAGATGTTTCCCAGGCCTTGGCTATCCAGCTAGAGGAGGATGCAAATCTCTCCAAGCTGAAAGAATCATCGAGTCTATTCCCGACTGAAGCAAGCCTTTTCCCAAAGTAGACACTTAAATTGCTTGGTTGCTTTCTCAATATTGAATACACAGACAACAGCAAACTAGTGACTGATATATTGATTCCAGCAGAAGTTAAAAGAGCAGAAACGTCCATCTCCTTCCACTTTATATGCAAGTTCTACAAATTAATCTAACAGAACGTCAGTATTCTATTATGTGCTGCAAAATCTAATCATTCGAAATAATCTTGAATTTACAAAATGCTGTTCCATTAAAAACATAATAGATTCTGATAAACCAGTGACTGTATGCAAGAACCAAAATCTCATCCAAGATCTTAGAAAACACATTAAATTCAATAAATGTATATCTAGTTTTCCAGTGCAGTAAACAGTTATGAACCATTAAAACATGTCCTGGTAATAGAAAGTCTATTGTAAAACCGTAACATAAACCAAAAGCACCATTAACAATGTGAAACAAGCCCACACTCCATTGAATAAAAATACATTAAATGTGAAACAAGACCACACTTCATTGAATAAAAATGCATTAAACAAGTCAAAGTTTTGGCTTTGCTAGGCTTGATTTAATTATGTCTCTAAAGCCCTGTTTGGGGCAGCTGCGCTGTCAAATTGTTTAACAAGTCTACTATTGTTTCTAATTTGACACGAACTAAGCTCAGATACCAAAAGATAATCTTATTTCTCAAACTTCGCAAATTATATGAATTACTTACACTACAAGAATCAAAACACGTAGGTCTAAAATTATGACAATAACTGTGAATAAAGGATATTATGAGATATAGAATTCTCGTTTGAGCTAAAGTTGGGTACAAGATGATCCTAATGAGAACAAAAAAGTAAGATTTGCAACAGACTTTTGTTAAAACCCACTCGGCCCTATGGGGTAATGACAAGAACTAAATTAACTACCGTAATTATTCCTCCGTTTCTTCCTTTTTCAAGAACTTGCACAAACACAGCATTATTTCTAAGGGCAAGAGGGTAGTAATATGAGCAAAATGGAAAGCTGGAATTGTGGAATGAGTATAAGAGAAATTAAAATTGATTAAAAAAAAACATAGCCGCTAAATCCAATAACCAACAGAGGGCAAGAAAATTTAACAGATAAATCCCTTAAAAGGATTTTCTTATAGACCAGTAGGTCATCGTTCTTGCACATGATAACAGTAAACAACACAAAGCCAGTCATATTCTCAATATATATATATATATATATATATATGTCTCTATATCAACGGATGCCAACACTAAATTCACAAATAAGAAGTAACTTATTTTGTTAAAATATTCGCACATCTCTTGATATAATCAATCAGAAAATAGCTATAAAACTCAAACGTAATATCACCGACTCATTACCAGCCTCTTCACCATTTGATTGTTAAGTAATTGCTACTTTAGATCGCAGAATTCTTTAATAATCTAATAAACTAGAACAGTATCATACTATCATTCCCTTTATCACATATCGAGTGCAATTAAAAGTGCATTAATTATCATATAAAGAGTTATTCTTTCTTTAGCCCATTTTGTCAGTTCTATTAAACTACCGATCATGATAATTAACTCAAAATCTAACATGAGTACTTACAAGAAAAAAAAATTGGGAAACACATAAAAAGATAATGAACAAGATAATAGTCAAGTAGTTCCAAGAGATACGTTGCATTGTATGCTATCGGACATGAAAATTTGATCAATGTTAAACCGATGATATATCAAATGCTCAAAATAAAATTAAAAAAAAAAGCTAAAAAAGTCTCATAAAACACATTGAATTAATTAAATTTCATATAACAACTCCATTCAAATAAAAAGAAGGAAGAAAAAAATGGGCAACAGCAAATGGAGAGGCCTACGAAATTGTAAATTAATTCACAAGTATAGAAAGAAAATTTTTTAACCGAACGAACAATTACCGCGAGGAGAGTCGAATCGCCACAAAATTGGAACCCAAAAAGAAAAAAAATCGAGGAGAAAATTCAATGTGAAACGACGCGTTTAAAGAGCATTAGCGCCATAACTTAAAATGTCCATTTCCCTCGCTTACGATTGCTTGCTTTTCCACTTCACATAAACAAAATTAATTGCATTGATTTTGATTTTTGGACTTTGAAGTGAGAGAAAAATCGAAATGAATTAGCAATTTTTTTTGGGTTTTAATCTTACAGAAATTGGGAATTAATTGCAAGAAAAGTTTTGTGTTTTTGGGTTGTTTATATAAAAATGCGAGGAAAGCAGTATCGGTAACTAAAAGGACCGTTGGAATAATAAAACTGAAAAGAGTAATTTACAAAAGAGTCCTCATTGTTTTCTTAAAATTCAGATACGTTAGTAAATTTGAAAAATCAATCAATTTCATTCTTTCTGTTTTTGTTAACGGGCGTGTGAATAAGGGGAAAAAAAAACGCAACAATTTCTCACATGATTTAGCAACATTAGCTAGCGTACGGCTGTTGCTTATTCCACTAAAATTAGTCATTTTTTGTTGATAAAAAGAAGATGTGTTAATGAAATTCTAGGAAATGATTTCATAAGATCCAGTCTATTGTCTTTGTTCCTAAGAAATCATTAAAGTTAAGGGTACAGTTGTGGTACCTGATAAGACATTGACTAAAGATTTCAAGTTGGTAATGATACAAACCTTGGGCGATGAGAGGAGAATTACATCAATCAATGAATATTGCTTACCTAATGTTGCGGTTTACAACTTTCGCACTAACTCTTGGAGACATGTGGAGGAAGGGTTATCTCCAATGGGATGTTATTTTGGGGGTTGAAGCCATGAACAATGTCTACCAAAATGGATATTGGCATTGGGTTGCATTGGATGAAACTCCTTGCGATTATGTTGTTGGGAAAATATACTTTTTAAAAGCATATGTGTTTATTTAATTGTAATAATATTTTTTCTGATTAATAAAATTAATGAGGTATTTATTCAACTATCTTGATTGCATTAATATTTCTATTAAAGTCCATTTAATCATATTATATGTATTTATTTGATCACCATGTGGATTCACAGAAAACATAAATACAAGTTATCTTATGATTAAATAAATTTAGTTCGCAGTTGATAAATAAAGTTGGGCACTTTATTTAGGTATATAATGTAATAAATTCATTGAATAATTTGTCTTAATCGTGTATGAATTTATTGATGTAGTACGACTACATTGAACTGGATCACATATGATATTTAATTAACTTTCTAATAACTGTCAGATTTATTAAATCTCGTAGGCGTTGATTTTACTGTAATCTTAATCTTGAGTTAATTATGATTTCATGATTGTGATTGTTATTCCATTTGAGTTACCAATGGGCACGACACATCTTTGTGGTCAAGATTACCCGGTATCTTGGTAGGAGCAATTATGAGTATTGAAGTTATAGATTAACAATATAGAATTTGTACAACACATCTCTTGATAGATTTTTGGCACTTGATCATAGAATTCTCTAGCCAGAGTGTGTCAACATATTTAGTATGTTGAAAATGATCATTAGAGAAAACCAGTAAGGATCAAGGAATAAGATGTTATTAAATTGATTGGACAGCTGAAATATCAATTTAATTAACGATGTGGTACAAATGATTGTGCAGTAAAGAAATCAATGTGGCTTGGGATGAATTAGGTTTGGGACGAATTATTATTCAAGCATACAATTATGGAAGTCAATTCCAATCTTTTAGTGGAGTAGATGTAGAATTAAATAATTGGGCTAATTTAATTACAGACCTAATTATTGTAGCCACTATTGTATGTTCCCAAATGATCCTCGGGTTAGCTCATTTAATTGACTGCACTACTACTGGACTAATAAGTAAGATAACTAGCTATTTGAGTCAAAAGCCTAAATATATCATTTAGTGGGAGGCTTCATTTAATTAGATTCTGTATAAGAGGCCTTATATTATTTTACAAGGTGGGTTCCCTATTGAAAAAGAAAATAAACGTGAGTTTTATTTTTGGATTTTTTGGAGCCTAGGGTTTTCACTAAAGGGAGATATATAAGGGTTATTTTATCTAAAGAATAAAGAGAAACCACTTTATACAAATTTGAGAATAAGATTTTCTCTCCATTCTTGAGAGAAAAATTTTCTCGTGCTAGTTGCTTTGGTAGTGATAAAGGCGCCCACACGTCAAGTGCAGATCGAACCTGAGTCATAACCTGAAAGATCATTGGTGACAGTTCGTGATCCAAGAAGCGTGGTGGTGACGGATCGTGATCTAACAGGAGTGGTAGTGGTGGATCGTGATCTAGGAGCCTAAATCACTTCAGCGGAAAAAGGCAACTCGGATTTTCAAGGTAGGATTTATAGATTGCGTATTCTTATATATTATATGAGAGCGGTTCCTAAAAAGATTTTAGGAACCGGAGTGGTGGTGGTGGATCGTGATTTAGGAGCCTAAATCACTTCAGTGGAAAAAGCAAACTTGGATTTTCAAGGTAGGATTTATAGATTGCGTATTCTTATACATTATATGAGAGCGGTTCCTAAAACGATTTTATAAAAATATTAAAAACCTGATTTTTCCCCAACATATGTAACTACTCTGTGATTTAGCATGAGTGAGGAGGTGTTTCAAGAAATGAGAGGACCTCGTGTTCCTCTAGTTACAGAAGCATTTTGGTCCGAATATTGAAGGATTGGAATACGTGATGATTGCCTCTCTCTACTACACGTACAAGAGTCGAGACGCTCTTTTGGGTCATGGATGATGAAAGGGAGGTTTTGGACCAAACACTTGAGTTTTGGACCTTTTATAGAAACGTATCATCCAGTTGGATTTTGGAGAAATGGCAAATTCATTCTAGAATCATATCCACGAGGTGTTGACCGTCGATTGGTCTTATACGATTCTAACTACGATCAAATAAGGGAATTTGGAATTACTAGTATACGGATTTCAGTTCGTTTTTTAAAAGAAAGCCTTATTACAGTCCGAGAATAGGAGGATATGTAGCTTGTTGGATGTTCATATTCTCGACGTTACACGGCATGTTTTGGGTGTGTATGTTAGAAATCCTCTAGGATAAGTTAGATTAAGTCTACGAAGTTACAGCCAGACGTCTATCCCAACAAATTTTATAGGAGAACTTATTAGTTATTACACACAACCCACATTGGTGGGCAGATATCTACCTTTACCAATTTTTAAAATTGCGAGAAGAATACGATCCTAGGATATGCCAGAGTTGAACCAATGACTTTAGGCCATGTTTGGTTTGGAGAAAAGGGAGGAGAATAAAAGAGTGGAATAAAGCGAAAGGGAGAATAAAGGAATGGAGAATAGTAGTGAAATTAGATATTGTTGTATGGTTTGATATAGAATTTGATAATGAAAGGAATTATAATTTTTTTATAGGTAAATTTATCATTTTATCATTTACCTTAAATATTAAATTATATATTAGTAATAATAATATATATATTGATATATAATAAAATGGCGGTCCAGTAGCCGGCGGTGAAGGTCTAGTGACTTTTCGTTGAAGGTCTGGTGCCTTTTCGGCGGATGTCCGGTGACTTTCCGGTGAAAATCCGCGCAAAGTCGGCAAAGATCCACTGACCCGACGATGTCCGGCAGAGATCCGATGACTTTTCGACGAAGGCCGGTGACATCTGGCGAAGGTTTGGCGACTTTTCGACAGCTTATTAAGGCACATTGGATTAAATAAATTTCATATAACAAGTATATTCAAATAAAAAGAAAGAAGAAAAAAAATGGGGAAAAGCAAATGGAGACGCCTATGAAATTGTAAATTAATTCACTAGTATAGGAATAAAATTTTTTAAACGAACGAACAATTACCGCGATGAGAATCGAATCGCCACAAAATTGGAACCGCAAAAAAAAAAAAAAATAATCGGGGAGAAAATTCAACTTGAAACGACGCGTTTAGAGTGAATTAGCGCCATAACTTAAAACTCCATTTCCCTCGCTTTCGATTGCTTGCTTTTCCACTTCACACAAACAAAATTAATTGCATTGATTTTGATTTTTGAACTTTCAAGTGAGAGAAAAATTGAAAATGAATAACTTTTTTATTGGGTTTTAATTTTATAGAAATTGGGAATTAATTTCAAGAAAAGTTTGTGTTTTTGGGTTGTTTATATATGAATGCGAGGAAAGCGGGTATCTGTAACTAAAAGAACCGTTGGATTAATAAAACTGAAAAGGGTAGTTTACATAAGAGTCCTTATTGTTTTCTTAAAATTCAGATACATTAATAAATTTGCAAAATCAATCAATTTCGTTCTTTCTGTTTTTGTTAACGGGCGTGTGAATAAGGAAAAAAAAACGCAATAATTTCTCACATGATTTGGCAACATTAGCTAGCGTACGGCTATTGCTTATTCCACTAAAATTAGTCTTTTTTTGTTGATAAAAAGAAGATGTGTTAATGAAATTCTATAAAATGATTTCATAAGATCCAGTCTATAATATACAACTATTTTGATATTTATTATTTTTAACAATATTTATAATTTTGTTATTTATTAGTAATTTTAAAAATTAAAATTAAAATGGAGAAATGGGTAGAGGATGAGGATTTCACCTCATCTCCGTCCCCTCCCTGAATAAAAAATTGGGTATAAAATTATCTCTATATCCTCCCCGAATGGGGAAAATCCTCGAAAGTACCCGTCTCTGTGGGAATTTTTGCCATCCCTAAGTCTATTGTCTTTGTTCCTAAGAAATCATTAAAGAATTAGGAATTCATGTTATAACAAGATTTGATGAGATTATTTCCAGTATGGAATGACTCAATCATTTACTTTGATATTTTATTGAACAAAAATCCCCTTCTGAAAATGGAACCATTTGGACAAAAATTGAAACGAAATATCTACAGATTCTCTTGCAGAGTCCAGATAATCATGAACTAAGAAAAGATCCAAGTGATGGAATTTTAAATCGGGTAAAAGCCCAGTTAGTCCCT
The DNA here is from genome assembly GCA_029633175.1 of Citrus glauca. NCBI lineage: Eukaryota > Viridiplantae > Streptophyta > Magnoliopsida > Sapindales > Rutaceae > Citrus > Citrus glauca. Next base: position 20,955,428 of record JAQOOD010000005.1, read on the forward strand.
ATATTTTAAGCTTAGTGCCTGTTTAGTCCCTGTATTTTTAAAAATGCCTCGAAACATCCCTGCCGTTAAAGTATTGATACCCCTACCGTTACTTTTTTAATTTTTTGACTTACTTTTACAATATTACCCTTTTACAATAATTTTTTTGGACATTAATAAAAAAATAATTAAATTACCAATTTCACCCTAGAAAATAAAAAATCATATTAATTTTTTTTGCAAGCACCATTGCACGCTTGGCAGTTTGCATAAAATTTTTGACAATTTAATTTTTGACAAATAAAAATTAATATATATTTTTATTTTTAGGGTTAAATTGGTAATTTAATTATTTTTTTATTAATGTCCAAACAAAATAAAAGAGTAATATTGTAAAAGAAAGCCAAAAGAAATAAAAAGTAACAATATAATTTTTGACGATTAAAAATTAATATGATTTATATGGACTGTTTTGACTCATTGTTGACAGATAATAAATCTCGTTTAGATTTTGCAGGATATATGAGCTCCCTATTGAAAATCATTATTGTTTGACATGATGAACACTTTATACTATATTTATTAGAGAAACGCTTCTTTGTAGTATTTGTGAGTCATTAAGTGTCGACAAGGAGTGCATTTAAGTTATTTAGTTGATGGTTTCCACATCATCGACATAATGATTGTTATCGATTGACAAAATATGTACTTGGTATCACATTCAGTAGAAGATTATTTTTGTTGGCACAATGAGTGTTTGATACCATATTTATGAGAGTAAGACCTATGAGGAGTGGAAACACCTCCTCATAACTTAATTGGCACTGGAAAGGAAGCTTGAAACACACAATGAAGTGTTGAGTGTGAATCTAAAGACTCAAGTGTTTCATTTGTATTGTTTTATCTTTAATTTATTCTCACCATTTTATTTAAATCTTAAGATAAGATAAATCACCTTTCAACCAATTCAAAATTCTGAAAAAGAAATCAACCCTACACACAATTAATTCTATACTGTAATAGATTCGTGTGCTTGTGAGCATAATAAAACTTTCTCCATAACGTTTTGGTGTCATTGCCAAGGAGTTAAGTAATTTAATTTGTACAGCTAATTTTCTTTGTAAAAATTGTATTTATAACTTTGTGTTAGGTTTTGAGTGTGTTTTCATAGTAGTATAACATCGAACAATACTAAAGTTTAGTATCATATCTTCTCTTTTCTTATTATTTTCATTAGTCTTGTTTTTAATTTTCTTTGTATGCATCGTCGAAGGTCATAACCACATGATCTAGAGCCTATAAACCATAAATTAGAAAAAACACTCCATACACCAAGGCACATTGCAACACAAGGAAAAATTACAGATAAAATTGAAATTTATTAAAAATAGCAACTACAAGCACCACAAAAGAGGCCATTTAAGGATTGTTTCAGTCCATTAACTAATTTGAGCACTTCATGTATTAAATATCTAAATGTAGCTGCTAGAAGTTTTGAGATGAAACCTAGTATACTAAAGTATCTTCCACCATTCTATTGCTTAGCAAACGAAGACCCAAACAATCATTTGAATGATTTTCATGCTTTTTGCCAAATTTTTAAATATAGAAATTTTTAAGATGAAGATGTAAGCTTAGACTGTTTCCATTTTCCATTTTCTCTAAATGATAGAGCTTGTTCTTAGTTTAACACATTACCTGCTAATAATATCACATGATGGGAATGAATAGTAATTAAGGTTTAAATAAATTCTTCCCAATGCATAAAACCAATGCTATTCGTAAGGAAACCTCAGAGTTTACTCAGAGAGAAGATGAGTAATTTCCAGAATAGAATTTTTGTGCTAACCTAGAATCATTTAACAAAAATGGATAAGCTCATTTTTTTTTGCAGGTTACAGGAAATAACTGGCCAACTGTTAACTGTAAACGACTAACCGATAATTTCCAAAATAAAAATTTATACTAACCTTGAACCATTTAGCAAAGACGGGTAGCCCAAATGTGTTTTGTAGGTCTCTAGAAATTAATGGCAAGCTGATAGTTGCAAACTGTTAACCGATTATTTAAAATTCAACAGTCAAAATGATTAACCGATAACAATTAATTGTAATTTGATTTCTGGCAGAAAGTCAAAAACGACTATTTTTCAGTTCGAACTATAAATAAGTTCAATCAAATTCAAATAAGGGTTGATCAAAGAGTTATCATTGAGCTTATTATTGAGAATATAACATTTATTGAGCCTTAATTTTTCTCTTGTTTCATTTATTCAGACATTAAGCATTCATTTCTAATCATATATATTATGTGAGAGAAAAATACTTTTGTAATATTTGTATTGAGTGATTGTAAGTGTTGGGATACACTTGGGTTAATAGATTGGGGATAATCTCTTGGTGTAAAGGTTGATTGATACCTGTGAAGTCAATTGTAAGTGTTCTTGAAGCTTTGGAGGCTTGACTAGTAGAATCCTTAAGTCCAGTGAGCTTGTAGGCGCGAACATAGGCAAGATTGGTCGAACCATGTCAAAATCTCTGTGTTTGAATCTCTCTTCCCTTATCTCTTTACATTTTGGTTGATTTATTTATTATTGTTCTAAATTGGTTTAAGATTCGCATTACGTTTTGTTCAAGTATTGCATATTTTTTAGAAACCTAATTCACCCTCCTTGGGTTGCTTAGATAATATTTCACTTGGTATCAGAGTAATGTACTTTTATTAGAACCTTTTAACTGTCTGGAGTAAAAAATCCATGGCAACACAAAATGACTCTACCTTTAGAGAAGGACAATCCACAACTAGGCCACCATTCTTTGATAGTAATAACTACCCATATTGAAAAACTAAGATAAGAATTTATTTGCAAGCTTTAGATAATGAAATTTGGGAATTTGATTGTGATGGTCCATTTATGCCTATGACTAAAAATGAAGTAAGCGATGATATTTCAAAACCGTCAAGTCAATGGAGTGAGTTAGAAAAGAAAAAAGATATTTTTAACTCCATGGCAATAAATGCTTTGTTTTGTGCTTTTGATAAGAAAAAGTTTCATATAGTGTCTAGTTGTGAGAGTGCTCAAGACATATGGAATAAACTTGAGACTATTATGAAGGGACAAATCAAGTTAAAGAATCTAAAATTAGCAGATATACATGTTAATATGAATTGTTCCAAATGGAACAAAATAAAAGTGTTTATTCTATGTATACAAGATTTACGGATATAGTGAAAACCCAAAGAGTCCTAGGAAAAACTGTTTCAAATAGTGAGAAAATTAAGAAAATTATTAAGTCACTTTCAAAAGAATAGAGATCTAAGAGGACTGCTATTGAGGAAGCCAAAAATTTAAACCTTACTTATTGATGATTTAATGGCAGCAGAAAAAGGCAATGAGAAGAGGAAGAAAATCATTACTCTTAAAACCTCAAAACATGAGAATGATGAGGAAAGCGAGCAAGATGATGAGGAGATGGCTATGCTAGCTAGGAGATTCAGAAGATTCTACAAGAAAACTACTGAGCGAAGAAAGTTCAGAAACTTCAAAAATCAAAAGAAGAAGAAAGAGCCAATCACTTGCTATGAAGGTAAGAAGCCTGGACACATACGATCAGAATGTCCTCTTCTCAACAAGCTCAAGGAGAAAGCAATGGTAGCCACATGGGATAACAACAATGAGGAAACGAGTGATGATGAAAAGTATCAAGAGATGACAAATCTAGCTCTCATGGCAATCGGAGAAGAATCATTTGATGAACTTGATGAGGTAAGTAATCTTCTAACATATGATAAGTTACATAATGCCTTTAAAGAATTGCATGATGATTGGATAAGAATTGGTAAAAAGATTGTATACCGAACTTACAAATGAAAAAGACGCCCTGCATAAATGCAATGATTCATTGAATGAAAAGATAAATAAATTAGAATTAGACAATAAAATGTTGCATTATAGGATTGCATCTTTTAAAGGCTAACAAAGTACTTCATATGAGCATGAAAATCACATGTTGATGAATTAATAAAAGAAAATAAAGTGCTAAAGAAGAAAATTAATAAGCTAAATGAAATTGTGTTAAAATTCACAAGTGGTCAAAAGAACTTGGAAAAATTACTGAACTCTAAAAAATGTGTATTTAATAAAGAAGGACCTGGGTATAAGCCTAACTTGAAACAAAAATATTATAGGAATTATTTTGTTAAAGCTACTTTTACAACTGATCATAAGATTGTTTGTCAGTATTGTAATCAAGATGATTTTATGAAAAATAATTGTCCAGTAAAAAGAAATATATATTATGGTGTCAAATGTATTTGGGTTCCAAAAGGAACTATTGCTAACACTTAAGGCATTATAACAAATATCATCTTTAGTAGCATTAGATTGTAGCACTTTTTTTTAATGCTACCAAATGTCATTCTATTGTAGCATTTTGTCCATAAAAGCTACTATTAACTACTCAATAGTTACATCTTATTTTTTTGATATATATAACATTTAATTTGTAACATATAATAAATGCTACCATAAATTTTTAATAATGTAGCACTTTACAAATGTTACAAATTTATGTTACACTTAAAAAAAAATCATATAGTAGCATTTAGAAGAGCTATGTATAACATTTAATAATATAGCATTTTATAAAAGCTGCAGTATAAACATTAATTTTGTAGCACATAAGAAATGCTACAAAAAAAGAGTGAAAAGTATAGCGGGAATCCAAGACTACCGCCAAATAAAAAAAGAAAATTGAAATTCTAAAACTTAATTCTAACATCATTTTGCCTCTCTCTCAACTTCCATGTTACCAACCACCCAAAAGTCAAAGCCTCTTTTTTCTTCTTTCCTCAAGTCGTCACTTCTCACACACCAAAGCAACTAAAGGCCTAAAATCCTAATCCCTCAAAATTTCCTTAGAAATCATATCATCTAATGATCCATTAATTCGTTGAGGAACTGAATCGCCAAATCACTTGAGCTTGACATAAGGAATTGATGGATTTTGTTCCCGAAAATGGTTTCATGAAGGTAATTCATAAGTTTTCCTATTGGATTTTTAAAGTTATATTTTTTTCCAATTTCTCTCTTAAAATTATTGATGTAATTAATTTAGCTTTTGTATTGAATTATGAATCTGGGTTTTGTAAAAAATTAATTGTCCGACCATTTTTTTTCCTAGGATTTGATATGATAAAATGACGCCTCCCAAGTGAAGAAGACAAGGCTCTTATTCCTGCAACTTTTGGCCAATTGCATGCGGAACTAGTTTTGTAACCTTGCCAAAGGTGAGTGTTTCGGCATGTTCTTGTGAAATTATTATTATTAATTGCTTATTTTCTTTTTGTTTGCAATCTTTTTAAAATTCTGATTTTTTTGCTGAGTTCTTTTAGTTATAGTGGTTGCCCAACATATATCATTGAGTTATTTTTTCTTTTAATTTAGTTTTAGTATATTTTTTATTTTGTTGAATTTTTTTATTTTTCTTTTTAAAATTCTGAAATTTTTTACTGAGTTATTTTTTGTTATAGTAGTTGCCCAGAATATATCATTGAGTTATTTTTTTCTTTTAATTTAGTTTTAGTTTTTTATTTTTAAATTCTGAATTTTTTACCGAGTTATTTTTTAGTTATTGTATTTGCCCATAATAAATAATTGAGTTACTTTTTCTTTTAATTTAGTTTTAGTAATTTTTTATTTTGCATATTATTCCTGTAATCTTCGTCATACATTACTGTTTCCAATATCCTTTTGGCCATTCTATTTACTTATATAAAGAGTTATGATGTTGCTTTTGAAAATCATTTTATGAGGATGGTAGATAAAAGAACTAGTATGTGTACCAGGAAAGAAATTATCCAGTGGTATTAAGATGATGAATAAAAAGTGGGCACATCTAAACAGGAAAATCATTTTCAGATTGCTTTGGCAGTAGATTAATTAATATGAGTTCAAGTAGGAAAGAATTACATCCTGAATCAGCTATAAGAAATGGATGTTTGCAAGCATCATCTAATATCCAAGTAGAAGATCCCATGGATTTAACAACTATTCATTTGGAGAAGTCAAAAGTATAAAAAAGAAAGAGAGGTCCTACTAAAATGAAGAAATGTCCATGTTTTAGGGGAGACTCTGTCAAAATTTTTGCTAAGGATAAGATTAGTTGTATATTTGAGTTTACTGCTCAAAACTAGAATTGGTGTAAAACTATAAGTTAAAATAAAAGTTTTGCCACCAAAATTTTATAGTTCTTTAAATATTATGTTGAAATCTCTTTAGTAAAATTAATTATGATAGTAAATTAGATTTTTCTAGTGACATACTTACAAAAGTTTATCATTATATTTGCTTCATCCAGGTGATGTTTTGCACTTATTTTTTTGTTTTTAATTTATAATGGAGGTCATGTGAATAAGTACTACTTGTAAAGGAGTTTCCAATGCAAATTGAAGATGAAATAGTATTCTTTTTGTTTAATTATTGTCTTTTTGATATATGGCACATTATGTTTAAAGTTAAACATACCCTATATTTGTACTTGATGTCTATCTTTAAATTATAATGTTCATCTTCATACATTATTGTTTTGATACAATGTTTTATATGTATGGTATATTTTGTTCATTTGGAGTCTAGTTTGACAAAGGTTTCGTATTATTATAAAAATTAATAAGTACAAATTGATAGAGTTTATTCGATTTTATTTAATAATTGTGATAACAACCAATCTATAATAATTAAATGCTTCAAAGTCCCTACTTTGTAATATCCTAAGATGGCTTCAAATCATTCAATATTGTAGCATGTTGTTAGGCTATGTAAAAAGCTTTGGTAGCATTTTGCAAATGCTACAACTCGTGTAATTTGTAGCATATTAAAATTGCTAATATCATGAAATATAGCATTTTTGTCATGCCATGAGAGAGAATGTGATTGCACTTTTGAAGTGCTACTAGATTAAAATGTGTGGCATGATTAAAGTGCTAAAAATAACATATTTGCAGCATTGTTGCTATAAAAGATGATTTGATAGCATTTCTTAAGTGCTACATAATGTGTATTGGCAGCAATTATCTACTGAATTATATGCTACATAATTAAAATTTTATAGCATTCTATAATTGCTACTAAAAAAGAATACTTTTAGTAACGTGGGCTAACATAGCACTTTATAAAATACTACAATTTAGTTTTAGTAGCCCTTTTCACGTACTACTGTATCTCTGTTTTGTTATAGTGAGGACCTAAGAAGTTTATGTTACCTTAAACTTAGAAACATTTTCTGCAGGGATCAAAGAAAAAGAAAAATAAGTGGTACTTGGAAAGTGGATGTTCAAGACACATGACGGGGAATTACTATTGGTTTTTAAGTTTTACCAAGATTGAGAACGGTGGAGATGTTTTCTTTGGAGACAATTCAAAGGGAAAGATTCTTAGAATTGGTTATGCTGTTAAGGTATCTTCAACTCTCATTGAAAATATATGTTTGGTTGAAAATTTGAAACACAATTTAATTAGTATTATTCAATTGTGTGACAAAGGTTATAAAGTTGTTTTTGATAAAACTAAATGTGTTATTGAGAATGCATGTGATAGCAAAATTTTGTTTGTTGGAAATAGATGTGGTAATGTTTATACCATTGATATAGATTGTGCATCTACCCATGATAAATGTTTTTCTGCATTACATGATAATGGTTGGTTATGGCATAGAAAGTCAAGCATGAATTTAATTTCAAAGATTTCCAAAAATGATTTAGTTAAAGGTATTCTAAAAATCGATTTTCAAAAAGATAGAATTTGTGAAGCATGCCAATTTGGTAAGCAAATCAAAACCTCTTTGAAAATTAAAAATCATATTTCTACTTTAAAACCTCTTCAACTACTTTACATAGACTTATTTGGACCTTCAAGATATGCTAGCTTGAGTGGCAAGTATTATGCTTTTGTAATTATTGATGATTTTTCAAGATACACATGAATATTATTCTTAGCTAATAAGGAAGATGCTCTTGATGCTTTTAAAGTGTTTTGCAAAAAAATTTAAAATGAAAAAAAGGGTATGATATTGCATGCATTAGGAGTGCTCATGGAAGAGAGTTTGAAGATCATTGCGTTTGAAACCTTTTGCAATAATTTAGGTATTGTGCATCAATTTTCATTACCTAGAACCCATAACAAAATGGAGTTGTTGAGAGAAAGAATAGGTTGATTTAAAAAATGGCTAGGACCATGTTGAATGAAAATTCTTTGCCAAAATATTTTTGGGCTAAGGCAGTCAACACTGCTTGTTTGTTTTAAATCATGTGTTGATTAAACCTCATCTCAACAAAACTTTGTATGAGCTTTGGAAAGATAGAAAACCCAACATTAGTTATTTCTAAGTTTTTGGATGCAAATGTTTTATTTTGAATACAAAAGATAACCTTGTAAATTTTGATTCAAAATATAATGTTGGCATCTTTTTTGGGTATTCAGACTCAAGCAAAGCTTATAGAGTTTATAACAAAAGAACTTTAGTTGTGGAAGAATTAATGCATGTTACATTTGATGAATCTAACCCCTCATCTGTGGAGAAAGTTGTTGTTAATGTTGATGAGTCATCAAAAGATAACCAAAAGGATGCAACACCAGGAAATCAAAAGGAGGAACATGAAGGAACAAATGAAGAGCAAAATGAAGGTACTTATCAGACACTCCCTAAAGAGTAGAGGTATGTTTCTTCTCATCTTAAAGACTTAATTTTGGGAGATCTCTCATGAGGTGTAACAACTGGAACATCATTTAGGAATACTTGTGAGCATGCTGCATTCATATATTAAGTTAAACTAAAATCTTTTGCAGATGCGAAATGATGAATCTTGGATTATGGCAATGCAAGAGGAGTTAAATCAATTGGATAGAAATAATGTGTAGGAATTAGTTTCTAAACTGGAACATCAATCTATTATAGGCACTAAATGGGTATTTAGAAACAAAATGGATGAATCCGGTGTGGTTGTAAGAAAAAATTAATAGCTCAAGATTATAATTAAGAAGAGAGAATTGATTTTAATGAAATATTTATATTTATAGTTAGATTAGAATCCATTAGAATGCTCATAGTATTTGAATGTCATGAAGATTTCATTTTATATCAACTGGATGTTAAAAGTACATTTTTAAATGGTTATATCATGGAAGAAGTTTTTGTAAAACAACCCCTTTGGTTTTGAAAATGAAAAGTTTCTAGATCATATTTATAAGTTAACAAAAGCTTTGTATAGTTTAAAATAAGTACATAGAGCATGGTATAACAGACTTAAAAATTTCTTGTTGGGTAATTATTTTTCAATGGGAAAAGCGGATACTATTCTTTTCATTAAGCATAAGAATCAAGATATTCTCATTGTTCAAATTTATATTGATGGTAATATATTTGGATCAACTAATGAGTTTTTGTGTAAGGAATTTTCATCTTGTATGAGTAAGGAATTTGAGATGAGCATGATAGGAGAATGGAAGTACTTCATTGGACTTCAAATAAAACAAACCGAAGAAGAAATCTTCATCAATCAAGCCAAATATCTAAGAGATTTACTCAAGAGATTCAGACTTAAAGATGGAAAGATAAAATGTATTCCAATGAGTTCAACCATCAAGCATGACAAGGATGAAAAAAGTAAGGAAGTTAATGTCAAAACATATCGAGGTGTGAGCCAATCCTTACTTTACTTGACTGTCAGTAAGCCTGATATTTTGTTTAGTGTATGCTTGTGAGCAAGATTTCAATCATGCCTTAAAGAATCTCATTTGCTTGTCGTAAAAAGGATTTTTGGTCATTTGAGTAGAACTATAGTTCTTGGCCTTTGGTATCCTAAAGGAATGCATATAGAGTTAACTGCTTATTCGGATGTCGATTTTGTTGGTTATAAGGTTGATAGGAAAAGCATTAGTGGAACATGTCACCTCCTAGATCACTCTCCACTCTCTTCGTTTTGCAAGAAACAAAATTCGCTTGCACTATCAACTACCGAGGCGGAGTACATTGTACCCGGAAGTTATTGTGCTCAAGTTTTATGGATGAAACAAATACTTAGAGACTATGACATTTACCTTGATAAAATACCTATCATGTGTGACAATACCAATGCTATAAATCTTTAAGAAAATTCTATACAACACTCAAGAACCAAGTTGATAGAGATTAGACATCATTTCATGAGAGATCAGACATCATTTCTTGAGAGATCATGTTCAAAAAGGGGATATTTTATTAAATTTTGTTTCAACCGAAAAATAACTTGCTGATATTTTCACAAAACCCCTTAATGAAAAACAATTTACCAAAGTTAGGCTTGAGCTTGTAATGATTAATATTGCACAGTAGCATAGCTTCATATGATATCAAGTCTATTTCATTGTCTTGATGTGATTGCTTATTGGTTGTATAAATTATGTGTATTCATAAATCATGCATTTAATTAACCCTTAAGATATTCCAGATTAATGAAATGATCTTTGAATAAATTAATTGTTAGCGAAAAATTAAAACAAATGTACCAAATCATGGTTAAAATAAACGGCTAACCGTTTGGTAATAAACGGTTTACCATTTAAATCTAAAAACTAGGATATAATATCTATAAATATCGGCAAACCGTTTGCTACAAAAAGGCACACTGTTGATGAAAATCGATCACCGTTTTCCATTAAGAGCTCTTTGGAATTTATTGACTCGCCAATTACAGAAAACGGCTCGCCATTTTTGTGCGATATAAATTGTTCCCAAGTTTTCTTCTTCACTTCAACTTAGCCTCTCACTGTTTCTCCATAACAGCGATACCCAAGCTCTCTCTCTCTCTCCCCTCCCAATACTTTATTTTTCTTGCACTTTCCTGCCAAATTACTCCGATACAAACATTTCTAAACATCTTTAGACTACTTTTACCAATTCAAAACAACAAATCAAGCCCCAAATAAAAAATTCCCAAATCAAAGCCCTAAGGGCAAAGCGATCGGTTTTTTTTTCAATATTGACCAAATATTTGGCATCCTTTGGTCCAATGAAGCCTTATAATCACATCCTCTATTCTCCATTATCTTTTTAATCGATTCCATTTCCTTTATTTTTATGTTTTTGAAAACTTCCCAATTTCCTTTTAGTGTGTCCATGGCTGAATCATCAAAACGTCCCTAAAAGAGAAAATATGTTCCTGGTAGGAATCCAATACTACCACAGGAAACCTCAGAATTCGAAATGATTTATTTCCTCACAATTTCGATGGCCAAACGCTTTGAAGACCGCTTCATGGGACGAAAGATAATTGATTCTTATTATGTGGATTTAGAGGATTTTAGGGGGTTTTTTATATGGGGCAGAAGTGTTAGAAATATGTTATTACCTTAAGGACCAGCTTTAAATCTTAATGAAAAGGTGTATCCTAATCTAGTTTGTATATTTTATTCAAAAATGAAAATTTTTGCAACTAGATTAGATAGGATAGTTACTCATGCCGGGGGTGTTCCCATAGAATTCGATGTTGAGGACTTAAACAATGTCCTAGGAATTTTGAATGCTGGTCATAAGATTTATATATCTAGGAAAGCCCTCTCGTTTGCCTACTTTGCTCATAATGGTAGTGTTCAAAACATTTGTAGGCGTCGGGATCTACTAATGATATTTGTGCGCTTCCTTTCTGGTCACAGTTATTGCCGCTCCAAGTTCGAATCCTCTATACTATGTTACAACATATTGTCACTTTTAGGAAGGGGCATTCGAATGAAGTAATAAGGTTGGATGTAGGATTATTGGATAGTCTTATTGAGGGGCACCTTATTAATCTTGGGTATGTTATTTTGAGGCATATGCTGAGTACTACTGTGATTAACCATCGTTTGCTCGCATATGGCAGTATCATTTCTAAGATACTATGCCACTTTTAAGTACCTCTTCGAGATACAGTTTATGAGGAGACTAAAAAGATTGGTTCGGAAGTTATGACGAGCATTGGTTTTTCTCGAAAGAATGGAGAATAGATCAAGACCTCTAATTCTAAGAATCGAGACACCCTTATTGCTTTGGAAGACGATCGTATGCTTAATGATGTTTACCCTTCTGATCAACTACCTGATTTTAGGCTAGGAGCTCATCCCCTACCTCCTCGTCGTGCTTTTGTATCCCAACATCCAGCTGATTCAGATTTTGAGGAGCGTAGGATTGATATTGATCAGCCTTTAGCTCCAGAGCATCCATCAGCTTCAGATGATCTCATGCAGGAGTTGGTTGATAATGTTCACAATGTTTCCAACCAGCAACAGCTCTTCGTCAAAATGGATACCCTCTCCATGCAATAACAGTAACTCCAATTCAAATTTTAGACATTTCAGTAGCAGATTCTAGACCAACAACAAGAATTACTTATTAGTCAGTGCCGCATCCTTGGTTACATTGGTTTCCATCCTGGCAATTCCTCCTCACAACCCCTCTTTTAGTTTTGGTCTATGCGTTTCGCACATACATTTCCTGCTATGTTTTTAGATTATATTATTTTGACATATGTATTTTTTTATTTTTTTTGGATTACATAGATATTTCTTGATGATTGATGGTTATATGTGTGTTGCTTGATGAATTTATGGAGTTGCTGGTTTGTTATAACTTTTTAAGCTTATATTGAAGCATTTTAACCATGTTGTGAATTTGAAGATTTGTTCATTTTTAAGGGTAGACATTGCCGAAATTTTTGCTCTCACAATGGGTAATATTTTCATCTAGTTTTTTTTGATGATCTTGTTTCAATTGCATATATTATCTTTTCTTTTTGATGATGAATGAGGGATAAATATGGTATGTTTTTGGATAAATTTATTTTGGTTAAAAATTGATCTTGGTTAAAAATTGATTGGCCAAATATTTAGGGGGAGCATACATTTAGGGGGAGTAAAATGTTGCATAAAAAGGGGGGGGGGAGAATGTATTAATTTTGATGATAACGAACTTTATATGTTTTTGACTAAAAATGTTGGAGTTTTCATTAATAAACAATTTCTTAAAAGCCGTATAATATTTCCAGATATGTTCATGAGATATGGATAATCGTTAACTTTAATCGGAAAATCATTCCCTGAAAATTTTTATTAAAATTGTGATTTTCGAAGTAAACAGCGAACCGTTAATATCAAAACGGTAAAACGATAATTTCCAGAGAGGCATTAATTGTTGATTCTGAACTATTTAGCAAAAACTGATAAGGCTAGTTTATTTTGGAGGATTCTGGAATTAAATGACGAACCATTTATATCAAACGGTTAACTGATAATTTTTAAAATAGAATTTTTGTGCTAACCTTTAATAAAAACGGATAAGCTTATTTTGTTTTGCAGATTACTGTAAAAAATCGGTGAACCGTTAACTGCAAATGGCTAACCAATAATTTCTAAAATAAAAATTCATGCTAAACTTGAACCGTTTAGCAAAGACGGATAGCCAGAATTTATTTTGTAGGTCTCTGGAAATTAATGGCCAATCGATTTCAAACTGTTAACCGATTATTTAAAATTTTGCTCAATGGTCACTTGGACCAATCAAAATGATTAAATGATAACAGTTAATGGCGATATGCTTTCTTAGCAGAAAGTCAATAATGACTATTTTTTAGCTCCAACTATAAATAAGCTCAATCAAATTCAAACAAGGGTTGATTAAAGAGTTATCATTGAGCTTGTTATTGAGAATACAACATTCATTGAGCCTTAAATTTGTTCTTGTTTATTTATTCAGACATTAAGCATTCATTTGTAATCATATATATTGTAAAATAGAAAAACACTTTTGTAATCTTTGTTTTGAGTGAATGTAAGTTTTGTGATACATTTGGCTTAAGAAATTGAGGATAATCTCTTGGTATAAAGGTTGATTGATACCTATGAAGTCAATTGTAAGTGTTCTTGAAGCCTTAGAGGCTTGACTAGTGGAATCCTTAAGCCTGCTGAGCTTGGAGAAGTGGACGTAGGCAAGGTTGGCCGAACCACGTAAAAATCTCTATGTTTGAATCTCTCTTCCCTTATCTCTTTACATTTTGGTTGATTTATTTATTATTGTTTTAAATTCGTTTAATATTCGTATTAAATTTTGTTCAAGCATTGCATATCTTTTTGAAACGCAATTCACCCTCTCTCTTGGATTGCTTAGATAATATTTCATTTATAGACATTTTCTTAAAGATTGTAGCAAAATCTCTAGACCCTTGTACAATTTACTTGCTAAAGATATACTTTTTATCTTCGATGATTTATATCTTGGGGCAATTGAAAAATTAAAGTAGTTGCTGACCTCATTATCCATCATTCAACCTTTGAACCAGAACTCTCCTTTTGAGTTCATATATGATGCACCTTATTATCCAATCGGAGTAATAATAAAGAAAGATTTGATCACATTCCTCATATCATTTATTATGCTAATATGACATCAAATAATGCACAAATGAATTGCTCAACCAGTGAAAAAGAGATGTTAGTAGTAGTGTTTGCATTAGAAAAAGTTTGATCTTATTTCACAACATACAAAATAGTTGTACTTACAGATCATGTTGGTTTTAAATATCTTCTTAAAATGAAATACACAAAAGCTAGACTAATTTGATGGGTATTAATTTTTTAAGAGTTCAACCTTGAGTTCAAAGATAAAAAAGATACAGAAAATGTAATGGTAGATCATCTCTCATGCCTCAATTTTGGTAGAATTCCAGAACCATTACCATTGAATCACTTCCACGTGGTCAACTTATGAGTATAGGAGTACTACTACAGTATGCTGATCTAGTTAACTATCTTACTATAAGTCAACCTCCAGAGCATTAGACTAAATATGATAAAACTATATTTTTTGTGTAAATAAAGAATTTCTTTTAAGATGATATTTATATGTTCAAGTATTACGTGGATCAAATAATCATAAGCGTCCTAGAGAGTGAATTTAAAAAAATCCTTTCATTTTGCCATGACCAAGCATGTGGAGGCTATTTTACTGCTAAAAAAATGACTATTAAAGTCTTACAATATGATTTTTATTGGCCAACCATATTTTGAGACGTTTACATATTTTGTTCTTTATGTGATAAATGACAGCATATAAGAAGTATTACACAAAAGAAAATGATGTTACTAAACCATATTCCAATGGTCGAGACTTTAACGTGTGTGGTATCGATTTCATAGGACTCTTTCCTCATTTTTTTGGCATCAATACATAATCACAAGGTGGTGGTAGGATTTTTGTGAAGAAATATTGTTTCGCTATTTGGATTCCCTTGGGCGATAATCAGTGATAGTAGTACCTATTTTGTAATAAACCATTCAAAGCTCTCTTGGAAAAGTATTTCATTACATATTAAGTGGTGACCCAATACCATGTTTAAGCTAATGGCTAAGTTGAGATCTCTAATAAGGACATACAACACATGTTAGAAAAGGCAGTGAGACCAAACAGAAAAGATTGGTCATTATACTCAATGATGCACTATAGGCATATTGAACGACTTTCAAAACTTCTACTGGGACATCTCCATGTAGGCTAGCATATTGGAAAGCTTACTACCTATTAGGTAGAACTTAAGCGTCGTTAATGGACAATCAAGAAATTTAACTTTGACATGCAATAGGCTAGTTTTGAAAGGAAATTACAAATAGTAGAACTTGAGGAAATTTATAATTATTCTCCTGAAAATTCCAAGAACTTATGAGAAGTATGTTATGATAAAATCTTTTATAATAGGATAGAAAATACCTTTATTCAATTTTTGACTGTACCATTTCCCAGGTAAAATTACATTCTCAATGGACTGGTCAATTTATTGTTAACATTATTTTTCCACATGGGGCTATTGAAAATTGATGATTCAATTAATGGTGTCACTTTTAATGTTAATGGCCAAAAATTGAAACAATATCTAGAGTAACAATCACATAGAGAACATAGAGAAATAAATTTGAGTGAGCGACTAAATCTTAACTAAGACTTTTTCATATCTCTTTTAGGTGACTTAACTTTTTGTCATTTCATTTTGCTATTTCTATGCTGATTCAAGAATTAATGTGTTTGTTTAACAATGATATTTTATCTCATCACTTATCTTGTGCATCATGAGTACCTCAATGAGATAAACACTATTCAACCACCTTTGTGAATTTCTGCATATGAAACTTTACCTAAAAGGCTTGCCCCAATTTTGTAAATTACATCTTATTTGGGATCTATGACTACCAGTATTAGTATCCCATATTGAAGATCTAAAAAGACAACTTAGGAAAATACAGTAATATTTATGATATCCAATTAAATCTTGAGGTAAATTCAATAAAAAGATGATGATGAGTTAATTTTTGAAGATATCCCCCCCTTTTTTTTCATTGTCCGTTTTCATTTTATTGTTTGCTTTCACACGTGCTTTGCTTTTGCTAGACTAGTTCTTTTTATTTTTTGGTGTGTTATCAATTGTGATCTCGTTCAAGTAGCGAATAATGACATTCTGTAACTATTAAATTTGTTTCCTTCAATTTACAACATTAATCGATATTCTCAAGTCAAGATATAGATAGGAATGCAATTTTTACAAAGCTTTAAAAGGGATTTCCCTCTCTCTCTCTCTTAGAATGCAATCCTTACAATCTATAAAGTTCGATCCAAGTACTTGTGACTACTTAAGATGAATAACATCCGTGTAGACATCTATTGACATGGGATTACCTTCTAAATTTGTTGTTTGCATGCCTAGTTGTAGGAAAGAAAATTATTCACGAAAACGAAAATCTTAATGATTGGAAGTTTCTTATAATAATTATGCCCGAATGGACCGTAAAAGAATCTTTGTAATTCTTTGGGAATGGTGTCAGACAACAACGAAGATATGATTTAATTTATTAGGGATGATTTGAATAAAGAGTCATTGGACGATGTCCTTTTGTCTCTTGAAATGCATCCAAATAGATAAGCACAAAGAGCAATTTCTTAGTATGGACATTATTCTAAAAAGAATGTGCACAATAATGTCTCAAGAATTTGACTATTAACAACCCTATTTGCTAGTTTATAAGAAAATTAGATGGAAAGCATATCCTTGACCCATAGAGGGTGTTCACGTTATTCTTAGATGTAAAACTAGAGGGAGATGTGAGTTACAGTCAGAACTACTAGTACACATCCTTTTGTTTTACTATTCTTTTGTTGTTTGGATTATTGCTTTTAATTGTGTGATTTTATATCTAATTGCTATTTACTTTCTTTACTATTTTCTTTTGATTCTTAAGCCATAAATTTCATGCACCATTTGAATAACTCTAACCCATATACAGATTTGAATCATTATGCCTATCACCAAGATCTTTAAAAATGAGCTTCTTTTTCAAACCATTCATAAATAGTTTTTGAGAATTGGCCTAATGGCAGTAACTTTGGATAGATAATTTAAGGACGATTTTATGCTCTTTTTGTGTTCATTATAAAAAATAAAAAGAGTTTGTTCAAGCAGCTATAGATCTTGGTTGAGTACTAACAAAGAAAAAAATACATATGATATATAAAGGAGGTAACTAAGAGTTATGGAGACTTGTCTCCAAAGCTACTTACACTAGAGGAAGCCAAGTGCTCGATGTCATCCCAAAAGTCCTAAACTTTTGTGATGCCCATGTGGCTCACTAATTGGAGATGAACTAGTCGTCTTAAGTATGTAGGAGAGAATATTCAAGGTGCTAAACCATGCAGACGGTTTCATTTTCTTGCCAGGAGATCTAGAAACTCTAGAGACAATAGTTAAATTTGCATTTTATGCTTATTTGAACATTCATTAAAAGACCATCGATTTGTTAAATGTTAATAACTTTTATGACTTTTTAACGACATTTCTTAACCACGGAATTAAGAACCATTTTATTTCATTCACAGTGAAAAAACTCTTTATTTGTGCTCCCAATAAACATTTTGTTGATTGAGACGTTTGTGCTCCAAGTAAACTCTATAATCTTCGTTTGTGGATTTTTTTAAGTTTATTTTATCAACATTTCGTTGATGTTTTCTAAACCTTTTTTCCTTCAAGACATTAAGGATGATGTCTCATTTTGGTTCGGGGAGAGAATAATTGACAAGTGTAGAATAATTGATAGTTGTGTTCTTGTATTCTTACTGACCCTTTTTATTTTTTATTTTTTTATTTTTAAGTTGAAGGTGGGTGGATAAAAAGTGTAATGACTCTAAAAATGCATCTTCTGAGTATTTATGTTGTTTTCGTAAAAGAAATTAAAAGAAAATTGATTTATAATGTTTTCTTTTCATTTTCCTTTAAGCGCTTGTAGCCAATTTAGGTGTGATCTCTTTAATTTCTTCTTTTATTATTTATGTTTTCTTTTTTTTCACCTTTTTGCATGTATATCTTTAGAGTGTAAAATGTTGAGGACAATGCTTGGAATAAGTTAGGGGGGAGGTATTTTATTTAAAAAATTAAGGAATTGGTGTGATCGTTTGACATTGGATGACAAGATAACTTTTAAATTTTGGTATTTGCTACTTTGCATGTTGATATTGGCAACAAATGTGAATCGAGAGATTTAATGAGTGGAATTGATTGAGCTATTTAAAGAAGCGTACATATCATAATAATTTTCAAGTGAGTTTTTTGAGCCTATCATCTTTTGACAGTAACTTTTTTTATATAAATAGATTAACAATTCTTTTACAAGATCTCTAAATTTCCTTTTAAGTCAATAAATAAAAAAACATATGCTATTACATCTAAAAGTCTATTAAACTAGTAGATATAAAAGACTATTTAAAGACCTAAAAAAAGATAGAAAAGCCATCTTCGATCATTTTGAGCTTTTTCTACCCATCCTTATTATAAAGTATCTATATTTACACTTTTTCAGCCTAAAAAAAAATAAAATTTCTTTGTTAAGTTGCCATCCTATTCCACTTCAATTTGGAGTATTATTACCCTAGTTTTTTTTATGTTTTCCATCACTTATTCATATTTGGGAAAAATATAGATGATTTTTCAAAACAATGGTGCATTACTTTAAAAGTTATAATAATTAAAAAATAAAAAATAAACTAAACTAAATAAATAAATGAAAGAAAGTGAAAAGTATCTTGTAATTTCCAAATGATCCTTATTTTTTCTCAAACATTTATTTTATTTTTCCTATTATTCCTTCTTTACCAGTCGTGTCCATACCTAGTTAAAAGTCCTTGATTTTGGGAACTATAGTTTAGAATAGAAGTTAGTAACATGGACCAAAAGATGTGGTGATGTATAAAAATAAATATCAACAAAATTTTTAGTTTGACTAGTAATTTATTTGGCTTGAGATCATAATATTGCTTTTTCAGCTATGAACATTATTCTTTCCTGCTGTAAGAGCGAATGATATTGTTTTTCTAATATTTTCTCTTAATCTAACATTCCTTCAAATGATTGTGTGTAATAGGTTTGTTTTCTTTTGAGATTATCACTCTTACTAGTGAGATTTTGGAGTTCGATGTGTCATTCTTGAAAGTGGCTTGATTAATGTAGCTTTGATAATTGATTATTTTGTATGGGTTTTCTTGATTGATTTTGATGAATGGTTGATGTGGGAGTGACTTTGCAAGGCTGGAGACAATGCTTATACCTTTATTTGATTGTCATTAATCTAATTAAAATAATAAACACAATAATCCAAGAAAAGGAGATTTCAGTTTGAGTTTAAATTTTGCTATTTATTAGACTAAAAATAAGTTGGGTGGGGGGTGGGTTGAGTGTTGGAGAATTTATATTTACAAATGATAAAATCATTATTTTGCACTCTAAGTCTCATTAGCATTTCTATTTTTATGCACTTAAGTCCTTTAACTCTGTGTGTGTTGTTATAATAAGAGCATTTTATGTATCTAAGGAGTATTTTGGTCATTTCATAATTAATGAGAAATTAAACAGTAAAACAAATGGTATTTCTAAGCCTGGAATGGGTAAAAACCTTAGGAAGTGCCTAAGGGTAAAATAATAATTTTAATAATGTTTGGTATCCGAGATGGCGGTATCGTGGTCATAAATGAATTCAGAAGCCTGAAAAACGTATAGGACGACTGAAACTAAGGTTAAATTAGATTCTGATTGAATGAAACAAGATTTTAAAAAAAGTCTAAATCTAGTCTGATAAGACTTATGCTAATTTGGTGGAGCTTAGCTGACTTTGCATTGATTGATGACACGATAAAATGTGTGTATGTTACATGCATATACACTGAATCAAGGCCCACTGACTTTTTGTTTAATGACGACATGGCAACATCCTATTGGACCAAAAATGGGTGTACAATACACGCACATGCATGGATGATAACCCTGATGACCTGTTCCATTTAATGTAATTATGCCATGTGGCACAATCTTATGCATCCGAATTGTTTTCATCTGATGACCATAATTAGTCATTGTATTTGTAAATAGGGGACTCCCCCCTCTAAGCACATAGCTCTGATTCCAAATTTGAGCTCTATTTATGTAGTTCTCACTCTATCTTATATTTCTAAATTTTGGTATAAAGTTGTCATTTTACCCTCAGTTCAATAGAAGTCGATAATTTAATTTTAAGCTTTAGTTAAAGGTGAAGCCTCAACATAATCCATGAGCTTAATTTAGTAAATTTTTTAAGTTGAAGCCTCAACATAATCCATGAGCTTAATTTAGTAAATTTGTTCATTCACGCTAATTTATCTAGTTATTTTGACTCATCGTTGATAGAAAGTAAATATTGTCTAGATTTTGCATAGTATACCAGCTTGCTAGCACAAGATCATTACTATTTAGCACGATGAACACTTTACAAAATATTTAGTAAAGAAAAAAAATCCTCTATAGTATTTGTGGGCCATCTCGGCCCAGTGTTGACAAAGAATGCATCTAATTTATTTAGGTGACATTCCTGCCGTATTATCGATAGAAAGATTATTATTGCCTACCACAATATATACCCGACACTACATTTAGCAGAAGATTATTTCCCTTGGCGCAATATATATTACAAAAGATTAATTAGGCAAAGGTTATTATTGCCTACCACAATATATGCTTGATATCATATTCATTAGAGTAAGGCTTATGAGGAGTGAAAACACACCCCTTATAACTTAATTGGCACTAAAAAAGAAACGTTAAGCCCACGATGAAATATCAAGTGTGAATCTAGAGACTCAAATGTTTCATTTGTGTTGTTTAATCTTTAATTTATTCTCGCCATTTTATTTAAATATTACGTTAAGATTAACCACCTTCCAATCAATTCAAATTCTGAAAAAGAAAATAACCATATGCACCATTAAATTTATCTCCTCGTGAGGTTGACACTGGTCACTATAAATTTATACTATAACAGATTTGTACGCTTGAGAGTACAATAAAATTTTTACAACAATAACGGTCCCCTATTGACATGTGGTAGCTTTAAAAGGTATTGCGGGAGACATTTTATACACTTTTCAAATTGTTAAGATGGCTCATGCTATTTTTTTGAGATCTTTCTATTTTATCCTTATCACCTCAAAATTTTCTTTTCACACTTTGCAAGGGTACGTTGGGCATACAGATTATTGCACACATGTCACACTTTGTGATTCAAATTTTACCACCACCAGAAATAATGTATATTCTCGTGAATACTGAATATCTTGATGCTTGATTTCGTTCGCGAGACACTCATAAAATTAAAGGGTTCTACGATTATATTGGAGTAAACTTTGAGAATTTAATTTGGTAGCCTCTTTCCATGAATTTTTAACATACACATTTCATTAAGTCAATAAAATTTTCACCTGATCTTCCTTGCAATGTAGACACGAATAATGTATAAACCTGCAATTTTCATAATAAACTAAACACACACACACACACACACACCCCTTCTAAATTCAGCTGATCTATTACTCCCATCCCATTGATTTATACAACATTTGGGGCCTCTAGCTCCCTCTTGCTACAAGCACTTGTCTGTTATGTGTGCATCTTGTTAATGTCATGTAGTCAAGCTAAATACTTGTACTAAAACCGTAATATCTAAAACAAAGTAACTTACAAAGTTTACTAGGCTACCAATGCTTAAGCACGACTAGAATAACAACAAAAGTATACAAAGATTGTTCTGCAATATTAGAGAACACAACTATACAAAAATATAGTCTCTATGATAAGCTCCAAATCAAAATCAATCCTCTAGTGGCCTACCCTCATAACCATCCTTGCCAAAACTTGAAAAATAGGAAGTGAACTAATTTGCAGTAAGTGTTTCCATACAATAATGGTTTTATTTTTAATACTAAAATAATTTAAACATCATGGCGCACACAAATACACATATTTAATGCAATGTATTTTTTCATGAATTGAAATTTATATTTTTTTATCTTTTAACTTGGTTCGTATAGTATTAAAATAAGGGGTCACTTATTAGATAATGACGTTATACATGCGCGTGTGCATTTGCACTATAAGAAAATAAGTAATAGATGATGGGAAATAACTGTTATAAAAAGGGGTGCATGACAGTCAATTCATCCGTCATCTATATTACTGTCATTAATTTATGAAAAAATATTTTCCTTCATGAATTCATGATGTTATTTCACAATCAGATATCCGTCACATAATATTTTAATATAAAAATAATTAAATTTAAATTTATTTAAAATTTTGCTCCTTTTTTTAAATTTTTCATGGGAAATTAAATTGTCATTGGTAAATTTATTATTTAATTTTGGAGAACTGTTTTATGACAGATTTTATGATTGATATTTCCTATCATAAAGTTATAGTTTAAAAAAAATATATTATGATTATAATTTGTTTGTGAATTCCGGTTTACAAATTAAATTAATTAATAAAAATGGATTTCATCAAAAAATAAAAACAAATAATATTAGTTAACATCCATTAAATCCAACAAATTAATTTCAAAATAAATACATCTAGAATCCATGTCATCACCACCAATAGAAAATAAAACATCCCAAATTAAAAAGGACCAAACCAAAATAAACAATACTTAAATTCCAATTAAACTTCAAGAAAAATTCAAATTCCAATCATTAAGCCAAGTTACCCAACAAAACTTCCAAAGATTAATGGAAATGCTCTAGTTAGCAAGACTTCGAGTAGCAATACCCTCTTCCATTGACAATACTCTAATAGCCACGTACCCAGCAACTCTCCAACCCACTGTAATTCCAGCCACATACCCACCATCTTTCAACACCATTGCAATTCTAGCCATATACGCAATAACATTCCAAACCAATATATTCAAATCAATCAAAATACCCAATGTTATCGAATGCACAACTTGCACACTACAACCATTAACAACAACTACTATAATTTGACACTACAACTTTAATTTCAACAAATTGCAACATAAAATTTTCAAAAATGAAAGACCTAATTACAAAATTTACTTCATGAATTCGGTCAGCCAATGAAAGTAATAAAGTAGGAAAAGAATAAAAATCTATTTAGTAGCAAAGTTCCTGTAATCCAAAAAAACATAGAAATGTTGAACCTACAACATAGATTTCCAAATAGAAAAGCAGACTATATATAATTCGAACCTCTAGAATAGATGGGCATAAGCAGGAGCTGGAAATAATAAATAAGAACTAAAAAGCTTAATATATACCATTGTAATGTGTTCCAAAATTCCTTAAAAACACAGGAACATTTCCACAACAGCAGCACAAAAATTGGGGAAAAAAAGAAGACTATTTGAACTTCATGTGCCTGTGTAACATAGATAGAAATGAGAGTGAGATAAGAGACAAAAACACTCAAGTCCCTCAAGATAAATAGCCCTCACATTCCTATAAAATTTGAATCACGCTGCCATCACTACAACAAAATTTGGCAAAACAAAAAAAAAAGTTAAAGACCCCATTCAGCAGAGTCCCTGTTACTCAACAAAAGCAAAAACATCTCACTATCACTGCAACACAAATTTGCACAAATGATAACCAAATTACAAGTTGATTTTATGTGTCTACACAGCTAGAAAGAGGAGTAATAAACTAGAAGATTTTAAAACTCAATAGATTAACCAAATTACAAGTTGATTTTACTTGCCTAAGAAAAGAATAAAAATCTATTTAGTAGCATAGTCCAATAATCCACAAAAACATATAAATGTTGTCCCTGAGGCATATATTTCCAAATAGAAAAGCAAATTATAATTTGAACCTTTAAGAGCAAGTAAATAACAAATAAGAACTAAAAGGCTCATCATGTTCCAAGATTCCCCTAAAAACACAGGAACATTTGCACAATTAAAACGAAAAAAAATTGGGGTAAGGAAAAAAAAGAGGGGGAAGACTAATATACTATCTGAACTTTATGTGCTTGTCTAACATAGATAGAAACGAACATGCCAATCACTACAACAAAAAATTGCAAAAATGAAAAACCATAACATAACCACAACTTTATAGATTTCATTTATTCAAAGATACAAGTGCAAACTTAGAAACAATATGAAAAACTCACCCAGAAGTTGAGTACTACAATCCCAATACTCCTCAAGAACTCAGACCACTTCTTTAACACAGTAGTGTTGTGCAAATTTTATTGAACTCGCAAGCGCACGAATCTGTTGTAGTATAGCTTAATGGTGCGAGTGTCGATCCCACGAGGAGGTGGATTTTAATTATTTATAGAATTAATTCTGTAAATGGATGGTTGGATTTATGGTGGAAATGATTTGAAATATGCTAAAACTTAAATTAAAATGGCAAGATTAAATTCTGAAATTGGAAATAAAATGGCAGAAATAAATTGAAGTGTAAATCTATTAAATGACGTACTTGGGTATCTGGATCCGTATCAACATGCATCATGGGCTAAATATTCCATATTAATACCAATTAAATCATGAGAGGGAAATCCACACCTCATGAACCACGCTCTAATAAATATGGTGCTAAGGGCTTATCGTGCCAAATAATAATAACCTTATACTAGGGAGCCGGTGAAACCAGGGCAGTACTAGACAAGATTAGTATTATTTGTCGACGAGAAGTCAAAACATCCACAAAAACTAGAGGGGAAGAGAAAATAAATTTACCAAATCAAGCCCATGACACATGTTGAGACTTCACCTTCAACCCAAGCTTGGAAGAAAATTAGCCACTCATAGTTGAACTAGGGGCAAAATGGGAATTTATTACAATACAAAGAAAATACAAGATAGAGAGAGAATTACAGAAAATGAATCCCAAAAATGGATTCAGAGGTTCTTAATTAGGGGGGGGGGAGGCCCCCTTTTTATAGTTACATCGAGTAAATCATGGCCATCGGATTAAAAACAGTTTGGACGCTCAGGATTTCGCCACGTCATCAGCCACTATTTGCACAGTACAGTCAACCGCCACTATTTGCACAGTACAGTCAACCGCCACTATTTGCACAGTAACGCCAACAGTACTCGTATATGTGAATAGTACCGTACGTGTGAACAGTGTCATTTTTCCTTTTATACTCCTCCTAAGGTTTTCGAACGTCCTGAGCTCAAAAATGATGTCCGTTTTGCCATTTGATCTCTCGTTTATTGTGAAATGACTATGATGCCCCTAAAATACATCAAATACTTAATTAAAATAAAACACACATAATTAAAGTACAAGAAATTTAAACACATAAAAGTAACGGTTGTTAGCAATACTTGATATAAAATAACGATTTCTCCTTTATAAATATGCATTTTCTAACACTCAACACACCCCCCAACCAGCTTATTGCTAGTCCCTAGCAAATAAAGCGAAAACAAAAATTCAAAAAAATGATTTTTTTTAAACCTCTTTTTATTCAATCAGATTAATGATAACAATCAAATAAAAGTATAAGCATTATCTCAAGTTTAAAGAAACATCACACCCACATCAACCATCCACATGAATCAGCCCAGTAGACTTTGTTGTAGCTACCTTTAAGAATGACATGTTAAACCCCAAAATCTCACTGGAAGTAGTGACACTCTCACAAAGAAATTAAACCCAAATAAAAATAGTCACTCCAATGAATGGTAATTGAGAGAAGATAATAAGAAGTGGTCTCACATGCTCTCACCAAAAAGAAATATGCCCTTAACTTAGAAATAATACGATCTCCAGTCAAATAAAAATGCTAGTCAACCCATTTTATTTATTATTATTATTTTTTTTATGCATCACTACATCTTTTTAGCCCATATAACTAGCTTCTACTTCAGATTATAGTTCCCTAAAATCAAGAAGGACTTTTATTAGGACGTAACGTAGGCTAGGGACATAGCTAACAAAGAAGGAAAATAAGGAAGACAAAATGTATGTTTGAGAAAAATGCATAGAATTTTTTTTTTTTTTTGAAAGTTGCAAGGTGGATTTCACCTATTATTGTTGTTTTTTTTTGAAGCAACAATTTTTGTTTCTTTCTTTCTTTCTTTTTTTTTTTGAACTAGGCATAACCTTATTATACAAAATATTTATTTACAGTTTTCTCAAACATAAAAAGGTGATGGATCTTGTAAGATATTGGGTAATACTCCAAATCGGAGTGGGTCAAGATAATAAGTTGAGAAAGAAAAGTTTTTTTTTTTTTTAAAGGCTCAAAAGGGCTAACTATGGATATTCATAAAAGGGATGGCTAGAAAGGCTTAAACGGATCAAAGAGGGCCTTTCCATCATCTTTTAGGACTCTAAATAATCTTCCATATCTACTAATTAAATGGGCTTCCAAATGTAACAACACACTCTTTTTTTTCTTTTTTTTTTAAATTTTTTTTTAGGGTTAATTCAAAAGCAATCTAGAGATCGTGTACAATAATAAACTGCTAAGCTATATAAAGAATGGGCAAAAGGGTTACTCTCCAAGAAAAATAATAGGCTCAAAAACTCACTTGGTATTTATTATGACATGTTCATTCCTTCAAGCAACTCATTTTTGTCTCCGACATCAACATGTAGAGTAGCAAACATAGTGTAACATCACTTCAGACTAAAGATAATACAAATACTAAAATTTGAAATCATCATGTTATCCAATGTTAAAACAAATCAAATTTTTTTTTTTTAAACAACACCCTACCCCCCAACCTATTCTAAACGTAAAAAGAAAATATGCATGCAGAAATGTGAAAATGATGCAGAAAAATTAATTAGAAAATGAATTTTTTTTTTTAAGAAGATGCGTTTCTAGAGGCACTACACTCTATATTCAGTCATCTTTGACTCAAAAATTTTTGTTGGAAAATGTATATTTATAAAGGAGAAATTAAAAAGAAAAAGCAAAATGAACATCAAAACATAACAAAGAAAAAGAAAATATATGAAATTTTTTTTTGAAATTTTTTTTTGAATTTTTTTTTTATTTTCAAACAATGAAGATGCGTTTCTAGAGTCACTACACTCCATATTCAGCCATCTTCAACACAAAAAGTTAGCAACAGTTAGTTTCTACAACAAAAAATTAGTAAAAACTTAACCAAGATTCCACAATTGTCCATTATTCCCTCCCCCCAACCAGAACGAAACATTGTCCTCAATGTTTTAAAGAAAAGAAGTAGAGTTTAGAAGACATCACCTGGTTGGTGCAACACAGAAGAAAATATTTACAGGCGAAGAGTTAAATCTAATTTGTACTTCTTACTGCGGCTATTGTTACCATCATCATTTGAACGCTCCAACACAAAGCTCCAGGGGTCTGGCTCTGGTTTATAAGCTTGTAACATATCAAGTAGCTCACTAGCAGTGTGAGCACAAATAAAAAGTTTTTTCGCACTGGAAGGAATAAAGTAGTTTTTTATTGCATGGTTAAGAAATGCGATAAAGCCATCATAAAAATTATTGACATTTAACAAACCGATGGGTTTCTGGTGAATGTGCAGTTGGGCCCAAGATGCTAGTGTGATAAGTGCCTCTAGTGTTGCAAGATCTCCTGGTAGGAAAATAAAAGCATCAGCATGATCGAGCATTTCAGTTATCCGTTCTTGCATACCTGAGACGACTAATTCTTCTCCAGTCGTGGAGTCAGACAAACTGCCCAAAGGTTTTAGGACTCTAGGGATGATGCCTAACACTTGGCTTCCTCTGACAAGAGCAGCTTCTGAGACCAATTTTGATAACCCTCGGTTACCTCCTCCATACACTAAGTGTAATTTTCTCTCTGCTATGTTTCGACCAAGATCTATAGCTACATCAACGAACTCTTTATGTTTGCCATAGGTAAATCCAGAAAGCACACAAATGTTCTTGAATTGTCTATTGGAAGTAGCTGCCATTGGGATATTTCTCAAAAACAATTTGTGAGTGCTTAACAAAAAGTCATATTTAAGATTCTTGGTGACAATGGATCACAACTGTGTATGAGGTGGCGGGTCAATGTCAAAAACGCGTAAAGCACATGGCTCGATAGTCAAAAAGCAAACAGTACAAACAAACAGTAAGAAAATTATTAAAGACAATAATGCACTGATAAAGCAACAGTGAAATAAAATAAAATAACAGTAAAGTAAAAGGATATTGACAGGTAGTTGCGACTATGGCTCACATCTTTCTCTGGTTTTACGTCCAGAAACGGCTTGAACGCCCTCTATGGGTCGAGGATAGGCTTCCCATCCAATTTTCTTATAAACTGGCAAACAGGGTCTTTTATAGTCAGATTCCCGAGACTATATCGTGCATGCTCTTTTTGGAATAAAGGCCATAACTGGAGAATCGCTCCTTGCACATATCCACTGGGATGCGTTTCAAGAGACAAAAGGATATCATCCAATGGCTCCTTATTCAAGCCATCCCTAATGAATTGAATTTTATCTTCCCTGTTATCAGATACCATTCCTAAAGAACATCGGTTTTTATTGCAATTCATTCTGGCACACTTATGACAAGCAACAGAAATTCTTCGAGCTCGTCGTTTTCTTGCATAGTTTCCTTTCCCACAACCAGGCATGTATGCAATAAATTTTGGAGGTAACTCACCTGCCAATCGTACTTTTGCTTCAATTAACCAACGGATGTCAGCAGGTATGTTATTCCTCATGAGCAGTCGCATGCGTTCGGACCGAGTTTTGTAGATCGTAAGGAGGGCATTCTAAGGGAGTGAAGGGAATCGCTTGTGAAGCTTCGCTAGAATCTCGGTTCTGTCCATTCTTTCACCTCAGAATATCAGTTATTATGGGAAACTGAAGTAACCGACTTGATTGTCACGGAGTACCGTTATCCGCCACTTCACCGGGGTAACAAACTAAAGCACACAAACAGAAAAACAAATTGAAACACACAAAGAAAATTAAAATCGTCCTCTTATTGAATTTACCTCAAGCTCCAACTGGATGTCGAAAACACTTTTCTCAATATCTCTGAGTTGGCGTTCTAAACCCTCAACATAGGCTACCAACTCTGGTGGTTGTAGAGCCCAAAGGCGATGTGTTTTACAAGAATGAATCTGTCTTTTGAGATGAGTTTTGACACGTTGAAGTGGTTTAAGAATGTTCAGGAGGAACGGTCTAAGTAAGAGACTCATGATTAACAATGATAAGAGAAAACTTAATGATAAACACACTTATGCAAAAATAAATTCAAGTAGCAAAAAAAATAAAAAGAAATAAAGAAAGAAAAATCAAACCACCGAAAAGAAAAAAATCAATCAATTCAAATCTGGTGGGTCACCCAAATTTATTTCGGTGTCTTCTCCATATGGTTGGTATTCTAGATATGGCTTTAATCTTTGACCATTAACTTTAAACGTGACACCGTTCTTTGGGTCCTTAATTTCAATTGCCCCATGTGGAAAAACAGTATGAACAATAAATGGACCAGACCAACGAGAGCGTAACTTACCTAGGAATAGGTGCAAGCGAGAGTTGAATAAAAGCACTTTCTGACCTGGAGTGAAAGATTTTCGCATAATATGCTTGTCATGGAAGACTTTCATTCGTTGCTTGTAAATTTTGGCTTTTTCGTACGCATCATTGCGAATTTCTTCAAGTTATGCCAGTTGTAATCTTCTTTCTGAGCTGGCTTGATGCATGTCGAAATTGAATTTCTTGATAGCCCAATATGCACGATGCTCGAGTTTTGGTGGTGATTCTGATGATGGGATGAGTTTCTTCTCTGATTGTGCTAGTTGTTCAACTCTTGACTTCCATTTGTTAGTGTCCATGGATGGTGCTGAGTCAAGTAAGGCGTTGACCTCATCGACCGATCTGTCAATATCAAAATTCAAACCAAAGTGAGTTAAACATGTTTGCAAAGGATCATCACTAAGGTTTGAAACAAAAGAGTTATCAACTAATGCTTCAATTAAGTCCACGTCAACAATTCCATCATCTGTGTTGTGAGGTTGTTTGGCAATATTGAAGATGTTCAGCTCCATAGTCATGTTGCCAAAGGACAACTGCATATTTCCAGTCCTGCATTGAATGTGAGCATCCGCAGTTGCCAAGAAAGGTCGGCCTAGGATAATGGGGATGTGCTTTCTTGAATCCTGTATTGGTTGAGTGTCAATTACAATGAAGTCAACAGGAAAATAAAACTTGTCTACCTGGATAAGCACGTCCTCCACAATACCACGAGGTATTTTCGTGGACCGATCTGCAAGTTGTAACACCACTGGAGTTGGGTGTAATTCTCCCAGTCCAAGTTTCACAAAAACTGAATAAGGCAACAAATTTACACTAGCTCCTAAATCCAACAAAGCATTCTCAATTGTGTGGTTCCCTATACTACATGAGATAGTGGGGGAACCTGGATCTTTGCATTTTAAAGGAATTTTATGTTGGAGTATAGAACTAACGTTTTCTGTTAAAAATGCCTTCTTTTGAACATGCATATTTCTCTTTTTAGTACACAGATCTTTAAGAAACTTGGCATAAGATGAAACTTGCTTTATAGCATCAAGTAATGGGATGTTAATACTTACCTGTTTGAAAATTTCGAGAATCTCACCTGTAGATTTTCCTTTCTTTCCTTTCGCTAACCTCTGAGGAAATGGAGCTTTTGGAACATATTCTCGTGGGTTGGTGTCTTCTTTTTCCTCCGGTGATGAGTCCTCAACGTTCACAGGTACAATTTGGTTTTCTTTCGTCACTGGCATTTCCACTTTATTGTCGACTTCTTTTCCTTTCCGCAAGGTCATGACAGCTTTTACCTCTCCATGCTGCTGTGGTGAACTGCTACTTGCTTCATGTACTCCTTTAGGGTTAGGCACTGGTTGACTTGGAAATTTACCTTTCTCAACAGTCATTGCCAAGGTCTGAACTGAAGAAGCAAGTTGTCCCACCATCTTCTCCAAGCTTGAAACTGATTGGGCTTGTGAGTTGAAGCCCGCTCTCAACTCATTTCGTAGTCCATCAATGGTGCGGTTCTGTTGCTCAATCGTGGAGTGAGTGACATTCTTGAAATTCTGGAATGCATCCTCCCACAGTCTGGGTTGAGAGTAATTCTGATTCTGATTAAATGGTCTGAATGGTGGCTGAGAGGCTTGAGGATTTTGAGCAATTGGTTGCATTGGTGGAGCTGGAGCTACTGGTCCATTTTGTTGGAATCCTTGAGACCATGAAAAATTGGGGTGGTCTCTCCATCCAGGGTTGTATGTGTTGGAGTACGGGTTATAATTTGATGGTTTTCTTATTACTCCTATGGCATTGGCTTGATCTGGATATGAGTCAAGGTCATGTGGCTCTGTTGATTTAGCAGTCGATAATGATGCTATTTGTCGAGCAAGACCTTCAACCATCTCCTTGACTTCTTTGATTCCTGACGTTGACTCGCCAATTTGAACCTCATTTACTCCTTTAACCCTTCGAGTATTCCTGAGTGATCAACTCCGTTGTTGGGAATTATCTGCTTGTCGCTGGAAGAATTCCCAAATCTCTGATGCACTTTTTGACATTAGCTCTCCTCCACTTGTCGCCATTAGCCATTCTTGCACATTTGGTAATAAGCCTTCTAAAAAGTATTGGCATTGGTGCCATTTCTCGTACCCATGATGTGGACACTTCAAGAGTAGCCCATTGAATCGCTCCCATGTTTCGAAAAATTGCTCGTCATCTCTCTGGGTAAACTCCGAGATTTCCCTGCGAATAGCATTGGTTTTATGCACTGGGAAATATTTATTTAAAAATTTCGTAACCATTTGTTCCCATGATGCAATACTATTAGCAGGTAATGTATTAAGCCATGAACGAGCTCTATCCTTCAAAGAAAATGGGAATAATCTGAGTTTTACATCATCATCTGAAAAATTCTCATATTTAAATGTTTGACAAATAGCATGAAAATCATTCAAATGATTATATGGGTCCTCATTTTCTAAGCCATAGAACGTGGGGAGACAATTTAGCACACTAGGTTTTAATTCAAAACTCCTAGCAGCTACATTTGGGTATCGTATACATGATGTGCTCAAATTAGCTAAGGGACTAAAGTAGTCCTTAAATGGCCTCTCCTGTGGTGCTTGTAGATCCATTTTATTTTTAATGATTTTGTGTGCGAAGTGTTTTCTCTAATTCAAGGTCGATAGGTTCAAGATTAGGTAATAATGACCTACGACCATGCATACAAGAAACAAATAAAATAAAAATAAAGATAGGAACAAAACAAATAAAAATAAAGAAGAAGGAGAAATTACGATACTAACCTTATTGCGCTATTAAAACCTTACTATAAAAACACAAGAACAAATACGTGAAATAAACTAACTAAAAATAAATTAATAAGATAAATAAAAATGACAAAGAAGAAATAAAAATTAACTTGAAAATTAAATTACATAATTTAAAGTAGAGAAAAAGAAAAGAAATACTAACCTCTAAGTGTAGATTCAAAAAAAATACAAAAGAAAATTAAATGGAAATATTCACAAAGATTAATTCTATGAATTAAAATTACTTACCTCCCCGGCAACGGCGCCAAAAACTTGTTGTGCAAATTTTGTTGAACTCGCAAGCGCACGAATCTATTGTAGTATAGCTTAATGGTGCGAGTGTCGATCCCACGAGGAGGTGGATTTTAATTATTTACAGAATTAATTCTATAAATAATTAAAATCCACCTCCTCGTGGGATCGACACTCGCACCATTAAGCTATACTACAACAGATTCGTGCGCTTGCGAGTTCAATAAAATTTGCACAACAAGCAACGGCGCCAAAAACTTGTTGTGCAAATTTTGTTGAACTCGCAAGCGCACGAATCTATTGTAGTATAGCTTAATGGTGCGAGTGTCGATCCCACGAGGAGGTGGATTTTAATTATTTATAGAATTAATTCTGTAAATGGGTGGTTGGATTGATGAAAATGATTTTGATTATCCTAAAACTTAAATTAAAATGACGAGAATAAATTCTAAAATTGGAAATAAAATGGCAGGAATAAATTGAAGTGTAAATCTATTGAAATGACGTACTTGGGTATCTGGATCCGTATCAACATGCATCATGGGCTAAATATTCCATATTAATGCCAATTAGATCATGAGAGGGGAATCCACACCTCATGAACCACGCCCTAATAAATATGGTGCTAAGGGCTTATCGTGCCAAATAATAATAATCTTATACTAGGGTGCCGGTGAAACCAGGGCAGTACTAGACAAGATTAGTATTATTTGTCGACGAGAAGTCAAAACATCCACAAAAACTAGAGGGGAAGAGAAAATAAATTTACCAAATCAAGCCCATGACACATGTTGAGACTTCACCTTCAACCCAAGCTTGGAAGAAAATTAGCCACTCATAGTTGAACTAGGGGCAAAATGGGAATTTATTACAATACAAAGAAAATACAAGATAGAGAGAGAATTACAGAAAATGAATCCCAAAAATGGATTCAGAGGTTCTTAATTAGGGGGGGGGGAGGCCCCCTTTTTATAGTTACATCGAGTAAATCATGGCCATCGGATTAAAAACAGTTTGGACGCTCAGGATTTCGCCACGTCATCAGCCACTATTTGCACAGTACAGTCAACCGCCACTATTTGCACAGTAACGCCAACAGTACTCGTATATGTGAATAGTACCGTACGTGTGAACAGTACCGTACGTGTGAACAGTGTCATTTTTCCTTTTATACTCCTCCTAAGGTTTTCGAACGTCCTGAGCTCAAAAATGATGTCCGTTTTGCCATTTGATCTCTCGTTTATTGTGAAATGACTATGATGCCCCTAAAATACATCAAATACTTAATTAAAATAAAACACACATAATTAAAGTACAAGAAATTTAAACACATAAAAGTAACGGTTGTTAGCAATACTTGATATAAAATAACGATTTCTCCTTTATAAATATGCATTTTCTAACACTCAACACACCCCCCAACCAGCTTATTGCTAGTCCCTAGCAAATAAAGCGAAAACAAAAATTCAAAAAAATGATTTTTTTTAAACCTCTTTTTATTCAATCAGATTAATGATAACAATCAAATAAAAGTATAAGCATTATCTCAAGTTTAAAGAAACATCACACCCACATCAACCATCCACATGAATCAGCCCAGTAGACTTTGTTGTAGCTACCTTTAAGAATGACATGTTAAACCCCAAAATCTCACTGGAAGTAGTGACACTCTCACAAAGAAATTAAACCCAAATAAAAATAGTCACTCCAATGAATGGTAATTGAGAGAAGATAATAAGAAGTGGTCTCACATGCTCTCACCAAAAAGAAATATGCCCTTAACTTAGAAATAATACGATCTCCAGTCAAATAAAAATGCTAGTCAACCCATTTTATTTATTATTATTATTTTTTTTATGCATCACTACATCTTTTTAGCCCATATAACTAGCTTCTACTTCAGATTATAGTTCCCTAAAATCAAGAAGGACTTTTATTAGGACGTAACGTAGGCTAGGGACATAGCTAACAAAGAAGGAAAATAAGGAAGACAAAATGTATGTTTGAGAAAAATGCATAGAATTTTTTTTTTTTTTGAAAGTTGCAAGGTGGATTTCACCTATTATTGTTGTTTTTTTTTGAAGCAACAATTTTTGTTTCTTTCTTTCTTTCTTTTTTTTTTTTTTTTAACTAGGCATAACCTTATTATACAAAATATTTATTTACAGTTTTCTCAAACATAAAAAGGTGATGGATCTTGTAAGATATTGGGTAATACTCCAAATCGGAGTGGGTCAAGATAATAAGTTGAGAAAGAAAAGTTTTTTTTTTTTTTTTAAAGGCTCAAAAGGGCTAACTATGGATATTCATAAAAGGGATGGCTAGAAAGGCTTAAACGGATCAAAGAGGGCCTTTCCATCATCTTTTAGGACTCTAAATAGTCTTCCATATCTACTAATTAAATGGGCTTCCAAATGTAACAACACACTCTTTTTTTTTCTTTTTTTTTAAATTTTTTTTTTTAGGGTTAATTCAAAAGCAATCTAGAGATCGTGTACAATAATAAACTGCTAAGCTATATAAAGAATGGGCAAAAGGGTTACTCTCCAAGAAAAATAATAGGCTCAAAAACTCACTTGGTATTTATTATGACATGTTCATTTCTTCAAGCAACTCATTTTTGTCTCCGACATCAACATGTAGAGTAGCAAACATAGTGTAACATCACTTCAGACTAAAGATAATACAAATACTAAAATTTGAAATCATCATGTTATCCAATGTTAAAACAAATCAAATTTTTTTTTTTTTAAACAACACCCTACCCCCCAACCTATTCTAAACGTAAAAAGAAAATATGCATGCAGAAATGTGAAAATGATGCAGAAAAATTAATTAGAAAATGAATTTTTTTTTTTAAGAAGATGCGTTTCTAGAGGCACTACACTCTATATTCAGTCATCTTTGACTCAAAAATTTTTGTTGGAAAATGTATATTTATAAAGGAGAAATTAAAAAGAAAAAGCAAAATGAACATCAAAACATAACAAAGAAAAAGAAAATATATGAAATTTTTTTTTTGAAATTTTTTTTTGAATTTTTTTTATTTTCAAACAATGAAGATGCGTTTCTAGAGTCACTACACTCCATATTCAGCCATCTTCAACACAAAAAGTTAGCAACAGTTAGTTTCTACAACAAAAAATTAGTAAAAACTTAACCAAGATTCCACAATTGTCCATTATTCCCTCCCCCCAACCAGAACGAAACATTGTCCTCAATGTTTTAAAGAAAAGAAGTAGAGTTTAGAAGACATCACCTGGTTGGTGCAACACAGAAGAAAATATTTACAGGCGAAGAGTTAAATCTAATTTGTACTTCTTACTGCGGCTATTGTTACCATCATCATTTGAACGCTCCAACACAAAGCTCCAGGGGTCTGGCTCTGGTTTATAAGCTTGTAACATGTCAAGTAGCTCATTAGCAGTGTGAGCACAAATAAAAAGTTTTTTCGCACTGGAAGGAATAAAGTAGTTTTTTATTGCATGGTTAAGAAATGCGATAAAGCCATCATAAAAATTATTGACATTTAACAAACCGATGGGTTTCTGGTGAATGTGCAGTTGGGCCCAAGATGCTAGTGTGATAAGTGCCTCTAGTGTTGCAAGATCTCCTGGTAGGAAAATAAAAGCATCAGCATGATCGAGCATTTCAGTTATCCGTTCTTGCATACCTGAGACGACTAATTCTTCTCCAGTCGTGGAGTCAGACACACTGCCCAAAGGTTTTAGGACTCTAGGGATGATGCCTAACACTTGGCTTCCTCTGACAAGAGCAGCTTCTGAGACCAATTTTGATAACCCGCGGTTACCTCCTCCATACACTAAGTGTAATTTTCTCTCTGCTATGTTTCGACCAAGATCTATAGCTACATCAACGAACTCTTTATGTTTGCCATAGGTAAATCCAGAAAGCACACAAATGTTCTTGAATTGTCTATTGGGAGTAGCTGCCATTGGGATATTTCTCAAAAACAATTTGTGAGTGCTTAACAAAAAGTCATATTTAAGATTCTTGGTGACAATGGATCACAACTGTGTATGAGGTGGCGGGTCAATGTCAAAAACGCGTAAAGCACATGGCTCGATAGTCAAAAAGCAAACAGTACAAACAAACAGTAAGAAAATTATTAAAGACAATAATGCACTGATAAAGCAACAGTGAAATAAAATAAAATAACAGTAAAGTAAAAGGATATTGACAGGTAGTTGCGACTATGGCTCACATCTTCCTCTGGTTTTACGTCCAGAAACGGCTTGAACGCCCTCTATGGGTCGAGGATAGGCTTCCCATCCAATTTTCTTATAAACTGGCAAACAGGGTCTTTTATTCCCGCCTGTCACGCGGGTGACCCGGGTTCGATCCCCGGCAACGGCGCCAAAAACTTGCTGTGCAAATTTTATTGAACTCGCAAGCGCACGAATCTGTTGTAGTATAGCTTAATGGTGCGAGTGTCGATCCCACGAGGAGGTGGATTTTAATTATTTATAGAATTAATTCTGTAAATGGATGGTTGGATTTATGGTGGAAATGATTTGAAATATGCTAAAACTTAAATTAAAATGGCAAGATTAAATTCTGAAATTGGAAATAAAATGGCAGAAATAAATTGAAGTGTAAATCTATTAAATGACGTACTTGGGTATCTGGATCCGTATCAACATGCATCATGGGCTAAATATTCCATATTAATACCAATTAAATCATGAGAGGGAAATCCACACCTCATGAACCACGCTCTAATAAATATGGTACTAAGGGCTTATCGTGCCAAATAATAATAACCTTATACTAGGGAGCCGGTGAAACCAGGGCAGTACTAGACAAGATTAGTATTATTTGTCGACGAGAAGTCAAAACATCCACAAAAACTAGAGGGGAAGAGAAAATAAATTTACCAAATCAAGCCTATGACACATGTTGAGACTTCACCTTCAACCCAAGCTTGAAAGAAAATTAGCCACTCATAGTTGAACTAGGGGCAAAATGGAAATTTATTAAAATACGAAGAAAATATAAGATAGAGAGAGAATTACAGAAAATGAATCCCAAAAATGGATTCAGAGGTGCTTAATTAGGGGGGGGAGGCCCCCTTTTTATAGTTACATCGAGTAAATCATGGCCATCGGATTAAAAACAGTTTGGACGCTCAGGATTTCGCCACGTCATCAGCCACTATTTGCACAGTACAGTCAACCGCCACTATTTGCACAGTACAGTCAACCGCCACTATTTGCACAGTACAGTCAACCGCCACTATTTGCACAGTAACGCCAACAGTACTCGTATATGTGAATAGTACCGTACGTGTGAACAGTACCGTACGTGTGAACAGTGTCATTTTTCCTTTTATACTCCTCCTAAGGTTTTCGAACGTCCTGAGCTCAAAAATGATGTCCGTTTTGCCATTTGATCTCTCGTTTATTGTGAAATGACTATGATGCCCCTAAAATACATCAAATACTTAATTAAAATAAAACACACATAATTAAAGTACAAGAAATTTAAACACATAAAAGTAACGGTTGTTAGCAATACTTGATATAAAATAACGATTTCTCCTTTATAAATATGCATTTTCTAACACTCAACAAGTAGCATAAAGCTTTACCATAGGGACATGACCAACATACACTCTGCTTTGGAAGGATTTAGGTGGTTAACTGTAATGACCTGCCCTGACCTCCACAAGACGAATCTTACTGATAGAACCTTAAAAAATAAAATAATAATAAATAATAATAATCCTTTTACACAAACTGCAGTGGAAGAATTTAAAATTCATGCCAAACCATCTAATTCCTCCATTCAAGTCCTTATTGACGCTTATCACGAATCAATCCTGACTTACAGAAGCTGAATCATAATAAACTATAATGAGTACGAAACTCAGTAAGTAAACCAGTTTTGCATATACCAAAATTGCATACATACATATATATAGTGCAAATGAATGACGTGCCATTGTATTCGAAAACATCGTAACACAAATCATCGAAATCTCATTCTGTCTTTCTCAAACTTTCACATTCTCTTTTAAACCACTTACTTGAGCTACCTTCATTCGATTACCGCTTAGTAGGACACTCCCTTAACTTTCATAACTTTCATACTCTTTGGGCTTCTCGCCAATGCGTCCTTCGCCGACTTATCTCATAATTATATAAACATCTAGAGTGTCCTCCACTAAGCCAGTAACGAATTCAAGCATCCAAGCTAAAATTGTAAAACAATCTTCTTTTCTTCAAATTTCATTTGCTAAAATCAACTTTCTCATTTTCCAGAAAACATAATGCATTTCCATGCTCATGCCAATGAAATATTCACACATATGTATGCCCATGTCCATAAACACATATTTCAACACATCACATAAACACATGGGCAAATCATATAAATCAATATCCGTACATATATCAAAATAGACTTTTCAAGCATATCAAACATATATATTGTTTATTGTGATTCGTTTGAAAATCTAGTTTACTTACCTCTTGGTATCCTTGAGTAATAAATACAGATCGATATCATTGGCCTACAAATAAATAAATAATACTCTCATAAGAATAAAATTAAATCATAATTATAAACTCCAATATTATCAAATTCCTCAATATAATCACATTCCATACTTAACCTCAAATAATCTTAATTTAAATCATAAATCATCAAAATACTCATAAATCTTGAAATTCTGAAATTATCGTCAAGTATCAAAATTACCAAAATGCCCTTGAATTCAATATTACCAAAATACCCTCATATCAAAATTACCAAATTAACCTCAAAATCATAAATTACTAACTTTATCCTCAATTTCAACAATTGCTAAAATACCCATAAAATCTAAAATTACAAAATTGCCCTTAGACTGTGAAATTACCGAAATACCCTTGCCGATCAATGGTCACCGGAATTCAACCGATGGCAACGAGAAGATCAGAACTGAATGTTCAAGTCACGCTGAGTCCAATGGTGGCGGTGGTGACCTCCCACGCGTGATTATGGCGGTGGATCAAGCTCCCAAAGCCGTGAATCCTTCAACGGCCGATCAATGGCAAAACGACGTCCCCGACATTAGTGGTTAGTCAGAAATGGTAGAGGAAAAGCTAAGGAACAAAACTCAAGTGCTGGCTTCACTGGAAATCGGAGAAATCACGGCGAATCGAGGCGGCGATTCCGCGGAACTTC
Source organism: Citrus glauca (assembly GCA_029633175.1). Classification (NCBI taxonomy): domain Eukaryota; kingdom Viridiplantae; phylum Streptophyta; class Magnoliopsida; order Sapindales; family Rutaceae; genus Citrus; species Citrus glauca. The sequence continues at coordinate 20,995,520 of JAQOOD010000005.1, forward strand.
AAAGTTTCGATCGGTGGCTTTCCAATCGATTTCCGGCAGCAAGGATGGCATGGACACATTGCTCGTCTCTCAAGTTTCAAATTGGTACCAACCTTGACCGGAACGGTGGCTGAAAATGGGAGAATCGGCCGGGTCGTGCTCGCGGGTCAGGTTGGATCCGGTTCGGTTTCTCCTCTCTCTCTTTCTCTCTCTCTCTCTCTCTCTTCTCTCTTTCCTTTCTCTCTCTCTCTCTCTCTCTCAATTTATATGGGTGGTCAACAGGGTCAAAATCGGGTGTGGGGTATTACATTAACTAAGAAAAGGTAAAAAATAACTATTTATACACACCTTCCAGTAAGGTAGTTTCATTACTCATAAAAAATTAACCATTTCTCTTACCCTACGACATAAAAAATATTGCTCTAAAGCATTCATAATAGAAGAGATAAACTAAAGAGAAGTAGGGGAAAAAAGAAACACATTACAGAGACCCCAAATAGCAGAGTCCAGATACTCTACATAAACTACGAACATTCCAACATCATTGCAACAAAAATTTACAAAACAATTATAATTTTTAATACTAATATTATTTTTAGAAGAGATTAATAAAACATCTTAATATTTTCTTTCACTAATGTGACTAGAATTTGCAGTATTTAATTAGAGAAAATACCAAATTACTTTTACGTGGTATCAACCAAAAAAAAAAGAAAAAAGAGTGATAAAAGCTAATTTCGGCTAACACAAAAAACATAGATAAAAGTATATCCTAAACTATTAAAGTGCCAAAAACTTGCTGAGGATATACTCAAAACGGATCTAGACCGATAAAACACTCACTATAATTACAAATCCAAACCATAAATCTCAAGCACTCGCCAAAATAAGATAAAATTAAAAACATTAAGATAAAAAAATAAGAATTAAAGAACAAATATTTAAGATTGCGATTGGAAGCTTTCGTTGAGTTAATTTATACAATCAAGTACAAGATAAGATACAAATACAAAAGGGAAGTAAGAGAGAAAAGCATTTCAAAGACAAACTCCTCTATTTGGGTAAAGTACTCAAAAGAAGGATAAATTTAATCAAGTCATCTAACCTGGCAGAACAAGAAGAAAAATGATGAATCAAGAATCACAAAAGAAGACCCGGTGAGGTAACCATTTGCACTTGGGGTTCTACGAACACTCATATCTTGACCCCATTTCGTTGCAGCGTGGGATCCAGTTGCTGTTCCTTTGAATAGCCAATAGGCTTCCATACGATGAAGAAGAGTCGGCGGCTGATAATGATGAAAATTGGTAAAGCATTGATAGCAAGATGACGAAGATTAGCACCATAAATCTATAGCTTGTTGCTATGAGACCCAAGGCAAGTCGGTGCACAAAATGAGCACAGTTGGCCATTGAAGGTTCACGCTTCTAGTTTGTGGCAATTGCAACCAGCATGAAACACGCTTTGTTGCCACTACTTCTTTTTGTGGTCATCACATGCCGTCAGCCCACACTGGAGCCTTGCGTGCAACTAGTAGAGACATGAGCACTGCCACGCTTTCGCTACACCAAGAAATGCAACCCGATTCGAGTGCTTCCGCCATGGTGGCTATGGATGTGAGCATCTACCTAGGTTGATTGTGGTCGTTGTATGGAGGCTAGGGTTTCAGGTGGTTTTAGGAGAGAAGCGTTTGGTGTGAGAATGGGTGAGAACCTCAACACTTAGGAAAACAAATCGAGGGTTTCTTTTTAATTTTATTTTTTTATTTTTATTTTAATAGCTTTTTTATTTTATAATAAAAATTTAAATATTTAATATTTATAAGCAAAACATCATCGTTCCAACATAAGTAAAATGACAACGTTTCTTGATTCATATAATATTTTATTTTAAATAATACAAAAAATTTCAGTCAAAGAGCACTAAAATCAAGTAAACATTAAAATTCTATCATGAATACTTGATGTAGTATATTCTATCACAAAGTCGCCATATATTATTGACATAATTTATTTCTATCACGAGTCTATCATGAATACTTGATAGACACAAAATCTAACACGACTCTATCATACTTTTATGACGTATGTCATTTCCGTCATAAAATATATGTCATCTATTGTCAGTTTTCTTGTAGTGCTGTGTGTGGGTGGATGGGTGTGGGTGTGTATGTGGAATCATAATTTTGATGATAAGTTACATTTAATTTATATTACAAAAGATTAATTAGAGTTAGAAAATGATGAATATATGGGCGACTCTTTTTAGGAATTTTCATAAAGATATGGAGGAAGTAACTATATTATATTTAATAATAAGATGGGGCTATTTGACCCATTAGAATACTTTCTATTGTCACCTTTCAATCTATATATTTATTACAAAAGTATCCTTAACTTGAATTACTTTCGTAACCAAACAACTATAGCTCTTTAGCATGATTTCTCTTCTAATGGCATATGTGTGTGTGTTCACTATTATTTCCTTTTTTCCTCTCTTTGTAATTGTTTTGCGGACTTATGTTCATATTGGTTCTTGTAGTTTGCAAGCTTTTCTTGGAATCAAATCTATTTCAGTGTTCCCCATCCCTAAAATTTTTATTACATGTATGTGCTCTCAATAAAATGGTTACCATCAACTATTAATTCAATTTAGAAAAGATTCATTGATAAAAGTTACAAAACTAAAGTGTTTGATAAACACCAACTGCTGTAACTTAAAAACTAAGTTGATTTGATTTTACACATGTATGATAAAAAATCTATTATATATTTTTTGATTTTATCAAAATAACTATTTAAAATTTATATTGACTACATAATATTAACTTTTATTGCAAAGTTAAAGTTTTTTTACAACAACTGTAATTTAAAAGTTACAACATCTCGATCCCAAATAAGACTTTATTAACATTATTTCTCTTAAAAAACTTCGTTCTGTATAACTCAAGTTTAGGTTAGTTACGTCTAAAGTATTTTTTCCTAATCTATCTTAAATTTCTAGCTTTTCATGATGGAATTTAAGAGTTCATTTTTTTCTTTTTTTTCAAGAAAAGCACAATATACTTTGACAAGGGCCAAGTCGATTAGCTTATGATACCTTATTTCAGCTAAAGATTTTGAAAATGCAAGTCTGCTAGAGTCTTTATTAGGTATAGAGGTGGACCCAGGACTTTAAAGTACCCTGAGCTAAATATGAATTAGCAAATTATATTGTAAAATGGACTTAAAGTTTCAAAAGTACAAAAAAATACATCTAATAAGAAGGGGACATTAGAAGCCTTACTCCAAATAATATTTACTGTAAACAAAATAATTATATAAAAAAGTTCAAAAAAAATGTAATTCAAAACAAAAATGCTACTATAGTTGTACTTTTCGTGGCTTCAAACAATCATCAATTATAAAATCTGAATCAATAGTATTTGTAATTTCTCTTTTAGCATAGACAACTATACAATCTAAAAGAAATTCATTTTCTAGCATAGACAACTATACAATCTAAAAGAAATTAATTTTCCATCTTATTGTAAGGTGATGTCTTAATAAGGTTCATGGTTGAAAATTCATGCTTTGTGATATCTGTAAAAACTAAAAGAGTTAACACTAGACGAATTAGTTTATCAATCAAGAAATAGTGTTGCGAATTCTTTGTTTCAATTAATCTTCAGCCTAACTTAGAAGGTGAAGTAACTTCTTGAAAAATTGGATGAGAAAGCACATCAAATTTATAATGTTCTAATTCTCTTCTTAAAGCAAGAATCTCATTTGCAGTGAAATCATAAGGATAAAATTTCTTAGCAAGACAACAAATATGATCAGTATCAGATAATTTTAAACAAATATCATCATTATCAGATAATTTTAAACAAATATGATCAGTATTAGATAATTTTAAACAAATATGATCAGTATCAGATAATTTTAACCTATCGATTGGTCTAAAGCTGGGCTTGGAGTAAGAAGTTCTATAATTTACTACGGGAATGTGCTATTTATCTCTGTCAATTGAAAATCTATTATAGCATTAAATACATCAAAGTGATAATGATGTTCAATTGTAACATAATTTTTTTGTTGACAAGAACATCATGTATCCTCCATATAACATTCATATCAGGCACAATAATGTCATGTTTTCCACAAAATGATACCACACTTCTAATAAAAATCATCCCAACCATTATCTCGAAATTCTTGCAAAAGCCTTTTAGTACTTCTGACATAATTCAAAGCATTCAAGATGTCTAAAGATTTTGTCTATAGTGCTCAACAAAGAATGTAAGAGATTCCAAGAACTTTATCCAACAAAAGAAAAATGAACACAAACTCAAAGGATTTCATGTCTCTATACGTACCTTTAGCTCTCTACGCATATTTCAACTAAGTTCATCATCAATAATCTTTCTTAGAACTTCAAGAGTTGCATCAAATATCTCAATAAGCCTATCGATAACTCTATGAAATGATAGTTATCATGGTATTTTTATGCTTAAATCAACATTAATTACAGAGTAGATGATATGTTTTCATTGCATTTTAGTTAGATTTTACATGAGTAGTCATTTAAGTTTAATTTCAATAAAATTCATGTGTTTTTAAATTATTGTGTGCTCTTATTACATGCATAATTGTAGGTGACCAAGAAGCTCAAATTTTATGGATGGAACATTGAAGTAGTAGGCTTGCAAAGTTACAAAAGAACTTGGATGCAATGGAATTAAAGCAAGTCTGGAATAATGATGATGCTGGAGCAACATGTTGTTGCACTGTTGCTGTAGCAACAACTAAAGGAACGATAAACGAGATTTCACATGTTAGATACAAAATTACAATCTAAAGTTTCCAAAACAAGAGATTCACTGCCATACGTTTCTGGTAACCCTAATTTCGACTTATAAAAGGAGCACATTACAACGAAAAATGGAGCCGTCATTGGAGAGAAGAAATTAAGAAACATCAGAAGAGAAAACAAGGATCAAAAGATAGAATTGGGGACTACAATAAAGGATTAGGAAGAGCATCAAAAGAAATCACAAGGAGAAGCAGATTTCAACTCTTACTGTTGTTCTCTTGTTTTTATTTTGTTATAAAGATTTTCTTAATGACTGAAACTATTTTTGTTCTTGTTTTCTCACAAATTATGAACTAAAATTACGTGTGGTTGGCTAATAAACAATCTTGATGGTTAATTGAGTGATATTTTGTGTTGTTGCCTGTTTATTATGACATTTTTTTATAATACTTATTTCAATTCTCTATTTTCGTTGACCACCCATTTAGTGATATTAACTAAGAAAGAGTCTTAAAAAAGGCTTGACTTAGTAGAACATGTCGAAAAAATACTTGGTTTTAGATTGAGTTTTTTGAGTTGAGTTTAACTTCATTCGAAAAGGGACATGCTTAATCTAAAATTTGTGATGAACTAGGCATAGGGATTCATCTTGTAAGGTAATTAAAACCTAGACATGTAATATTATATCTTATGCTAGCATAACAATTGGTTATTGTAAAGTTGCATTAAGATATAAGATGTTTAATAAGCACTAGTTAAGGGTACATAAGGATTCAGCCCAATGCTATAGCAACCGAACAAAAAATTAGGAACATAGTCAAAACCATTAAGTGAGTTTAATTGCTCAACTACACCATTCTCATTAATTAGTCTCTTGTGTTTAAGTTTAAATTCTTCTTAATTACATTTTATTTATTGCCTTGTTAATTTTAGGAAATCAATTTTATCAATTGTTCTTTTTTAATTAATTTAAAGTTGCATTGACAAGGTTGCTGTAGCAAACGCTATAACATCAATCCCTATGAAGACGATATTGAATACTTATTATTATATTACTTGTTGTCCACACTTGCACATTGACACTAATATCTTTAGAAATCATACAACACCTACTAACTGAAGTAGAATGTGAGATCTAACAAGTATGTCCAGCCCTTTGTATAGTTTGGAATTGATTAGCACATGTACCAGGAAACTATCAATTCTATAATTTCCTTCTCTTTAGCAACTTTAAACTCTGAATAATTTTTTAAAGAAGTAATAAGAAAGTTGACAATAGAATTCAACTTAGAAAAAAAATAACCATACCTCATGTACTTTTTTAAATACTGCAACTAATACAAATTATAATCAATGAGCAAAGCCATGTATATAATAGTGTTGATGGGTATTGCTATAAGTGACAATGTATATGTATACACAATAAGTAATATAATGATGGGTATTCAAATCGTCTCCATAGGGATTAATGTTATAGGACTTACTACAACAATTTTAATAGTGCAAATTTCAGTCTAATTATAAATAAAATCATTAATGTAATTAATAACCTAATGAAATTAAAAATGCAATAAAGAAAAATGTCAAGGCAAACATAAAGATATGCTCAATGGGAAAGGAGTAGTTGAGTGTTTAACCTCACTTAATAGTACTTATTATTTTTTAATTACGGTACTGTTATTACAACATCTGCTACAGTAATGGGCAGAATATCTCATGCATCTTTAGTTGTCGCATGTTGGACATCTTATTTTTATATGTAACCTAATAATCCTCAGCTGTCGCATGTTGGATGTCTTATATTTATATGCAACCTAATAATGACCAGTTGTTATACTAACGATAGATATAGCATTATGCGTTCCAAGTTTCAATTACCTTATAAGGTAAATCACTATGTCTAGTTCCTCATTAATCTTAGATTAAGTATAAGCCTAGTCAAATCAAGATTAACTCAACTAGGGAAACCTGATCTAAAACCATGTATCGTCTTGATTTGTTCCACTAAGTTAAATATTTTTTAGGCTCCTTTTTAGATGGTATTCACTAAATGGATAGTCAACCGAAATGGAGATTTGCAATAAGTAAAATCAAGATAAAATGCTATAGCAGATTCTAAACAACATACATATAAAAGTCAAATAACCATTATGCTTATTTAACACCCAACTACATCAAAGTTTAGTTCATGATATGCGATTTAACATTAACAATAATCATTTATGCCATCAAACACGTTCCCATGGAGAGAAGAAATTAAGAAAATAAAGATGAGGAATTAAGTTATGCTAGATTTTTGCGATCCTTCCTTTTCTTTTTACAAAAATCCCTTGCTGCAGCCCTCAACTCTCTCTTCTTCTCTTCTTTTTTCTTTTTCTATTTTTTATTTTATTTTTCTTGAGTGACGACTCTTGCCCCCTTTCTTTTTAAATCCTTGGATCTCATATCCTGTTATGCTGCCTATAACTGCTTTGTTAGTTAACAAGTGGGTAGTCTTGCCTATATTCGCTCCCGAATGTCTACAACAATTACTACAACATCTTTTTTAATTCAAACTCATTTATGTTCATCTACAGGCAAATTCTTTGTCATTTCTATAGGTCTCCTGCTACAGCATTCCATCCAAAAAGCTTGAGCTTTTTGTCACCTACAATCACACACATAATCAAAGGACAAAATGATCTAAACACAATCAATTTATTAAAATTAAACTTAAATTGATGCTCATGCAAAATGTAACTAAAAATGCAATAAAAACTCATCATTTACTCTCTAAGCAATATTAGTTTATGTTTAAACACGCCATGATAACTCTCATTTCATAAAGTTATCAAATAGGCATATGGACAATCATTAAGAAATAAAGATTGTAATCTATTCCAATAAAGATTGTAATCTATTCTACTCTCCCGACATATTACTAACACCATAATACCCTTTACCTTTTAAATTTTCAACTAAAAGATTGTACCGAACAAGAGCATTACATATCTCATTTTTTAGAGTTAAAGTCTTTATGTCATCGATATTCACAACTTCAAAGAAATGCTCTCTAATAAACCCATCACAATCAACATATCTAAAAATAATAGTCATTTGGTCTTTGTGAATTCATCAAGTGCTTCATCAACAAGAATACAAAATTTAACATCCCCAATTTCCTCTTGAATTTTCTGTTGCACTTTATTAGCAAGAATATTCAATAACTTCTTTTGAATAGTGGGTGCTATGTATTGGGCATTTTAAAGATCATTTTCTAACACAAATTTATTAATCTCCTCATTCATTGTTGGTAACAGCTTGATTAATTCAATAAAATTTTCACAATTAAGAGAATTAACCGACTCATCATGACCTCTAAAGGCACAAGTTTGTTTTGCTAACCTCTTAGTAGGTACGATTGAGGTTTTTAATTGCAATCTATTCTCTAAAACTTGTTGTGAAGACCGTGAATTCATTCTTTTGTCAATATGTCGAGATGGATCCATTAAAGTGCTCCACTTTACTACAGCAGCATTGTGAAAAGAACTATGCCTGGTTTCATGCAGTGCAATGATACTTTTTTGGTCACAAGAAACATACTTCCAATTCTGAAAACCATCAACAATAAATGCATCATTCTTAATTGATGTATCATAGAAAAAAAAGCATGAAAAACAAAATGCTGCTTTGTCTTTTGATATGGAATACTCATGACAAAGTAATTTTGAAAACCAAGAAAATTGAAATAGTCAATTTTGCATACTATGTTTAGTCGATAGGTACTTTTGTAACTCGGGTTAGAATGGTCCCATATTTATGTACGCCATCCACACATCTTCCCGTTTGTCAATAGGATAAGTTTTGATTGAGATGTGTAATTTGGGGTCATGTTCTAAATAAGGGATGTCAATAGTGGATGGAATATCGAATTCAACTGTTTGAGAAGTAGGAGAACTTGAGGCATCAATATTGTATGGAGAACCAGCCTAATTTGATAATTGACCACCATCTACTTTGGCAAAGAATGAAAGGAGAGTTTCCCTTGGCTTGGATTTGTGGGACATTATATCCTATGATACATGAAATTATATAAGAATTGATTAATTAATTAATAATTACAAGCTTAATTAGAATGCTTAAATAAAATAAACAATTAGAACTTGTTCCTCTTTTCAATTTTAAAAAGATAAGATGACAACAATAAGTATTTTCTTAAAATGCTCTCTAGTAATTGTTCCAACAATTTTACACACACACACACACACAAAACACACACAATCTAACTCCAATTGTCAAGCCGACACCTTGTACAATTGTACAGTTATTGAATTCAATTTGCTTAAGTTTACCAACCAACTTCTAGGACACAACATTGATTTAGAATATATGGAGAGCAATTAAAATTAAAATTTTACAAAATATTGAATCAAAACAAATTATAAAGAAAATCAGCAAAACTAATAAAAAAATAAATAGCCAATAAGAAATTCAAAATAATGAATCAAAATGCAATGTAAAGCAAATAAATAAAATCCATCACAAAAAAAAAATCAATTTGTATAAGTTCTGAAAGCATACCAATAGAAAAAGCTAAAAGCCAAAGAACTTGGAAGATCAAGAGATGAAGAATCGTGAAGGGGACCACCATTTTTTTAAACTAGAAAATAGAATTGCGCTTCACGCGTTTTTGAAAAAAGAATTTAGTATTATAATTTTTTCTTACTTTACAATTGATGAAACTGATAAAAAATATGAATTGATTTTTTTTGAAGATGAGGCAGCCTTATAAAAAAAAACTATTAGCCAGCAATACAAATAAAGAAGCAACACAAAATAAAGAATAAAATGAGAAAATATATTATAGAGTGATTTTATTCATTCCAATTGTGTGTGTACAAAACAAAAAGATACGTTCTCCTTTTATAGTTACAAAATCACTCCATGAAATTAATTAAAAAATATGGATAATAATTCCTTGTGAGATAGTGGGATTTATAGGGAAGCTAAAGTTGCTAATGAGAAATAGTGGGGAGACTAAGAGATATATGTTATGAACATCTACATTTATTTTAATAAATTCATAACACTCCCCCTTAGATGTTCATTACAAAGAATATGCCTCATTAAAATCTTTACATAATTGTTATTGTGTAATAACAATCAAATTAATTATGAGAAGATGAAAAGCCAAACTACATGAAAATTTCTCTATTTATTAGATAATAGAGAATATACAAAGATGAGAAATGATGATGCCACATCATCTCCTCAAGTCCCAGCTTTATATATATACTAGAAAATAGAACCGCGCTTTACGCGGTTTTGAAAAAAGAATTTAGTATTATCCTTTTTCATACTTTACACTTGTTGAAATTGATAAAAAATATGAATTGATTTTTTTTTAAGATGAGGCAACCTTATAAAAAACAAAAAAAGCTATTAGCCAGCAATACAAATAAAGAAGTAACGCAAGATAAAGAATAAAATGACAAATATATTATAGAGTTATAATTCCAATTGTGTGTGTACAAAACAAAAAGATGAGCTCTTCTTTTATAGTTACATAATCACTTCATGAAATTAATGAAAAATTATGGATCATAATTCCTTATGAGATAGTGGGAGTTATAGGGAAACTAAAGGTTGCTAATGGGAGATAGTAGGGAAAATAAAAGATATATGTTATGTACATCTATATTTATTTTAATAAATTTATAACACTCCCCCTTGGATGTTCATTACAAAGAATAAGTCTCATTAAAATCTTTACATAATTGTTATTGTGTAATAACAATCAAATTAATGATGAGAAGATGAAAAGCCAAATCTAAAAGAAAATTTCTGTATTTATTAGATAATAGAGAATATACAAAGATGAGAAATGGTGATACCACATCATCTCCTCAAGTACCAGCTTTATATATATATATATATAGATAGATGTATAGATTCTTAGCCTTAAGTATTGTTGTCGGTGAAAGTGAAGAAGAATTGAATTAGGTAAAGTTATTTTAGTTTGAATGGCGCTCTTGTAATTAATCATTGATGGCATATTAATAAATTTAACTAACATAACTGATCTTTTTCTTTTCTTTGCCGGGCTGCCCGCCAACGGATCCGCCACAGATCAGGTGATAAAATGGAGTTAGTAATTAGGTCTATACATGGATCACCATATATTCATAAGTCGCATATGTAATTAATGTGGACCATGAGACGCATAATATTGTCATCTCTATTGAGATCATGAGATGCTTACAAACGAAATTATTTTCTTTCGCTAAACTAAACCAAGATTTGGAAACACAATCCAAAATCAATTGTATTATGAACTTTCATGCTAATTCACATGGATAGCGTACAGGGATGGAGAAATCATTAATGGTGACTTGGTAACAGAAAGCAGTGCAATATGGAGAAGCTACAGAGGGGCATGGGCTCGCATCAGTTATATTATTATTGCTTTTCTTTAAAATTCGCATGCATGATGTTTAAGAAGAGAAAATAATGTAACTAAGAGAGAAGACACATGATGAGATTAAAAGATTGTAAGATTTCTGATTTAATTTTTAGAAGAAAAACACTTCTGTTGTTTTTAGAAATTATTTTGGTGTCTCATAAATTTTTAACACTTCGTTTCATTTCTGCTCTGTTACAGCGTTGACAGAAAATAATTTGTTGAAGTGTAAATACAACGGTTAAAACATATATACAAACTAAATAAGAGAGGCCGGTAAATGCCTCCCTTTTGTCTTTTAACATCCTATATTTTTGTTTAATAGCCCATAAAATTCCTATAGCTTGTAAAAGAAAAAGTTATTTGAATTCATCAAACTACTTCTAAACCGATATTTGAAAACAATTTTTAATTATTACAATAGCCTTAAGGTAAATTATAATTTTGGATACTCGAATAACAAATCTGAAATTTTCAATTATTAATTTTTAGGAGTGAAAAAGGATAGGCACACCTCCAAGATTTAGAAAAATGGTCACATATACTGTAAGTTTTCAAAAAGAAATATCAAGTAAAACCCTTTTGTTCTATTAATCTAAAAGAATTGACTCCAATATTTTATAATGAATATAAATATAATATTTACATTTTGTTCCCCCCAAAAATGTCATAATAAAAGTTATTTGTTTGGGCATAAAATACCGAACAAAAAATGAATGTATAATTTATTACTATTGAATACTTGATTACTATTTTTCTAAGGTGTTCATAGTTTGTTTGGCAAAATAATTATATATATGCAGTATTTATGTATACGTATAAAAATAACCGAACTGATATTATCAAAGTGAAATATAAGTTCTAATAAAAGTAATAAAATAAAATAAAATAAAAATTCATGATAAATATATATTACGGATTTCACAAGTAACTTTGATGTGATTAAAAGATTTGCGATTAAAGTGAAAAATCGCACTCAAAGTTGATTTAGGTATTTAAAAAATCAATTGAGAGGAATAGATTGAGAAACCTTAAAAAATGTAAACTACACACATAATCATTAATATTATTAAAATACACATACAATTTTTTCAACAAAAATGAATTAAATTGGATATTAATATTTTGTACAGCTATACATAGGGCGAATGTGTTTCTTTAACGTAATGATTAATTGATTTAATTTCAATAAGCTGAGTCATTAAGTAATCTTTTTTTTAACTTAATGAAATTCTTTTTGTTATTAAACTAACTTTTTTTAATTTTTTGTTTAATATAAAATGTCTTAATGACATCATTAAAAGATATTATGCAAAATATCATTATCTAATTATTTTATATTCGTCTTTGCCTAAGTAAAACTTGTGAATATTTAGCATTATTTTTCATCTCTATAACTTGTGATAACATATTAGTATATTAGTATTATTTTTATCTTTCTATTTTTTTCAAATTAGCATTATTTATCTCTATAATTTCTTATCAATAATTTTCAAACAACACATAATAAAAAACATGTTCCAATTTAGAACATTAAAGAGTTGTATTCATCACTTGAACATAATTTTGTATTATGAAACACTATTTCATTCATGTTCATTGAAATGTTTATCATTTATTTAATATTTAAAATTTGTAAGGATATAAATGTAAAAGCATTGGTTTTCAAATTTTTAAGTTGAAAAAAACAGACAACTTAATATTTATTACTAAAGATTCAGATAGAAAAATAAATATGTCATTTAGATTCCGATACTTATTGCTAATCAGAATTCAATCTAATTCAAGTTTATTTAGATTTCAAATAAAAAATAAATGCCACCACAGTCGTTCCCTAGCGCAAGCGCACACATGAATTTTTGTGCGAAAATAGGACTTCACACTGGTGTTAAATGCTTTGACAATAGTATGAAATGATTTTTCAATAATTTATAATACTGTAAAAGTATTTGACACTGATGTGGAAACCCACAGCTCTATTTTTAAAAGTGCGGGGCACCGCGTGGGAGAATAACTACGCGTATATGCAATAATGGAAAATCAGATTATAAATACTGGCACAATACGACACTTAATTTGTTGGATCCACTACATGTAAGTTCTGATATTGCAAAAACATGAAGATCAAGGCGTCTTGCCTCTTTCTCTTAGCTCTGCTCGCTACAATTTGTGACTCTTCGGGATTCGACTACTTTTGGCTAGTCCAGGTGTGGCCATCTGGCTATTGCTTGCAGGAAAACTGCTATCATACTTCGGACAGGTTCATCATACATGGCCTTTGGGCAGTGAACGTCGTTGACGAAACATTACCAGCGGCCGGCAAGACAGACCCCACCATTCGTCCATCGGTACATACTTCCCTACGCTGCCTGTTGTTTGCATGTCATTTTTTTTATTAATTTCCATCATGATCCGATCCCACCACTTGTATTTATATGTGAGAGAATTTTTCTCTAATGTGGGTGTTCTTTTTTTTTCATGCGGACATGCGGATACGTTTTTGAGCCATCAGATTTAAAAGGATTAGTTTTTAATGCATAAAACCACACGGCTTAAAATCGTATCCGCATGAAAAAAAATGAAGACGTTTGCACATGAGTATTGTATATATTATCTATTAATTAATTATTACTCCTTATGAAGATTGAACCCCTTCGGAAAGATTTGTTGCACTATTGGCTACCTCTCAACAAAAAAATTTAAGTAGCGCGGAAAATTTTTGGATCTATCAGTGGAAAAAACATGGTAGTGCTGCTAAAGAATTCATCCGGCCACGCGATTATTTCCAAATGGCTTTGCAACTAGCAAAGGATACAGACCTACGGAATACTCTTCAAAATCACGAAGCAGTTCCTCTATTGCCAGACGGTGGCAGTTACAATAAAAGAGATTACAAGGCGGCTATAAAGAACAAAACCGGTCACGATCCACTACTTAAATGCGTTAAAGGAGATGACGGTATTTCTCATTTAAAGGAGGTGATTATATGTGTTGATGACCAAGCACAAAGTTTCATTCAATGGGCTAAACAAAAAGATCGCTGCTATTCTGATATCATGTTTGACGTTCCTCCCAGAACTAATTAATTCTAAGCAAAATGTAGCTTAATTAGTTAGTTACCGTTTCTGGGTATCATGAACTCCATAGCGGCAAGTTCGCATTCTATATATACGTTAATGCAAAGTTTAGCTCAACATATATATATTCCATCAAATTATTCCGATTTTCTTAAACAGGTATATGTTAATTATTTCTTTCATTAATTTGTGTGTGTGGAGTAATAATTTTTATGGTGAATTAAATTTCATTAATGTTACGAAAAATTATATAGGGTTAGGCAAGGATGAACATGTCGGCAGGCTCTTGTCTGTAGTAACAGGAGATGGATACTAGATATTATATTTAATAATATTATCATGTGATTAATATAATTTTTAGTATATTAAGAGTATCACCAAAAGACTCTTCAAATAAGATTTTATTACTTATTTGAAGAGCCACGTCAATATTTAAAACTTCAAAAGACACTCTAATTAAGATTATTCAAATAAGAATTGATTTTCTCTCTTTAAATTTGGAGAATTAATTTCTTCCTCTTCAATTTATATTTTTTTTATTGAAGAAAGAGAGATAAGTGCTTTAATTGCTATTTACTTTTCCTTTAAAAAACTAATTATATGATTAAAATAATATTAACTTATTTCTATTTAAAGAGTATTTTAGAGAATATCATATTTTTTCACCCTTCTATTTGCCACATAGATAAGTAAATAGGTATTTGAAAAGTAAAATTTATAGAAGCTTTTGGAGATGCTCTTAGATGTGCATTTTGATGAAAAAAAAATTACTTTTGAAAAAGTGGGTGCTGAAAGTATTTTAGGTGGCCTTAAATTTTCCAAGTAATTAATATTTTCGAAAAGTCAAATTGTTATTAACTGTGAAGTTATTGCCCACCCATGAAATACCTGCAACTAAAATCTAGCCCTGTTAATTCTTAAAAATAGTTGATCCAATTTATTTATAATTTCGGCAGTATAAGGCATTGATTTGGGTTAAGGAAAAAAAAGTGGACAGAGATTTAATGGTGATGACAGGCTATAATTATGGAGAATTGAGTGAGGATCTGCTGGTTGAGACTCTCTCAAGGTTGCCCGTTAAATCACTAATGCAAGTTATGTGTGTTTCAAAATCTTGGTTTAGTTTAGTGAAAGACACTAATTTCATTTGTAAGCATCTCAATAGAGACGAACATAAGCGTTTCATGATCTACATTGGATATTATGTTGACGATTTAGTTGTAGCGCCTGATTAGACATTGACATACTTGCGTTCCCAATATCTTGAAGCATAAATGAGGGATCGTATTCCATTTGGCCTTTGTGAGGACATATTTTGCCTTTCCAAACAATGGAACCTTAACTCAATTAATTATGGAATGTTTCCTTGAATGAGAATAGAATTCTTCTAAAGCCGCCTAACCCAGAGATGGCATTAGTGGTAGTCTTTCCTGCAATACAAGAATTTTCATTAGTAATTTTGCAGATGGACTAGATCCCACAACGAATGATTTCAAGTTGGTCATGACACAAACCTTGTAGGACGAGACAAGAATGCTATCGATCAATGATGGCTTCCCTATTGTTGAGGTTTACAACTTTAGCACTAAGTCTTGGAGAGATGTGGAGGAAGGGTTATTCCCATTGGGATGTTATTTAGGGGGCAAAGACATGAACAATGTCTACCAGAAGGGATTTTGTTATTGGGTGGCATAGGGAAAAAAATCCTTACGATTTTGTGATTATTTTTATTAAATGAAAAGACCTCCGTTCCTCAAATTACAACAGAAGAAGAGACCAATTGAACGATTGGAATACACGATGATTGCCTCTCTCTCTCTAGTACACGTAGAAGATTCGGGATACTCTTTTGGCACATAGGTCATGAAAGGGGTTTTTGGACCAAACACATGACTTTTGGACCCTTTTAGGAAGGGTATCAACCAATTGGATTTTGGAGAAACGATGTATTATATCCATCAATTGGGGATCGTCGATTGGTCCTACATGATTCCAAATACAAACAAGTAAGGGATCTTGGAATTACTGGTTTATGGTTTTCGGTTCATTTTTCAAAAGAAAGTCTTATTCCAGTCCGATAATAGAAGGATATGTAGCTTGTTGAATGTTCATAGTCTTGACATTACATGGCATGTTTTCGGTGTATTTTCATGTCATCAATTTATATTAGCACGATCCTTAGACAGATAATTGTTTTTGCGCTAGAGTTTATTGCAATAATAACATCGATATTTCGCTTGAAATTCTATCTCTTAAAACTATCGGAATTAATATTTTCCATTAAAATCCAACCAAAATTGAAAGGCTGATGGCCCACCAGCTCTCTTTTGGCGATGACCCATTGCTTACATGAGTAGATGTGTCATCGCTTAGAAAAAATAAAACTCGGCATATTCAGTTTAACTGAATTTCGTGGTAAATTTCATTTTTCTTGTAATGACCATTCACATATAATACATTTTAGAAATTTCATAATACACTCCTTTCTTATTCGTCTTGTTTTCAATAGATTTTGGAGGTAGAAGAAGGTAAACCTATCTAAATTAATGAATTTGTATTTTTGGGGGAGACGAGGTACCTCACTGGTTTGTTGTGTGCGGTGCGGTGTATCTGAAGTTAGGGGAAGGCAAAAAGGGGAGAGGGAATGGTAACAATGGTGAAAGGTCAGAACCAAGAGAGATGTTCTTCAAAATGAGCTTCACGTCTGTAAAATAATGAAATAAAGGTTAGAAGTGAAGCCAGGATACCCCAGCGTTCACACTCTGACGCTCAAGTTAACAAACTCAAGCTTTTTGTGGTAAAAAGAGCTGGCCAACCCTTTATAAATCAAGGTTTAAGGTTGAAGAAAACCTATTTTTTGGAGTGTAAGTGTTTATGGGTGAATGAGAACCCTTTTCGGGAATGAAACCTAAGTACATTTATATATGGAATACCTCAGCTACCACGTGGCATATCCTTTTTTGCTAACGTCTTTTTACCTTTTGTGATTTTGGGGTTGTTGTGTGCATGTCCGTGGCGTATCTCATCCTTTGGAAAGCGCTAGAGAGTGGTCCAAGGTACCTCTGTAGTAGCTATTGGATAGGCAGCTGAGGACCACAGTCCTTAGGACAATGTCCTTCACTTTTGGCAAAGGTTGCAAGTGACTGTTCCCCTCTTTTGGTACGATATTTTTGATTCCTAATTCTGACAAAATCAAATATTATCCTTTAAGATATGAAGATATTTCCTACGACAGATTTTTTCAGAGGATTCTCCTAGGTAGGACCTATCGGATACCTCAAGTTATATAAGGTACTCCAATCCATGTGGGGTACCTCGAATCACCAATCCATGTGGGGTACCTCGAATCATGCCGGGTACCTTGGATTACACTAAAGTTATTCCATTCGTTGACACATGGCATTCTACTATCTTTCTTATTTTTCCCCCAAATAACATCCCCCTAGTTTCTTTTGGCGAAAAGTTTGGAGGCAAAAGAAACTTAACATAAAAAGTAAGAGCGACATGTGGCGATATAATGTTTAGCTCGATGGGTAACTAAATAGAGGGTGCCTCTAAGGGTATCCTAAGAACTGAAAAAGGGAAGATGGGCTCCCTTTCCTCAGAAATGGCTACCAATTTGGAAATATTGGGAAAGATAGAGCTGATTGATCAAAATTTTTTCATCTATTTCTGGGGAAGAACATCAAATACGGGTAGAAGATACCGGTAGGGTACCCCACCATTATCCATAGTTTGTTTTCTAATGACTGCCATGTATAAATCACTCTGGTGAAGGCTTCAATGCATTCTTTGGGCATTTAAGAAGAAATTATTTTATTATCCCAGGATCCACCTTATTTACGGGTACCTTCCTTCATATGCCTTGAAGACAAAAATAAAATCGCAGGGATTCCTTCCTTGCAACTTCAGAGGTACCCTCGACAGAAGAACATAGTCGACAATACTTTTAAGCGCATTATAATTGAGGAATAGAGTGCTGATCTGGGGTTGGTGGTGCCAAGAGTCGAGAAGAAGGTAAATGAACCGGCTATCTTGAAGGCGATTGACGATAGTGAGGCTCCCAACACATCTTGGTTTGAAAGCCCATTGAGATCAGCTGGGGTACCTTAGATGAGGTATCTATAAGGTACCCCCTGATACTAACCCTTGTGTTTTTGCTACTTTTAGCACTTTTGTTGATCTCCTCATCCTAAGAGATGAAGCTGAAGATAACCTTCCTACTATGTAACCTTGTTCGACATTACTGACAAGGTGTATTGGATACCTCGGGTACCCTAATGCTAGGATATCCCTTGAACTATCTGTTATTTCATGGCAGAATAACCTAATTTCATCAAATATATGGCGATTCCTCCAGATATGCTTGTCGTTTATCTTAAGCTTCCTTAGGGTTCCTCCTGGTGTATCTGAGGAATAGCTTTCTGGCATGGGGTACCCTTAATCAGTGTATGGCGATTTTCATACCAATACTTGCCACAAATCTTCACAAAACTTGTGGCAATTCCTTTTGAGAGATTATGAAAAACCTCATGATCCACCATTCACTCTAAATCAAATATGCAGAACAAATAGTAATAAAGGTGGTTGCTTGCCTACCCTTATGCAAAATGGTCAAAAATCTCATGATTTTTCATTCACGTGGAATCAAATAGATAACATAGATTGAGATAAAGGTAGCTGCTTACCTACCGTTATGCAAGATGGTTGAAAACCTCATGATCCACCTTTCGCATGGAATCAAATAGACAATATAGATTGAGATAAAGGTGGTTGCTCGCCTACCCTTATGCGGCATGTTCGAAACCTCATGATCAACCATTCCCTCATAATCAAATATGGTGAACAAATAATAATAAAGGCGGCTCTGATGTTAAGTAAATTATCATGAATGGGAATAGGTCAAGTACCTTGGGTACCCTGGAGTAAGATGATCTCTGGATACCCTATTGCGTCATAATAAACAATACTCAACAAAATATACAGAGTTAGTTTAATGGTGAACATATTCTTATAGCATTTCAAGCTACTTATTCATATAAAAAAATCAAGAGGCAAATAAAAGAGCACACATTATCAAACTTTGTAAAGCAAATGCATTCATAGAGAGTGGCAATGTGGGTCATTATATGACACTATTTTATTATCCTAAGGAGAATATAGGAGATCCCGAGATCACTTGTTATTGTCATTAAAGGCTTAAGAAATTGACTAATTTAAGGTACTCTCTGGGTACCCCACATTGCCAAGCATATATTTCAAACACACAAGCATTAAAGAAAACAAACAAAATAAGTAGATAGAGGTAGAGTGTTATCACTTTACTAGTAGTATGACTGCTCTTTGTTGTTCTTATGAAATATTGGAGCCAATTTTGACGGTCTTTATTGGATCGGTGGCACAAATCGAGACTAAAATTGGATCTTCAATCGGGGTACCCTATTTTTCATCTTTGGGTATTCGAGGATCCAAAGGTGCCTCTAATACATTTGGGCTCAATCTGGTCCTCGTAGGATACCCTCGCATAACTCCAGAGTAATTAGTTATGGGGTACGCCATCATCGAGGCCTCGGTGGTGGCTCTTGCTGCTTTAATGGTGGCCATCTTAGAGGTTGGAGTACCTATGAGATACCCTGAGTGTTAAATCCTCGTCCCCGCAGGGCAACCCATGGAGGGCTATGCATTCGGGGTACCCTTGGTATTGGGGCTTCCGTCCTCCTGGGCTTTTTCTTGTTCTTTGTGACCTTAGCCTTATCTTCTTGGCGCTTCAAATGACATCTCTCATCCATCTCCACTTGCTGCAACTCCTGGGAAAGGGCTTCCCCCTATGAAAGTGGGCGCTTCTTTTGAAAGGAACGCCATAACTTTCCCAACCGTAAATTTTTCTTGAAATGGATCAGTGTGTGTTGGTTTCCAAATGCTCCGGTTCACAACACCTCTTGGTGGAAACGGCTCACATACTCCACCAAAGGTTCGACTTTCCCTTGCTTGATAAAGGCAAGTTTGGAGGCTGCCTTATCTTGAGTGGAAGCATAGGAAAACTCTTTAGTAAATTCTGATAACAATTGGCGCCGTTTGTAGGGAGGCGCACAAAAAGCCTCCACCGCGGTTACCAAACTAGTTATTGTGTGTACTTCAAAAAATGGCACCCGATGTACGTTCTGAAGGTTTAATGGCAGATCCTACAAGGATGAGAGATGACAGTAGCGGTGAAGGTAGTGTTCTCGCAAGAAGGGTAGCCTGTCTCGGCAAGGCAAGGGTATTAAGCAATCGACAGGGATTCGCCAAGATGAGGAACATATCTCTCACAAGCGTTTTGAAAATTAATTACTAGTTTTATTATTAATAAAAGTTCATTTGTACTATTTTATATTAAAAATTCCAAAATTATGCTTATTAATTAGAAATGAAAATTATTAACTTTAAAGAAATAATTATTATTATTACCAATTATATTAGCTAACAAAACAAAAAAATAATACTATAAAATATTTTTTTTAGTCCACAATAAAAATATATTTGATATGCATGTTTATAAATATGTTAATCAATTTTTATTCAATATTATGTCTAATTCAGTCATTTATAATCTTACAACAGTTTAACAGTAAGAGTTATTAAGCACATACAATTGCTTTTAAAACTCACAACACTTTTGAAAATAAATTTGCACTAAACGTTTAATATGATTCTCTTTACAGCTGATTGTTTCTCCAGCATAGCTAATACTATTTTTTTTAAAAGCTACAACATTACTAGACTAGCCCTAAATCACAAACCGAACCACAAATGATTCAAGTAAATAATTGATGAATAGTTTCTAGTAGTTGATTAACACTAGAAAGGTTAAAATTATCATTTTCTTTACTTACAGTATTAATAACACAAACAATTTCATCACATTTACAAATCCTTAACTTATTTTATGAATTATCTATTTTTATTAGTTCTTAAGTATGATTTTTTTGTTTTATAGGTAAATCCTTAAATTTATGGTTCTTGAATCGGAAAGCGGATGTGAAGAAATTTGGATTCAGGGGACTGAGAAGTCTTTAGAAGAATTGTTAGCCCTCCTATCCAACATTAATTCTAAAAGGCTGAGACCGTGCTATGTGTCTGAACTCACACGGACCACTTTATAGTAGATTTAACACTTATAAATTTAGTTGTTCAACCGTCTTAACAAATGAACCAATGGAGGGTCCCATTTTGACTTAATTTACAGTCATTAATTATGTTGAATCCAATGATCTATAATGCATCACAGTGGTTGCAAATTCAGACATCTAGACTATATTAGTAAAGTTGAACTAAAAATTGTGGTCACAAGCTCACAAAAAATATCATGTAAATGCCCACTCCTTGATCAACTGAGAATTTGCCTATATAAAGGCAAAAGATTTCATAACTGGAGGTATAGAATGTGTCTAGAATTTGAGATATAAGTTTTGTAGAGAAAATTAGAGAAAATCCATGGTGAATTGTAGGAAAAAGTGTAGTTAATATGAGGAGATTTTTCTCTTCCCCTCTCTTTTGTTTTCAACTTCCTTGTATTGTACTTTCAAAAATTTATTAAATAAAATGAGTGTTTTAGTTTGCTTGCAAATATGAGTGACTGATATTCTAATCTAAGATGAAGGGTAAAGCTCAATTATTCAAATTGTGGATTTAATTATTCTCTCAAGTGAGTTTTAGTTTTATTATTTTTAATTACATATTTGTAATTTATATTTTCTACCGATTACATTCATTCCATACTAATTTGTAGATCTCGATCTTCTTAAATCTATGTGGGTGTTTAGACCTAATGACAACACATTACGACAGTAACGGGAACACTCACTACAACAAAAATGAGTTACTGCGGTGGAGTTGTTACGGCATATTATAATTACATGCCATTAAAAATTCAATGAAGACGGAAGGTATTGAGATACTCACTGTTAAAATATTAAGCTATATAATAAGATGCATATTTTAAAAAATGCCGTTGATTGCTGCAGATAATAAATTTTTAGCAGCATAACAATATCATATTAACGGCATATTATCAATAAATTAAATCAATATTTGAAAACATGACTAAATTGCATTAGTGATTTCACAGGCAATCTTGGCAAAGTCTCAACCAGTAAATCCTCAAATAATTCTCCATAGCCTGCATCACGATCATGTCTCTCTCCAATTTTTTTATTTCCCAACCCAACATAATGCCTTTTCTTGCCATAGTTAAAAGAAATTGGATTAACTATATGTTTTATGTAAAATGAATAAGTTCAATATATCGAAGTTAAAAGCAAAATATTATAAATAATAATTTCATACTGGCTGGATATATTCTGCATGCTTGCAGTTTAATCCATAGTCAGAAGCTGATGTGAAATTCAATTGGCCGAAGAAAACCATCATTGTCAAGTCTTAAGAATCCAACATAGAAAGATTTTAATCTTGAAATTAAGACCAAATATTGATGGAAAATGAAGGGAAATTGCAGGAATTTCCTGGATGGACAATAACTTCGTAACTAATATAAAGACAGCACAATTAATTAATTAGAAATTTTTAAAGACAGCACAATTAATTAATTAGAAATTTTAAGGCCACCTAAATATTTTCAGCAATATTTATCAAAAGTTTAAGGTACTATATATAATACTGATCTAGTCTACAATCCTCAACTTTAAGTTCGAAAAAGTTATTAAGCCATATAATTCAGTAGTATAATGCAATTACACTATTAAATCATATGGCTTAAAAAATTTCTCAGACTTTAACAAATCTAGGATTCTGAATAGATTTGATAATATGTGTCTCATGGTCCACATTACATATGCAACATCTAATGGTCTGTACAATGATCTAATATTTAGTAATTTCATTTTGTTACCTGATAAGACCTTGATAGACTTGCATTTTCAAAATCTTGAAGCTGAGATGAGGGATCATACTCCACTTGGCCCTTGTCATGGTGTGTGTGTGTGTCTATATATATATATATATATTTTATTTTTTTCTCGAAAAAAAGGAACTTAAATCTACGGAATGTTTGTATGAATGAATGCATAGTTGTCCCAAAGCCAAAGCTGCCCAGAATTCATGTTCCCTATGATACAATAATTCTCTGTTCTAATTTTGAATTTGTATTAGATCCCATTGTTGAAAGTATGAGATAATATTGCTTTTTAAACTCTAAATTCAGCTGAAACAATGACACGAATCAGCAAATCCAACGGCGATGGATAATGGCTTGATTTTAGCATCCTTGATAATTAATCCAGAATTATACCCGACAAAAGGTAACTTGCAACCAAAAACCAGAAATTTACATCGCATAGCCTTCAAGTTATTACCAGATCAATGATATAAGATGTTATTTTAGGATTCTATAATTTTTATTATTTAGAAATTTTCCATTTTAATTAGAGTCAATTATGGTACATGCCTTAGTTTTTTATTTATATTGTAGTTATGATTTAGTTTCTCTTCTTAAGTTAACTTAAGAAAGTAGGTTTCCTCTATTATAAATTGAGAGGTTTTATTATTGTTTTCATAACTTTAATTTCAATTACTCAATAGACTCCTCCTTTTTTAACTCCCTCTGAGATTATCTATTATAATATCTCTTGTAGAATCATTTGAATTAGAACGTTATTTAATCTCCCTTTAAGTGCTATTAAAAATCTCATCGAGTCATTTGGATAAGAACAAGATCTAGTCATGCTTTGATTAGAGCATGACCTAGTCACATTGGCTTGGTCCACTACTAGAACAATAAGCTATTAATTCTGCTTCCGTTATGCTTGCTTCATCAGTTGGTATCAGAACGGTTTCGTGCTGAAATTACAACTTTGCTGGATACCTATATCCATCCCTACAAAATCCACTATTGAAAAAAAACAAAGAAGAGTAGAAAAATTAAAAAAATCCCGAATTACAAAACCCTAGCCATCACTGCCCACCACCACTTCCTCCACAATTTGGCCACCATCACCACCAGTCGCTAAAACCATCAAACTCACTAGCTATTGCCGCCCAAAACCCGACCAACTTTAGCCATCAACCACTGCCCATAACCACTACATGAAAGTGCTCAAACTCGCGGCTCCACCACTTAATCTACCACCATCAGTCGCCCTAACTGTCATCCAACACCACCACCAAACTCACTAGCCTCCACCAATCAAAACTCGACTAGCCTCTATGTGAACCAACTGCATAGCTGCCACAAATCACCCAAAACCCTCAAGCTCTCCACCCAATCGCTGAGAGTGGCAATCTAGGTCAGGATTCATTTATTCGATTCAATTAAATGTGAATTAAATGGGTTTGCTTCTGAAAAAATTGATTCATTTAATAAGTGGGTGAATTCAATTTGGTTCGCTAATTAATTGGATCAAATATGTTGAGGACATTGATTCTTTAATTTATTTACGATTTGTTTAATAAATGGGTCATAAGCGATTTGAACACGAACGATTTATTTAAATCTTTTTATTATTTGTTTAATTAAATAATTTTAAAGTTTGAAGGCTAATATAGTAATTATAAATGAAATTGAGTTTTTTTTTATAGATTGTTAAATTTGTGGTCTTTTTATTTTTTATTTGCCTTAATTTTTTTATTAATTATAATTTTGTAAATGAATTCATATTCAATTTGATTCATTAAAGGATAAACAAATAATAAAAGAATCCAAATTCAACTTGATTAGTTGATCAATTCTAGCAAAAAAATTTAATAAATCAAATTGAATATTTATTTTAAAAAATATAATCGAATTTGAATACTGAGATTTCAATTCGTTTAATAAAAGAATTCAAATCAGCAAATTTTTTACTCAATTCATTTATGATTCTTTTCAAATATGATTCATTTATTCATTTTACGATCCCTACCAGTCGCCACTGTGAAACCACCGCCCTTTACCATCGGCTGAAACCACCATCACACTCCTCTCTAGCCACACTTCCAAAACCAATCATCAATCACCCTAAAGGACTAGCCAAAAAACCTACTGTGAACCACCATAAGTCGTTGCCACTTTAAGTTAGTTTTCTAGCCAAACCGTCAAGAATTCATCAAATATGTTCTTCACCACCAAATCCTCTAGATCCGACTCTCTCCAACCCTAATCACAGCCACTAGCAACTGGCCATACCAAACCCAAGAGTTGAGTTTTATTTATAGCTTTGCAATTGGCTTTGAATTTGTGGATGAAATATTGAAACAGCAACATGCTTTGGAAGCTCGATGAAAATTGTAGTCCTAAATATTTTATTTCATAGTTAGATAAGGTTGATTAGGAATATGTAGTTAAATTGTCGAGGTGTGATCAGGTACAATTTGTAGCTGATTTTCTATTAACAGTAAGTGCTTTAGAATAGTGACCAAAGGCCATGGCATAGATTACTTTTTGAAGTTATTTTCAAAATTATTTTATGGACTCATATAAAGCGAATGTTAAGACTGAGATTCATTCCTCTTGGTTAGTGTTTGGTACAATAAGATAAGAGCTTAGTTTCTGATTATGCTTCTGAGTTTGAACAATTTTATGAATGCAAATATTATTATAAACCAGAAGAGGGAAGGGGACTTGGTTTACCAATTCAACAAAAGATGCATGCATACACTATCTACACTTTACAACATGCAATTCATCTAGCCATGCAAACCCACGGCCACCATCATGGTATTCGCCATCAAATGCTCAAGATCTGACTCTCTTCAGCCCTAATCACAACAACTAGCCATCAGTTATACCAAACCCAATTTGCAGTTTTGCCATTGACTTTGAATTTGTGGTTGAAATATTCAAAGGGCATCATGCTTTAGAAGCTTGATGAAAAATACAGTCCTGAATATTTTCTTTCATGGTTAGATAAGGTTTATTAGGAATGTATGATTAGATTGCCGAGGTGCGATCAAGTACAATTTATAACCAATTTTCTATTAAAAGGAAATGCTTTAGAATAGTGGACCAGAGTGCAAAGACATAGATTACTTTTTGAAGGTATTTTCAAAATTACTTTATGGACTCGTATGAAGCGAATGTTAAGATTTTGATTCGTTCCTCTTAGTTATTGTTTGGTATGACAAGGTATGAGATCAATTTTTTATTATGCTTTTGAGTTTGAACAATTGTATGGATGCAAATATTATTATGAACCTGAAGACGATATAGTAACAAGATTTATAAGGGGACTTCATTTACAAATTCAAAAAAAGATACGTACATACATATCTACACTTTACAACATGCAATTCGTTTAGTTATGCAAATCGAGTCCCAAATTCAACGAAGCTCAGATGATGTGATTAAAAGAATTGATGAAGTTTTAATCAAGCAATTGCTTAACTCTATGAAAGTGCCTAAAGAAGTACCAATGAGCTCATCTATTATTAAGGAAGAAGACTCACTTGAGATGCATAGTTCAATTATTTTTGTGAGAGAAGACTTGTTTGAGATGCCAAAAAGAGGAATAATTTATTATTGATTTAAAGTTTCAATATGATAATTTATGGGAGAATGTGCATGATGTTTCCTTGGAGGACAAGACAGGAATTAAGATAATGAGGTTGTTGATCTATTTTAGATTTTTAAAGAAGACAAACAACTACTCTTGATTTGCATATTGAGCCTAACAATATGATCAAGGTTGTGCAACAAAATCAAGTTAAAAGAGCTAAAATGATTGATATAGTTTTACCGATTAACATTGAAGAATAGAAGATTGTGCTTGAAGAAGATTTGATTGAAAAGATGAAATTTATTGGAAAGCACATTGACCATTAATTAGGGAAGGATAAGAGTTGTTTGATCATTGTTGGTTCTTGGAAGTCTTCATCACCTTGAAGAATGTACCATTGAAGGAAGTTGATGAAGTACAAATTCTTTAAAGTTTTGAGAAAAAATTGATGAAAAGACAATACATTCGAATTACATGATTATTTGGTCTTACACTACAAGTTTCATCCTCCAGATTGTATTCAAACTCGAGGACGAGTTTCTTTTAAGAGAGGAAGAATGATGTAGGATGTTATTTTAGGATTCTAGAACTTTTATTATTCAGGATTTTCTATTTGAATTGGAGTCAATTAGGTATATGCATTAATCTTTTATTTCTATTATAATTATGATTTAATTTCCTTTTTTAAGTTAAATTAGGAAAACGGGTTTCCTCTATTATAAATAGAGAGGTCCTGTTATTGTTTTTGTAACTTCAATTTCAATTACTCAATAAAAACCACCTTTTTCTCATCCCTTCTGAGATTATCTATCAAAATGTCTCGTCGAGAGTCATTTGAGTTAAAGCATCATCTAATCTTGCTTTAACCATTATTAAAAATCTCATTGAGTTGTTTGGATTAGAATGAGATCTAATCACGTTTCGATTAGAGCATAACCTAATCGTATTGGCATGGTCTAGTACTAAAATGATATCCTAAGTTTCTTACCCTATGAATTCCGCTTCTACTATGCCCATTCCATTAATCAACAAACATAATTTTGTCAAGGCACACAAAGTGCTATTTTTAAGACCAAATTCTATACCTCAAAGGAATATTTTTCAATGTAATAAGGAAAACAAGACATTTGATCTCTAGGATATAATGATATTATTGTGAAGATGAACTCCAAAAACAACAGTTTAGAATGGCAAAAGAAGTTAAAGAAGAAATAAGAGAAAGAAATAGACAGCATTAACTAGAACAATAGGAATGTTCTCTTCTTTTATCCATGTTGTTGTAGAAGTGCCATTAAAGACTTTGTATGTCTCTCATACATATAGAAACCCTTTACAATCATTTTTCTTAATTCAATTTGAATTAAAAACTTAAATAATTCAAATCACATAAAGATTTGATTTATTCAATTCTAATTTGCAAGTAAATCAAACAAATGACTCATTTTAAATCAAAAACAAAAGTAATTGCTCCCAATTTTATCCAATGTAGAACATTAGTTATTTGAAATATCCATATAATTAGTCATTCTCTAGTGCAAAAGCCCTCTTTTTTTTTTTTAAATGTGGACATGCTTTTACGCTATTCAGTTTAATAGAGTCAGATTTTAATGCTATTAAACTATATGACTTTATATTGCATTAAAAAATAACTCTATTAAGCCACAAGTTTAATAGCGTGTCCGCATTAACAAAAAGAAATGAGGACGCCGGTACCTAAGAATGATTATCTATATAATTTCAACACCCATGTTATTGCAGTTTACAACTTTAGCACCAACGCTTGGAGAAATGTGGAAATCTTATTTCCAAAGGGATATTATTCGAGGGATAACAGTAATAATAATCTCTACTTAAATGGATTTTGTTATTGGGCGGCATCGTGAGGAATTTCTTTTAATGGAATTATTCTATCATTTCTCATGAGGGATGAGTTGTTTCAACAGATAAAAGGACTACATTTTCCTAAAATATTAAATTTGGAGATGCCACATTGAACGATGAGAATATACGATGATTGTCTCTCTGTACTGCGTACATGCAGTAGAGCTGGGACATTCTTTTAGCTTATGGATGATGAAAGGGGGTTTTGGAGCAAATATTTGATTTTTAATTTAAATTTGGTGTTAAGCTGACTTTTTTGCTAACTTTTAAAAAATATACAATTGGTAATTATTAGATAAGAACATAAAACTAATTAAATTTTAACCATAGTATTTAGCCATACACACATTGGTGGCAGAAGACTATGAAGAGTTGAGTACAAGTCAATTTAACACTAGATCCAAATCCCATAACTTGTGGACCTTTTATAAAAGCCTATAAATCACTTGAATTTTGGAGAAATGGTGAACGTTTTTTAGAATCATTTGAATTTCAACTGGTCTTATATGATTCTATGTACGAAAAAATAAAGGATCTTGGAATTACTGATTTATGTTTTCAATTTGTATTTTGAAAGAAAGTCTAACTATGGTCGAAGAAAAATATTGTAACCTGAACCCATACCCTTAAAGCTTAACGTGACACTATAATATACTCTTTCAAGTGAATGGATGTGTAAGATGTCCAGATGTCTAATGAATTAAGAGCATCAAATTACTAAATCTCTTAGTGTGAATTTTGATTTTTTAAAGAAAATGAAAATATTTGGTAGGATTATTTTGCTCCTTGTATGATAGAGTTGTGATTTTTATAGTTGATTTTATGAAAAAAAAATTTACATAGTCGTCTTTTAATTTGTTAAAATAATAAAATTATTGCAGGAACTCCAAAATGCAAGTGATAACTTATTTCTTCAGGTGGATACAGAAAGCAACCTCTTCCTTATTTTTTAAAAATTGCTGTCAAAATTAAAAAAATGAAATAAAATTTTTTAATTTATAAAATACTGTTAATTTGTCAAAATTTATGAATTAAAAAATTGCATTTAGCATTTCAACCATAATCTTAAAATAGCCTCAGATGTTAAATCATGAACGAAAAGCTAACCTTATTTGATCCCAACAAATTATTAATAAATAGTTACTGATAGAAATGTTTTTTAAAATTTTTTTATATATACTAATGGTCAATTTAGCTGCAAAGTTATAAAGCTCGCAGATGATTATCCAATTTCTTTCTCTAGTTAGATTTCATTTATTTTTCGTATTTATTCAAACTGCTGCCCTGTAAAGGTGACTCTATGGGGACAAGCCTACCTGAAGGCTAGAATATGTTGTCTCCGCCAAATTGTGTGTGATCTTTTTTGCTATAATTAAAGGCCAATTTCAGTTTATGGGAACTGTCTGCGCAGGTTCTTAGGCCAATTTCAGTTGAATATCATTTATAATTCATATTATAATATGCGTATATTTTTTTAATATGAACTTTTAAGGCAATAACGATTGGTCGGATAGGATCATTTTGCTATTTTCTCTTCTTACTATCTATTAATATGGGAGAAATCTCGACCATGTTCCGGAAACGTGGGTTGAGCAATTACTAATACTGTAACTTCTGAAAAAATATAAATGTGGTGTTAAACAAATGCAAAGAAAATAGAACACAATAATTTACGTGGTTCAGCGTAATGTCTACGTCCACAGGTAAAGACTGAAAAATAATTTTACTAACAATGAGATTTTACAAAAGTGAAAAAAACTCTCAAAAAACCCAACACCCAATACACCCAAATTTCTTAGCACCTAAGGAATTTCTCTACCAAAACTCACTTTGTAATCTCACAAATTTGGATGATTAACAAGTGAGGAATTGCACTCTATTTATAAGTAAAAATGGGGTGCACTATTGCACCAACTCTAACAAAATTGTCAACAAAAATTAGGCACCTACCATAGGAATTTGTCTTCAAATTTGCCTCTCCAAAGTTGAATGCATGCATGTGTTTGAATTTCAAATTTGAATTTTTCAACAGACCACACTGATTAATCACAATGATACTCTTTTGTGTTATGTTTAATTAAATAAATAAAAACAGGTATATTGTTACCTATTACTTGTGCGAGTGTTAGTTTAGATAAATATTATTGTCTTTTCCTAAAGAAGAAAATAAATAAATAAATAAATATTATTGTCTGTCCACGGGTTAAAAAATTGGGTTCATTTAACCATGTCAGCTTAATTATGTTCTCTGTTCTTATATATTTTCTAAAACAAACTCCACATATTGATTAGCTAATTCTTGCAGCTAGCAAGGGATCCCTGAATCATAATTTATTGAATAAACAATAAAAATTTAAAATTTCATTGTTTAAAATAGTCATATTGTGAAGTATGTAATTTTTTATTATGGATATTGTAAATTTGTGTTAAAATTTGATATAGTAATAAATATGATCAATGTTTTGGAGTGCTGGGTACTTTCCTAAAATTCTATCCCAAAATTTTATGTTAAAATTCTATTTCAAATTATGTAGCCTTCAATAACAAATTATTGAAATAATGTAATTAATTTACGTAATAAAAAATCATCAACTTAATAAGCGAGTTCACTAGTATTTGAAAGAGAACATAAAATTTTCGTGATGATTGCAGAAATCCTTTAGATGATATTCCTGACCATTCTCTATTAAAACAATCAAGACCACACTACCGAGCCAAAATGATGATCGTCTAGTAAGAAGATTCTTGCCATTACATTCAATTATGCAATTGATTTGTATAAATTTGATTTTTAAACCACATAGAATCAATTAAAAAAAAAATCTGTTGACATTTTCTATTTTGAGTCAATAAGAGAGAAAAAGAAAAAAAAAGCTATTTTTCTTTGCGCATCTTCTGAATTTAACATATTAACATATTATCAAATGAATAATTTCTATGCATATCGCTTAATTTATGAACAGAACAGGAAGTAAACGAACGAATTATTAAAGCAAATATTTAAAGAAGTAATGGAGGAATTGGATTAAGCTTTTCTGCACAAGTATGAATCAACCAATCATCATACTGTGCATGCTCACGTGGCAAGTAGTGAATTGATAAGGAGCATTGCTCCAGGACCACTAAAAACCTTTTTCTTTTGCGGCCAATAACAAACACAAACAACTTACAAATTTACGTCTTAGTATATAAGTATCATTAATTACCAAATAAATTGACCTTTTATCCAACCCAACCCAACTCATGTCCACCCCTGCCGATAATCTAAATTCATTTAAAATTCAAAGACAAATATTTGAGTTATTTAATCTCATTTAATCTTTTATCTAAATGAAAAAAAATTATAAATTCGAAATTTGATAACACAAAATATAATATGATATTTGACTATGGATTATGAGAATCACGTGAAGTGATATTGAAAGAGATTATATTTGCTTTTGAATTAACATAAAAATATATCAATTCTAAATGAACCAATTGAGTAACACCTTAATTGTAATTGTAATCGATGCTAATCTTAAATGATTTGTGTTAATTGTTCAAGCTCCCACATTATTATTTTAAATTGAACTATAATCGTTAATCCATTTTCTACTAATCTAAGATCAAACATTAGTCGTTGGTCCATCTTCTACCTGAATTTATATATATTTACATACTATTAATCATTGTCGATAGACTACATGCATTGCCACCAAATTAAAGGAATATATATATATATATATACACACACACACACACACACACACACACACACACACACACATATATATGTCGATTCAAGCACAGAGTATATCTTTAATTATATGTCATGAGAATTTATGCAACTTGATCACAGCTAGAAACATGACTGATTTGAATTTTCTTTTGATCTATGTGTTCACGAACAAAATGCAGATTAAGCTCAATGTGCTTTGTTTTGGAGTGATACTTAAGGTTGCTGGCTAGAACTTCTGCACTCTTGTTATCACAGTTAAGGATTGGAATATGTAACAGAGATACTCTCAACTCCTTAAGCAAATATGTAATCTGAAGCACTTCAGACATAGCCAATGCCAATGCCTTGTACTATGACTTTGTTGTGCTTCTGGAAACTATATGTTGCTTCTTTGATGACCATGAAATCAAGTTATCAACAAAATAAACATAAACCCTCCTATTAATTTTCTATCATCCAACTCTGAACCCTAATCAGCATCAGAGAATGCTGTGAGATTAAGTGTTCCAGTGGTGTAAAACTGCAAGCCATAATTTGTTGTGCACTACAAGTACCTCAGTAGTATTTTCCATGCTTGCCAATGAAACACTGATGGGGCAACAAGAAACTGAAGAAGTTTATTCAATGTGAAGGCAATTTCAGGCCTTGTTAATATAGAATTTTTCAGAGAACCAACTAACCTTCTGTAGAGCGAAGGATTTTCAAAAACAACACCTTTATCTTTAATTAGCTTCTCAATTAAACTCATAAGAGTTTGACAACTTTTGTTGTCTATCATCTGCTCTTTCTTAAGTAAATCCCCGACATACTTGTTCTGGGAAAGGTGCAGTTGTTCTACAAATGGAGTGACTTCAAGACCAAAAAAATAATTGAAATCTCTTAGATCTTTTAATGCAAACTCAGACCCCAGTTGATTGATGACCTTCTCTACAAGCTTGCTATCGGAGCCAGTAACCAAGATATCATCCGCATAAATGAAAACTACAACAATACCACTTGCTACATGTTAGATGACAATAAAGTATCTCACTTGGATGTGTTAAAACCCCTGTGGAATGATGAAGATTTTAGCCTATCATAGTAGGCTCGTGGAGCTTGTTTAAGCCGTAAAGAGCCCTACTCAGTTTGCATACATGTGAATTGAGGATGAATAAAACCCTCAGGTTGGTGCGTGAATACATGTTTAGTAAGAATGCATATTGGGGAAGGCATTATTGATATCAACTTGTCTAATTGACCAATTATTTACAACTGTAAGACTGAGGATAACTACGATGGTGCAGGGCTTGAGGGTTTTTAAAGAAGTCTACCCCTTGTGTTTAGCGAAAATCCATTGCAACTAATCTTGCTTTGTATTTAGAAATGCTACCATCAAGATTGTATTTAACCCTGAACACCCAATTGTTGCCAATAATTTTACTAGCTACCTCTTTATGAGCAAGAACCCAAGTATTGTTTTGCTTTAGAGCATCAAATTCTTCTAGCAAAACTGCTTTCTACCTAGTATCTGCTAAGGATGCTTTAATAGACTGTGGTTTAAGATCTTGAGTGAATTTCATATAGATTTTAGGCTTAAACACTCCAACTTTCGACTTAGTAAACATTAGATGTGTATTCTGAGCTGGTACTGATAGTAGCTGTTGAGTTGGATCAGAGGGTGTTGGTGCTAATGGTGTTTGACTATATTAAGAAATGGAGTTTGAAGAAGATGGATTAGAGTTGGCATAATCAGGTCCTGCATATGGAGCAAGCGGACTAGCAGAAGGCTGTGCAAAATTGCCATCTTGAATAACAGTTATGGAAATAAAGAACAAAAGTTAAAGGTGTGTGAAATCCTCATTGGATGACACATTTGGTTAGGTTTATATAAAGGAAAAATTTCAAAAAATGAAATATTTGAAAGTATCTAAGACTTTTAACTTGAGAGTTAAAGGAAAAATCCAACAATATCTCTTATAATTATTTACAAAGTTGGCATAATATCTACAACCATGTAGAGAAAGTAAGGGTGTTGGGAGCCAAAGGTCAGTGTGAACTAGCTGTCTAGGAGCTTTGGTTTTGATATCTGTTGAGTGGATATGTTATTGATGACCTTTACCATATTGACAGGTATTACAAAAATCAGGTTCAGATATAGAAGAGTTAAAAGGAAGAGAAGATAAATTAGGATGGCAAAATTTTTAATGAAACAAGTTTACTGACTTAGTTTTGTTCGCATGAAACTATGGAGTACAATTTTTATTTCTAGCTATATCAAGGAGATTACAAGTTGAATTATTGAAAACAGAAAGCATATATCTAAGTACATAAATGAGATTATAGGAATTAGAGATAAAGTCATTCTTTGATAGCAACTGATGCAGTCTTCCTCTAGTAATCGTTTGAGCCAGATGCGTTTCCTTTTTCTTGTCCTTTATAAAACACATATTGGCAATAAATTCAATGGTTATGTGGTTATTTTCAAGTAATTTGGAAATAGTTATGATATTTTTTTATAAGACTAGGCATAAACTAAACATCTCTTCAATGTATAACTGAATTACATGATGTATAAAGACATGTATAACTAATATGTGATATGTGTAACCCTTGGCCATTACAAACATGTAACAGTTGATTACTTGAATATTCATTCCCAATGTTTAAGTTCTGCAAGTTGTTGAGATGATATATGGCAACACTGTCAATGTACCACCCTTGGCCAATCACGATCTTCCCCGGTTGCAAGATAAGCAGCTATTGGTGAGTTTTGATATGGATTATAGAAAGGAACTTAGTCCTTGTTGTAACTGTTATGCACTCAGCAATAGTGTGCTTCGGCTTAAAGCATATTTGACAAATCACAGCAGCAGTAGTTGGATCCAAGGCTCATTTGGCATTGGGAAATCCTCTATTATGACCAAAATTTCAATGTTATTGTTGCTTTTACCTTGACCTTATAGATAATTTCTAGATGTTGCACCATTCTAGTTTCTTTCTTACAATACTTGTAATTCTTATTTCACTAGTAAAATATTTCCTTCTGTTTTCGCCCGTGGACGTAAGCTAAAAGCTGAACCACGTAATTTCTGTTATTATCTTTTATGCTTGTTCTTTATTTCTTCTAATTTTATTTTAGCTGCGGTCCTGCTTCACCCACCAATTTCCTAACAGTGGTATCAGAGCTATTGATTATATTTTTTTGGAGTCAGGTACTGTTTACGTAAGGGGTACTATTCATATATATATGGCACTATTCACGTATATGGTACTGTTCACATATACAGTACTATTCACATGAAACGGTGGGAGCGATCCAAGAATTTTACGATGCAAAGTAGGGAATAATGGTGTGAGTAAAACAACTGTGTGGTTTTTGTACATATCTAGGAAAGTTCTATCACAAAGGAGATAAGAGCTTAAGGAGTCTGTGTTTTAAATGAGACCATTTTGACCCCTCTAGTCTTTCTTGAGAACTTTCCTGGTGTGCATTCTCACACATACTCACAACTATTCAAGGAGGTACACTAGCTTGTGTGCGGTATTTATCAATAAAATGGCGTCAAAGTATGAAATTAAGAGTTTAATGGAAATAATTTTTCATTGTGAAAAATGAAAATAAAAGCTGCATTAAGGAAAAATAATTACTTGGCAGCAATTGGAGAAAGGCCCATAGAGATAACTGATGACAAGTGGAACAAAGTAGATGGCAACGCCATTTCTGATCTACACTTGGCACTTGCAGACGGAGTATTATCCAGTGTGGCAGAGAAAAATACAGTGAAGGAAATATGGGATACTCTCACAAAATTGTATGAGGCCAAATCACAACACAACAAAATCTTCTTGAAGAGGAAACTTTATACTCTTCGAATGGCGGAATCTACAATGGTGACCGATCACATCAACACCTTGAAGATTCTATTTTCACAACTCACAACGTGTGGTCATAATATAGAGGAGAATGAAACGTGCAGAGCTTCTACTTTAAAGTCTACCAGATTCGTATAATCAACTCATCATTAACCTAATGAACAATAATCCAGCGGACAATCTAGTTTTCGTTGATGTTGCAGCCTCCGTATTAAATGATGAGAGCAGACGGAAAAATAAGAAAAACAGACAAGTAAGTTCGCAGCAAGCGGAGGCGCTATTGGTGACGAGAGGGAGATCAACGAAATGTGGCCCCAGTGGGAGTCAAAATCATGGTATATCAAAATCCAGAGTAAGAAGAATGTTAAATACTCTAATTGTGGCAAGAAAGGGCACGTCAAGAAAGAGTGTTAGAGTAATCAGAAGAGAAGAGAGGGTAAAAAACCTGAGTCATCAAATGCTCAGGGGTGTGTAGCAAGTACCTCAGATGATGGCGAAATACTCTACAGCAAGGCAACAACCGTTTCAGAAGGCAGACTGTCTGATGTCTGGCTTATAGACTCAAGAGCTACTTGGGACATGACCTCTAGGAGAGAATGGTTTCACACATATTAACCTATCTCAGGAGGATATGTTTATATAGGTAATGATCATGCCTTGGAGATCGTTGGTATTGGTACTACCAAAATAAAAATATTTGATGGTTTAATTCGCACAATTAGAGAGGTAGGACATATCAATGGCTTGAAGAAAAATCTATTGCCTTTGGGACAAATGGATAGTCATGGTATAAAACTCATATGGAGAATGGAATTATAAAGATTGTTAAAGGAGCGCTTGTATTGATGAAAGCAGAAAAGATCGGTGCTAATCTATTCATGCTTAAAGGAGAAACACTACAAGAGGTTGATGCGTGTGTCATGTCAAATGGAGAAGAATCAACGATGATGTGGCATCTCAAACTTGGCCACATGTCAGGATAAGGTTTGAAGATTCTCTCTGAGTGAAAATTGCTTCCGGGGCTCAAATCGGTAAGTTTACCATTTTGTGAGCATTGTGTTACAAGTAAACAACATAGATTAAAATTCAATAGATCTATTGCTAGAAGTAAATACATTCTAGACTTAATTCATTCTGATGTTTGGGAATCACCGGATATATCCATGGGAGGTGCAAAGTACATGATGAATTTCATTGATGATTATTCCAAAAGATATTGGGTGTATCCAATTAAGAAAAAGTCAGATGTATTTCGAGTGTTTAAAGAATACAAATCGCGGGTAGAACTTGAATATAGTAAAAAGATCAATTCCTTGAGGATGGATAATGGTGGAGTGTATACAGACGATGGGTTTCTTGCTTTTTATAAGTAAGAAGGTATTCAGAGGCAGTTCACGGTGGCATACACTCAACAAAATGGAGTGTCAGAGCGAATAAACAGAAAATGTATATTTATAAAGGAGAAAATCTTTATTTTACATTTCAAGTCTTACAAACAGCCCTTATTTTTATGTATTTAAGTTTTTTGTAATTTAATTATGTGTGTTTTATTTTATATTTTATGTATTTTAGGACATCATAGTCATTTCACAATAAACGAGAGATCAAACGGCAAAATGGACATCACTTTTGAACTCAGGACGGTCGAAAACCTTAGGAGCAGTATAAAAGGAAAAATGGTACTGTTCACATGTACGATATTGTCTACGTTACTGTTCACGATAAGTCCTTAGCACCATATTGATTAGAGTGTGGTTTATGAGGTGTGGATTCCCCCCTCATGATTTAATTGGCATTAATAAAGAATATTTAGCCCATGATGCATGCTGATATGGATCTAGATACCCAAGTACGTCAATTTAATAAATTTTCACTTTAATTTTTTCTTGCCATTTTAATTTAAGTTTTAGAATATTCCAAATCAATTTCACCAAAAATCCAACCACCCATTTACAAAATTAATTCTACACACAATTAAAATCCACTTCCTCATGGGATCAACACTCACCATCATTAGTTTATTCTACAATAGATTTGTGCGCTTGCGAGTTCAATAAAATTTGCACAACAAGTTTTTAGCGTCGTTGCCGGGGTAGCTAATTATCCAAATTGGAGTGGGTCAAGATGATAAATTGACAAAGAAAAAGTTTATTTTTTAAATGCTCAAACGGGTTAACTATAGATATTTGATAAAAGGAATGACTAGAAAGGCTCAAACGGATCAAAGATAATTTTTCCATTGTCTTTTAGGGCTCTAAATAATCTTCCATATCTACTAGTTAGATGGGCCTCCAAATGTAGCAACACATTGTTTTTCTTCTTTTTTTTTATTTTACAATTTTTTTAAGGGTTAACTCAAAAGAAATTTAAAGATCGTGTATAAAATAATAAACTGCTAAGCTATATAAAGAATGGGCAAAATGGTTACTCTTCAAGAAAAATAATAGGCTCAAAAACTCACTTAGTACTTATTATGACATGTTCATTCCTTTAAGCAACTCATATTTGTCTCCAACATCAACATATAGAGTAACAAACATAGTGTAACATCACTTAAGACCAAAGATAATACAAACACTAAAATATGAAATTAATTATGTCATCCAATATTAAAGCAAATCACACAATTTTTTTAAACAACATTATACCCCACAACCTATCCTAAACATGCAGAAATGTGAAAAGGATGCATAAAAACTCATTAGAAAAGTTACACTTAAAATGACAAAAAAAGAAAATGATTTTTTTTTATACTAAGAAGATGCATTTCTAGAGGCACTACACTCCATATTCAACCATCTTTTACTCAAAACTTTGAAAATATATATATTTATAGATGAGAAATTAAAAAGAAGAAGAAAAATAAACATCAAAACTTAATAAAGAAAAAGAAAACGTCTGAATTTTTTTGTTTTTATTTTTATTTTTTCAAACGATGAAGTGGCGTTTTTAGATCTATTGTAGAATACACTAATGGTGACGAGTGTCGATCCCACGAGGAGGTGGATTTTAATTGTGTGCAGAATTAATTTTGTAAATGGGTGGTTGGATTTCTGGTCAAATTGATTGGGAACATTCTAAAACTTAAATTAAAATAGCAAGAATAAATTGAAGTGAAAATCTATTAAATTGACGTACTTGGGTATCTGGATCCGTATCAACATGCACCATGGGCTAAATATTCCTTATTAATACCAATTAAATCATGAATCATACTCTAATCAATATGGTGCTAAGGGCTTATCATGCCAAATAAAAATAACCTTGTACTAAGGAGTCGGTGAAACCAGGGCGGTATCTAGATAAGATTATTATTATTTGTCAACGAAAAGTCAAAACATCTACAAAAACTGGAGGGGAAGCGAAAATAAATTTACTAAATAAAGTCCATGACACATGTTAAGACTTCACTTTCAACCTAAGCTTGAAAGAAAATTAGCTACTCATAATTAAACTAGGGGCAAAATAAAAATTTATTAAAATACATAAAAAATACAGATAGAGAAAGAATTACAGAAAATAGAGTCCAAAAATAGATTCCTTCTCAATCTTGTATTTTCTACGTATTTTAATAAATTCTCATTTTGCCCCTAGTTTAATTATGAGTAGCTAATTTTCTTTCAAACTTGGGTTGAAGGTGAAGTCTCAACATGTGTCATGGGCTTTATTTGGTAAATTTATTTTCTCTTCGCCTCTAGTTTTTGTGGATGCTTTGACTTCTCGTCAACAAATAATAATATTCTTTTCTAGATACCGCCCTGGTTTCACCAGCTCCCAAGTACAAGGTTATTGTTATTTGACACGATAAGCCCTTAGCACTATATTGATTAGAGTGTGGTTCATGAGGTGTGGATTCCCCTCTCATGATTTAATTGGCATTAATAAAGAACTGGGCAGAAGCAGCCAAAGCTGACTGTTATATAGTAAATCGATCGCCATCTACAACTATTGGGCTGAAGACAACGATTGAGATGTAGACTAGAAAGCCAGTTGATTATTCCTACCTACATGCATTTGGATGTCCTGTGTACGTGATATACAATACCCAAGAAAGAACAAAGCTAGACGCAAAATCTAGAAGATGTATCTTCTTAGGGTATGCTAATGGAGTAAAAAGGTATCCTCTGTGGGACCCCACAGCCTATAAGATCGTCATCAATAGGGATGTTATCTTTGTAGAAGATCAACTGTAAAGGAGAGATGAGGATAATGGCACTACAAAAGAAAAGTTAGAGACTGTTGTTGTGCAAATTTTATTGAACGCGCAAGCGCACGAATCTGTTATAGTATAGATTTAATGGTGCGAGTGTCGATCCCACGAGGAGGTGGATTTTAATTATATGTAAAATTAATTTTGTGAATGGGTGGTTGGAATTGTAATGGAAATAATTTGGA
Organism: Citrus glauca; assembly: GCA_029633175.1. Classification (NCBI taxonomy): domain Eukaryota; kingdom Viridiplantae; phylum Streptophyta; class Magnoliopsida; order Sapindales; family Rutaceae; genus Citrus; species Citrus glauca. The sequence continues at coordinate 21,036,125 of JAQOOD010000005.1, forward strand.
TTATCCTAAACTTGGAATTGAAATGGCGAGAATAAATTCTAAAATTAAAATTTAAATGGCGAGAATAAATTGAAGTTAAATCTATTGAAATGACGTACTTGGGTATCTGGATCCGTACCAACATGCATCATGGGCTAAATATTCCTTATTATTACCAATTAAATCATGAGAGGGGAATCCACACCTCATGAACCACGCTCTAATAAATACGGTGCTAAGGGCTTATCGTGCCAAATAATAATAACCTTATACTAGGGAGCCGGTGAAACCAGGGCAGTACTAGACAAGATTAGTATTATTTGTCGACGAGAAGTCAAAACATCCACAAAAACTAGAGGGGAAGAGAAAATAAATTTACCAAATCAAGCCCATGACATATGTTGAGACTTCACCTTCAACCCAAGCTTGAAAGAAAATTAGCCATTCATAGTTGAACTAGGGGCAAAATGGAAATTTATTAAAATACGAAGAGAATACAAGATAGAGAGAGAATTACAGAAAATGAACCCTAAAAATGAATTCAGAGGTGCCAAATTAGGGGGGGAGGCCCCCTTTTTATAGTTACATCGAGTAAATCATGGCCATCGGATTAAAAACAGTTTGGACGCTCAGGATTTCGCCACGTCATCAGCCACTATTTGCACAGTACAGTCAACAACCACTATTTGCACAGTAACGACAACAGTACCCGTATATGTGAATAGTTCCGTACATGTGAACAGTACCGTACATGTGAACAATGTCATTTTTCCTTTTATACTCCTCTTAAGGTTTTCGACCGTCCCGAGTTCAAAAATGATGTCCGTTTTGTCATTTGATCTCTCGTTTATTGTGAAATAACTATGATGCCCCCTAAAATACATCAAATACTTAATTAAAATAAAATACACATAATTAAAGTACAAGAAATTTAAACACATAAAAGTAATGGTTGTTAGCAATACTTGATATATAAAATAACGATTTCTCCTTTATAAATATGCACTTTCTAACACTCAACAACTGTGCCAATATGTGTGGAAAATAATCTAGAACATTCAAATTCTTTTGAAGCAGCACTAGAGCACGAGGAACAAGAACCAATCGAGATCGAGACTCTAGAAGTTTGTCGGTCAACCTATAAGAGACAACTGCTGGCATGACATTCGGAGTATGTCACAGAGATCAATTTTGCGTACTGTCTTCTAACAGAGGATAGAGAGCCATCAACTTTCCGTAAAGCTTTAGAAAGCTCGGATGTTTCTTTATGGATGATAGCAATGCAGGAAGAAATTGAATCTCTACACAAGAACAAGACATGGGAACTTATACCACTACCACGTGGGAGAAAAACCATTATAAACAAGTGGGTCTACAAGATCAAACGTCATTGGCAATGACCAAGTGGAGCCGTATCATGCGAGATTGGTGGTGAAAGGATATACTTAGAAAGAAGGTATTGACTGTAATGAGATATTTTCTCCGATAGTTCGACTCACAACAGTTAGAGTAGTCTTGGCAATGTGTGCTACATTTGACTTACATATAGAGCAGTTAGATGAGAAAACTGCATTTCTCATGGAAAACTTGAAGAAGAAATATATATGTTCCAAACAGAAGGTTTTCCAGAAACAGGAAAGGAAAACTTGGATTGCAGGTTGAACAAATCTCTATACGGTCTCAAACAGGCGCCGAGGTGTTGGTATAAAAGATTTTATTCCTTTATTATGAGCCTTGGATACAACAGACTTAGTTAAGACCATTGTACATATTACAAGAGGTTCGAAGATAGTGATTTCATCATTTTGCTGTTGTATGTGGATGACATGTTGGTAGCAGGCCCCAACAAAGATCGAGTCCAAGAATTGAAGGCAAAATTGGGTAGGGAGTTTCGAATGAAGGACTTGGGACTAGCAGACAAGATTATAGGGATGCAAATTCACCAAGACAAAAATGACTTGAAGATTTGGCTTTCTCAGAAGAACTACTTGAAGAAAATCTTGCTACGCTTCAACATGCAAAATTGTAAGTCAATTTCTACCCCACTTTCTATTAATTTAAAATTATCTTCAAGTATGTGTCCTAGCAATGAAGTGAAGAGGAATGAGATGTCTCGAGTACCGTATGTGTCAATAGTGGGAAGTTTGATGTTCGCTATGATATGTACAAGACCGGACATTGCACAAGCAGTGGGAGCAATCAGTCGATACATGGCGAATCCTAGTGGAGAGCATTGGATAGCTATGAAGAGGATTTTGAGATACATCAAAGGAACCTTAGATGTGGCATTATGTTATGGAGAATCAGAGTTTACTGTCAGGGGCTATGTGGATTCAGATTCTGCAGGAGATCTTAATAAAAGAAAATCCATTATGGTTATGTGTTAACACTTGCGGGAGCAGCTGTAAGCTGGGTTTCGAAACTGTAGACCATTGTGGCTTTATCTACAACAGAAGCAGAATACATGGCAGCTACACAAGCTTGCAAGGAAGCTATTTGGATACAAAGGTTATTAGAGGAGCTTGGGCACAAACAACAGAAAATCCCGAGTTTTGTGACAGTCAGAGTGTCTTGCACATTGCAATTAATCCAGCTTTTCATTCTAGGACAAAGCACATAAGAGTTCAGTATCACTTCGTTTGAGAAGTAGTGGAAGACAGAAATGTGGATTTATAGAAAATCCATACGAACGAGAACCTAGCGGATGTTTTGACTAAGCCAATCAATATTGACAAGTTTGTTTGGAGTAGATCCTCTTGTGGCCTAGTATCAACATAGGCAACATAATTATGACGACGCAAAAAGGATGATGTGGAGATTGATTGATTCACAATAAAATCTCCAAGTGGGAGAATGTGGAAAATAGCACCACCTTTTCTAGACACCATTTTGAAGAAGAATGTGGCTGTTGCTGCATTCTTTGAATCAAAGAAAACAAGAAAAAGGATTTGGTGCCGAGCAAAGAAAAAAAAAGAGAGAAGAAAAAAAAGGGATGCCGGGCAGAAGAAGGAAAAGAAAAAAATATAATAAAATATTAAATGAACAATAGCCAAAACTTTAGTTATAAATAGAGAGGCTCCCTCCTCATTTTATTCATTCTATTTTTACCTTAAGTTTCTCTTCTCTGTTTTGTAAAAGAGAAAGAGTTGTGTGAGAGATTAAGATTTTTAAAACTCTTGTGTAATTAGTGAGAGATTTGGTGTATTGGGATTTTGGGTAGTGAGCAAAAATATTACAATACTTGTAATCCTTATTTCACTAGTAAAATATTTCCTTCTGTTTTCGCCCATGGATGTAGGCTAAAATCCGAACCACGTAATTTCTAGTATTCTCTTTTGTGCTTGTTCTTTATTTCTTCCAATTTTATTTTAGCTGTGGTCATGCTTCACCCACCAATTTCCTAACATGGCATTTATAAAGATGAATGAAAAAATCCAAAAGAATTTTTGCACCTTGCAATTATGATACAAAATTATAAAAACTTTCCTGAAGGCTAGTGGATGAAAAACAAATTGATAATTTCATTATAAAGCCATCTGTAATATATTCAGCAGTTTGTAATTTAATGTTAGCAAGGTTGATCAGAATTAGTCCCCTTATGTTGTCACCATTTGGTATTATATAAATGGGCGTGAGAAAAGGAAAAAAAAAAGTGATTGAAGAAGAAGAACAAGAAGAAGAAAAGTTATAGGAGAAATTAATATAAGGGCTATTTTTGGATTTTTTTAAAGATTTATAGAGTAACTTTTTAAAAAAATTTACATTGCATGTCTGTTGAGAAAATGGGTATGGAGAGTAAAATTTTGGGATCAAATAGATAACCCTTTTTATTAAAATTTCGAAAAATTGATTTCAAACAATTCAATGGTGGATAAATAACCATCGTCTAACAATATCGCCTATTTCAAAAGGCTGAAGCTGTAAATTTATATTGTATATTCAATAAATTATGAACCATAGATCACTTGCTAACTCCAAGAATGAGCAAATCAATATGCCAAATTTGTTTCAGAAAATTATCCAATAAGAGTGAGCAAAATTCAGTTGCCACACAATAATTATTTATTTCCTCTTGCTGGGAAACATGGTACACGTAAATAGACAAAGAAAATCTCGTGTATCTCAAGAGATCATATCAATTGAACGAAAACAAACTAACACTTGCATGATTGATAGGTAAAACAATACCCATATTTTTATTCAGTTAAACACAGCAGAAAAGAATAACAATTTAATTAACCGGTGCGGTCGGCATTTCTCCCATATTGAGGGACAACAAGAAAATCAAGATCCTCATTTGCAATGCCATCATCTGAAATGCTGAGAAGTGGAAATAGTGCAACGACCCCTTCCGACCAACTGTTATCTCCTGAAAATTTATAATAGAAAACTTAGTCGTAGATACACATTTCAAAATAAGAACCGTAATTCAACTGAAAATGGCCTAAAAACCTGCACAAGTAGTTTCCATATTCTTCAAATCACAAAGATCTCCGCTTCGGGAATCAAAACTCAAGAAGTAATCAAGTTGCTTCTGCGAGTTTTCGCTAATTTCGGGTTTGGTGAAATATACATATATGGTCTCTATATATATAGACTGAAGTAGCAGACAATAGTGCCAAGGTCGGTGATTGGGGCGTATTTAATTATTTACAAGACGAACTAACAGCATTACTTAATACCACCTTTTCTTTGAAAATACTACGTTGTTTTCTGAAACATTTTTTAATGGCTCAGAAGCATCTCATGGCAGATAATTGAAGAGATGTAGTCGTTGCTGGACTCAACAAACATATTCCTTTAATTTGCTGGCACTATGTATAGTCTATCAGCAATAATTCATAATATGTAAATATATAAATTCAAGCAGATACCAGATCAACGGCTGATGCTTAGATTAGTAGAAAACACGAGGGAGCTAGCTAGGATCATGGACAGCTAACACAAATCGTTCAAGGTCAGCATCAAAATTAAGTTTACAGTTGGAATTAAGGTTCATTCAGAATTGATACCTTTTAATATTAATTTATACGGAAATACAATCTCTTTCGATATCACTTCACGTGATTCTCGTAATCCAAAGTCAAATATCATAATATATTTGATGTTATCAAATTTCTAATTAATGACATTGTCACTGTTGGCGCCTTGAATTTATATATTTATTATATATGTTGTGTTGTACATATATTTTTACTAAATTGGACTCAATGACATAAACGAATGGGTTTCACCGCTGCTCGAAAGCAGCCAAAAACGTCCACACGAAGCTGAGGTTTCTAGCGCAAAAGGTCACCACAATTGGCGCGAACTGCTGGATTTCTAACCTGGTACCACCAGGATTTTGCTCCTCACGGTAGTGGCCGGCGAGCCTCAAACTCCTGGTTCTCGATCTTGCAGTATGTATTTCAGCCTCATGCCCGTAGGTCTCAATTTTATAATACGGACCACAGCCTCATGCTCATAGGGCTCATTCTTGGTAATACATATTTCGATCTCATGTGCCCATATTTTTATCTTTTTTTTAATCAAAACATCAATAAAACTACTTAATACGCCCAAATTTTTGAAGAAACAAAAACAAAATCAGGGCATATATACTTACAATTATGGTCAAGTCAAGATGTAAATAGATTCTTTAACACAATTTTATTTATGATTAGTTTTTATTTAATTTAACACATGTTCAATATTGGGAACGTGCACCTAAAACAACTTGCGATCGACCGAGAACGTGATGGCAAGAAAGGAAGCATAATGAAGAAGTGGAATAGGTTTAAGACGTGACGTTAACTTTTTTTAGTTAATTATTAAAATCAGGAAAAGAATGCTATTTTTGCTGTACTTTTATTTTATTTTTTGAAAAATTAAAAGGGTTACACGGTTCTAGTGAAAATCTTTCAAAATATTGATTTTCTTCTCGTTCAATTAAGGAACTGTTTGATTTTTTGAAAATAAAAATAAAAATAAAACATGCCATTTAGATACTATCATTCAGATTTACACAGACATTAACTAAATTCATATCTATTCAGATTTCAGATAAAAAAAATAAATGCAATCCAAGTATTGTTTAAGTTACTAGAAATTATTTTTTAATGGTTTAAGGCCGAGAATTACATGTTAAATAATGGGTCTGTGATAATAGGTGTTCATAGTAATTATGCTATATTAGCTCATCATAAACTGTCTTTAATAATAATTCTGAGAATCTTTGTAATAATCTATTTTGTGAAGGGTGGTGCTGTTTGAACTCACAAAAAAAGTCTTAACAATGATAATTTCACAATAATTTTAAATTATCTAGTATGACAATTACCATTAAGGACCAAAACAAAAACAAAAAAAAGAAGAAGGCTGTAGTTGCTAGGTAGTGAATGAAAATTCTGCATAAACTAATAACAATTCTCTGCGTCTTGTGAGGATACACAATCAAATACCAAAATCAAACAGTAGAAATGAAAAATGACAATCTTTAATGCTTTAAGAAAAATAGTTTCCTTGATACGTGTAACTAACAATTATTTAAGCTGATTTGAACTCTATGGCATTTATGGAGATGAATGAAAAAGCAAAGAATTTTTTAATCCTTGCAATTATGATACAAAATTATAAACGCTTTCATGAAGGCCGGTCGACGAAAAAGAAATCCATAATTGTATTGTAAACTCATCAGTAATATATTCAGTAATTTTTTGGCTCAAAAATTTTAATTTATTGACAATCATGAAGTCTTTAATGTTTAGCAAGGTTGATCAAAGTTAGACCCCTTATGCTGTTTTCATTTTAAAATAGTGCAAGGACCCCTCCGACCCGCTGTTATCTCCTGAAAATCTATGATAGAAAACTTGATCGTAAATACACATTTTAAAATAGGAATTATAGGTTAAATGATATTCAACTGAAAATGGCCTAAAAACCTGCGCAATTAGTTTCCATATTCTTCAAATCACAAAGGTCTCTGCTTCCGGAATCGAAAATCAAGAAGTAATGAAGTTGCTTCTGCGAGTTTTAGCTAGTTTCGGGCTTGGTGAAATGCACGTGTATGGTCTTTACATTTACATAGAATGAAGTAGCCGACAATAGTGCCGGGTCCCCCCGGGGGGGGGGGGGGGCGTATTTAATTAGTTATAGACAAACTGATAGCAATTGGTGCGTATTTAATTAATCGTAGACAAAACTAATAGCAATAGAAAATACATCATTCCTTTCAAAATATTAAGTTGTTTTCTGAAACATTTTTTAATGTCTCACAAGCATCTCATGGCAGATAATTGAAGATATATAGTCTGTGCTCGACTCCACGTATATATTCCTGTAATTTGCTGGCAATATATATAGTTTATCAGCAATAATTAATAATATGTAAATATATAAATGCAAGGAGATGACAGATCAACGGCTGATGCTTAGGTTAATAGAAAACCCGAGGGAGCTCGCTCAGATCATGGACAGCTAACACAAATCGTTCGAGGCCAGCATCGAAATTAAGGTTACAAATAGAATTAAGGAGCTACTTAATTGGTTCATTCAGAATCGATATCTTTTTATATTAATTAAAATGAATTTGATGTGGTTGTAAGAGATAAAGTTATATTAGTAGCTCAAGGATACAACCAAAAAGAAAAAATTGATTTTGATGAAAACTTTGCACCTGTAGGTAGATTATAAGGCATTAGGATGGTCTTGGCATTTACATGTTATAAGGTTTTCATTTTGTAACAAATGACTTTTAAAAGTGCCTTTCTAACTTGTTACATCATGGAAGAAGTTTATGATAAATAAACCCTAGATTTGAAAAGGGAAATTATCCACCGTCGACCCGTTTTTTTTTCAAAAATACACAAATCTTTTTTTTTTTGCAACACTCTACCTGAAGTTAATATTTTTTTTCATTGGTCCACTCTCGTTATAACACTGTTAGAACTTTGTTGACATCGTAAGGGTAAAATTGTCATTACACAATGACTTAGTAGTGGACAAGTGCAAAACAATATAATTTCAAGTGGAGTTCAACAAGAAAGATATTAAGAATTGTGTATTTTTAAAGAAATACGAAAAAATAGGTGGTCGATTGATAATTTATCTTTTACATTTGAGGGTAAAAAAGTCATTTACACAATATTCCGTTAGTTTTCTTAATGGTCTCTAAATGAAAGTGGATGAGTGAAAAGAAATTTAACTTCTGGTGGATTGCTGTAAAAAAAAAAGAATTATATATTTTTGAAAAAGTTAGAAAAAACAGGGTGGACGGTGGATAATTTCCTTTTGGAAAATAAAAAAATTTTAAATCATGTTTACAAGTTGCCTAAAGCTTTATATGGTTTAAAATAAGTACCTAGAGCATGGTATAAAAGACTTAGTAGATTTCTTTCTGAAAATGTTTTTCAACGGGTCCATTAATTAGTCTTTGTTAAGGAATTTTCATCTTGTATGAGCAAAGAATTTGAGATGAGCATGATGAGAGAGTTAAAATACTTCTTTGGACTACGAATAGGACCAAAAAAATGAATCTTCATCAACCAAGTTTAATATTTGAGAAATTTACTCAAAAGGTTAAAATTTAAAAATGGAAAGGGTAAAAGTAGTCTGATGAGCTTAACAATCAAACTTGATAAAGAGGAAAAAGCTAAAGAAGTTGATGTCAAAATATATCGAGGTATGATCAAATTTTTACATTATTTGGCTGCTAGTACGTCAGATATCATGTCTAGTGTATGTTTATATGCAGGATTTCAATCATGTCCTAAGAAATCTCACTTGTTTACTCTGAAAGGAATTTTCTGTTATTTGAGAGGAACAATTGATCTTGGTTTTTGGTATTCTGAAGGAACTCATATAGATTTAACTTGTTATTGGGAAATTAAAAATTTAAAAATTTGAATATATATATATATATATAGAGGAGAAATTAAAAAGAAGAAGAAAAATAAACATCAAAACTTAATAAAGAAAAGAAAAAGTCTGAATTTTTTTGTTTTTATTTTTATTTTTTCAAACGATGAAGAGACGTTTCTAGATCTATTGTAGAATAGACTAATGGTGACGAGTGTCGATCCCACGAGGAGGTGGATTTTAATTGTGTCTAGAATAAATTTTGTAAATGAGTGGTTGATTTCTGGTGAAATTAATTTGGAATATTCTAAAATTTAAATTAAAATAGCAAGAATAAATTGAAGTGAAAATCTATTAAAGTGACGTACTTGGGTATCTGGATCCGTATCAACATGCACCATGGGCTAAATGTTCCTTATTAATACCAATTAAATCATGAGGGGGAAATCCATACATCATGAACCATACTCTAATCAATATGGTGCTAAGGGCTTATCGTGCCAAATAATAATAACCTTGTACTAAGGAGCCGGTGAAATCAGGACGGTATCTAGACAAAATTATTATTATTTGTCAACAAAAAGTCAAAACATCCACAAAAACTAGAGGGGAAGAGAAAATAAATTTACCAAATAAAGCCCATGACACATGTTGAGATTTCACCTTTAACCCAAGCTTGAAAGAAAATTAGTTACTCGTAATTGAACTAGAGAAAAAATAAAAATTTATTAAAATATGTAGAAAATACAAGATAGAGAAAGAATTACAAAAAATGGAGTCCAAAAATAGATTCCTTCTTTATCTTGTATTTTCTACGTATTTTAATAAATTCTCATTTTGCCCCTAATTCAATTATGAGTAGCTAATTTTCTTTCAAGGTTGGGTTGAAGGTGAAGTCTCAACATGTGTCATGAGCTTTATTTGGTAAATTTATTTTCTCTTTCCCTCTAGTTTTTGTGAATGTTATGACTTCTCGTCAACAAATAATAATATTATTGTCTAGATAGCGCCCTGGTTTCACTGCCTCCCTAGTACAAGATTATTATTATTATTATTTGACACGATAAGCCCTTAGCACCATATTTATTAGAGTGTGGTTCATGAGGTGTGGATTCCCCTCTCATGATTTAATTGGCATTAATAAAGAACTGGGCAGAAGCAGCCAAAACTGTATGTTATATAGTAAATCGATCGCCATCTACAATTATTAGGCTGAAGACAGCGATTGAGATGTGGACTGAAAAGCTAGTTGATTATTCCTACCTACATGCATTTGGATGTCCTATGTACGTGATATACAAAGCCTAAGAAAGAACAAAGCTGGACGCAAAATCTGATGGAGTAAAAGGGTATCGTCTGTGGGACCCTACTGCCCATAAGATCGTCATTAGTAGAGATGTTATCTTTATAGAAGATCAACTGCAAAGGAGATATGAGGATAATGGCATTGCAAAAGAAAAGTCAGAGACTGTGCCAGTATATGTGGAAAATAATCTAGAAGATTCAGATTCTTCCAAAGCACGAGGAACAAGAACCAATTGAGACCGAGGCTCCAGAAGTTTGTCAGTCAACTCGTGAGAGACGACCGCCGGCGTGACACTCGGAGTATGTCAAAGAGATCAATGTTGCGTACTGTCTTTTAACAGAGGATAGAGAGCCATTAACTTTCCATAGAGCTTGAGAAAGCTCAGATGTTGCTTTGTGGATGACAGCAATGTAGGAAGAAATTGAAGCTCTACACAAGAACAAGACATGGGAATTTGTACCACTGCCACATGGAAGAAAAGCCATTAGAAACAAATGGGTCTACAAGATCAAAAGTGATGGAAATGATCAAGTGGAGCGGTATCGTGCGAGATTGATGGTGAAAGGATATGCTTAGAAAGAATGTATTGACTTTAACGAGATATTTTCTCCAGTAGTTCGGCTCACAACAATCAGAGTAGTCTTGGCAATGTATGCTACATTTGACTTACATATAGAGCAGTTAGATGTGAAAACTGCATTTCTTATGAAGAACTTGAAGAAGAAATATATATGCTCAAACCAAAAGGTTTTGCAGAAACAAAAAAGAAAAACTTGGATTGTGGTTGAACAAGTCTCTATACGGTCTCAAACAGGCACCGAGGTGTTGGTATAAAAGATTTGATTTCTTTATTATGAGCCTTGGATACAACAGACTTAGTTCCGAGTATTTTACATATTACAAGAGGTTTGAAGATAATGATTTCATCATTTTCCTATTGTATGTGGATGACATGTTGGTAGCAGGCCCCAACAAAGATCGAGTCTAAGAATTGAAAGCACAATTGGCTAGGGAGTTTCGACTGAAGGACTTGGGACCAGCAAATAAGATTCTAGGGATGCAAATTCACTGAGACAGAAATAACATGAAGATTTGGCTTTCGTACAAGAACTACTTGAAGAAAATCTTGCGACGCTTCAATTGAAGGACAACATTTGTCCATGAGGTTCCTAATAACGCAACTATTGTGCAGTAAAATTAAAACAGATGGCGGAAGCTCTAGAAACCTCGGATCGACTTCATTCAAAAACGAAAATCAAGAGGAAAGATTGAAGTTTAATTACCTCACTTGTAGTTTCAGAAATGACTTCGTGAAGTAGGAGAAAATGACTGAAAACAGCAAGCTCCGAACACTGTCCAGAAAAACAGCTCTGCACGAACAGCTTCTGTTTTGCCACGATCTGAGATCCTTTAAGCACCCCAATTGTGATGCCTCTAATCAGTACACACTTAGAAATGTTCTAGGAGTTTAGAGGATTTGGAATCTCGAAATTTCATTAAGAAATGAGAGAGATAATGAAGGAACATGAATGCTAGCTCATGTTGATTCCTTCCACCAAATAAAGCCACCATTATGTCTAATAATGGCACCAAACATTATCATGTGCTAGACCCACCCACTTAGCCATTATTTATTGAAATTGATCTCATCACTTAAATAAACTATTTAATCAAATAAATAAATAGCTAATATTAATTAATTTCGGAACTAATTATTTAACCCCATTTTGATCACATCAAATGGTTAAATGTGGGCTTCTCTTGTGACATGTTCTAATGCTTTCTCTTAATCTATATTGGATCCAATAAAAGCCCATAATTCTAAACCCAAAATTGGTCTAGAAGTCCATAATCATATATGAACCCGAACATGTCCAAAATGGTCATTTTACGTGCTCGACATTCCATAATGTTTAATTGAGGATTTATGAAATTTATTTTGTTCCTTAAACTATTTATGGAACATCTAAATTTCTATCTTAAATCATATTTAAGATATATTTATATTTATATTCATTCTCAATGAATTATAATATAAATATTGATTTTCCTAAAATTAGGAAATCTAACTTCTCATTTTCTAGTAACTCCTTTTTCATTTCTATATTGTGTGTGACCTTTTAGGTTCTTAGTTATAAGGTAGTAGAACTATTTTAATGATAACTCTTTATTCATTAAATGATGCTAAACTCTTTAGTCATCAATTAGAACCTTTCTAATGACCTTAAGATGCATTGGTAATACGCTTTACCAATATTGATCATAAGGTTTCTACAAGTCATGAGTGACACCTAGCAGTATATCACGACTATCCAAATAATAAGAATTGTTGGATCTATAGAACCTATTCCATTGTATCTCTATGTCTTGGTCTCTTCATCATCCATGTCCAGAGAAAAGCACAACTTATGGTTTATTATGTTAAGCAGTTGTGCTTTATCTCAAAATAAATATAAATGAACTTGGCATGATAATATAATTTGAACTCCTTCAAATATATTTCACCTTGGCCAAGGATTTCTCATGTCAATTCATATTATCTCATAGAGACGTCCTTTTTGTATATTGCAAAGTGATGAATTCCATATTGGCCATCAACTTGTCTTCATACATAGCCAACCATGACAGCTATTGCTAGATCTCTTCCGTGATTAGGAATCAATCGTTATGCATTCACATATCAGAGATGTCTATGTATAAGACATCTGTTATGCCTCAGGTTTAAAGACCATTACTAAACATAGTATCTGTTACAATGTATAATAAGCCATTAACACTCACGACCATATGACTTACTATATTCGGTCAAGTTCAGTAAACTTGTTCTTTTAACAAGTACCTATGTGTTTGACTGGACATCTCATGTCAATGATATGAAACTCATCATCCATTTTAGTATCACATACCATAAGGAGTCATAACACATACTAGTGTTTATAGGAATTTATAATGTCCAATCATAAATCCACCACTAGGAACTATTTTAGAAGTATAGTACAAAGGATACACGTTTCATATTCTCGACGTACTCGAGAATGTGTTCCTTAACTATTTTACTTCTTGGACTATATTCATTAAATTAATATATGAATATTCATAACTTTGCCATTTTATAAATATCAAAATGCTATTCAAATACAATCATTCCCTAAACAATCAAATCACCATTCGATTGGCCTTTAGGGCATAATACTAACATCAACATGCAAGATTGTAAGTCAATTTCTACCCTACTTCCTGTTAATTTCAAATTATCTTCAAGTATGTGTCCTAACAATGAAGCGGAGAGGAAGGAGATGTCTCGAATACCGTATGTATCAGCAGTGGGAAGTTTGATGTTCGCTATAATATGTACAAGACCGGACATTGCACAAGCAGTGGGAGCAATCAGTCGATACATGGTGAATCCTGGTGGAGAGCATTGGATAGCTGTGAAGAGGATTCTGAGATACATCAGAGGAACCTTAGATGTTGCATTATGTTATGGAGGATCAGAGTTTACTGTCAGGGGCTATATGGATTCAGATTTTGCAGGAGATCTAGATAAAAGAAAATCCACTACTGGTTATGTGTTAACACTTGCGGGAGCAGCTGTAAGTTGGGTTACGAAACTGCAGACCATTGTGACTTTATCTACAATAGAAGTAGTATACATGGCAGCTACACAAGCTTGCAAGGAAGCTATTTGGATACAAAGGTTATTGGAGGAGCTCGGGCACAAACAACAGAAAATTCCTGTGTTTTGTGACATTCAGAGTATCTTGCACATTGCAAGGAATCCAATCTTTCATTCCAGGACAAAGCACATAGGAGTTCAGTATCACTTCGTTTGAAAGTAGTGGAAGACAGAAATGTGGATTTATAGAAAATCCATACGAAGGAGAACCTAGCAGATGTTTTGACCAAGCCAATCAATATTGACAAGTTTGTTTGGAGTAGATCTTCTTGTGGCCTAGCATCAACGTAGGCAACATGATTATGATAAAGCAGAAAGGATGGTGTGGAGATTGATTGATTCTCAATAAAATCTCCAAGTGAGAGAATGTGGAAAATAGCACCACCTTTTCTATAAGGTGGTGCCCACTATTTTGAAGAAGAATGCGGTTGTTGCTGCATTCTTTGAATCAAAGAAAACAAGAAGAAGGATTTGGTGCTGACCAAAGAGAAAAAAAAAAAGAGAGAAGAAAAAAGAGGGATGTCGGGTGGAAGAAGGAAAAGAAAAGAAAATTAAATATTAAATGAACAATAGCCAAAACTTTAGTTATCAATAGAGAGGCTCCCTCCTCATTTCATTCATTCTATTTTTACCTTAAGTTTCTCTTCTCTATTTTGTAAAAGAGAAAAAGTTGTGTGAGAGATTAAGAGTTTTAATACTCTTGTGTAATTCGTGAGAGATTGAGTGTATTGGTGTTTTGAGTAGTGTGCCAAAATATACCAATACTTGTAATCTTTATTTCACTAGTAAAATATTTCTTTTTGTTTTCGCCCATGGATGTAGGTTAAAAGCCGAACCACGTAATTTCTCGTGTTCCCTTTTGTACTTGTTCTTTATTTCTACCAATTTTATTTTAGCTGCGGTCTTGCTTCACCGACCAATTTCCTAACATGGCATTTATAAAGATGAATGCAAAAATCCAGAAGAATTTTTGCACCTTGCAATTATGATACAAAATTATCAAAACTTTCCTGAAGGCCAGTGGATGAAAAAGAAATTGATAGTTTCATTGTGAACCCTTCCGTAATATATTTAGCAGTTTGTAATTTAATGTTAGCAAGGTTGATCAGAGTTAGGCCCCTTATGTTGTCACCATTTAGTATTATATAAAAGGGTGTGAGAAAAGGAAAAAAAAAGTGAATGAAGAAGAAGAAGAAAAATTTATAGGAGAAATTAATATAAGGGCTATTTTTGGATTTTTTTAAAGATTTATAGAGTAATTTTTTAAAAAAAATTTACATTGCATGTCTTTTGAGAAAATGGGTATGGAGAGTAAAATTTTGGGATCAAATAGATAATCCTTTTTATTAAAATTTCAAAAAATTGATTTCAAACAATTCAATGGTGGATAAACAACCATCATTTAACAATATCGCCTATTTCAAAAGGCTGAAGCTGTAAATTTATATTGTATATTCAATAAATTATGATCCATGGATCACTTGCTAACTCCAAGAATGAGCAAATCAATATGCCAATTTTTTTTCCGAAATTATCCAATAAGAGTGAGAAAAATTCAGTTGCCACACAATAATTATTTATTTATTTATTTCCTCTTGCTGGGAAACATGGTACACGTAAATAGACAAAGAAAATCTCTTGTGTATCTCAAGAGATCATATCAATTGAATGAAAACAAACCAACACTTGTATGATTGATAGGTAAAACAATACCCATATTTTTATTCAGTTAAACACAGCAGAAAAGAATAGCATTTTAATTAACCGGTGCGGTCGGCATTTCTCCCATATTGAGGGACAACAAGAAAATCAAGATCCTCATTTGCAATGCCATCATCTGAAATGCTGAGAAGTGGAAATAGTGCAACGACCCCTTCAGACCAACTGTTATCTCCTGAAAATTTATAATAGAAAACTTAGTCGTAAGTACACATTTCAAAATAAGAACCGTAATTCAACTGAAAATGGCTTAAAAACCTGCACAAGTAGTTTCCATATTCTTCAAATCACAAAGATCTCTGCTTCGGGAATCAAAACTCAAGAAGTAATCAAGTTGCTTCTGCAGTTTTCGCTAATTTCGGGTTTGGTGAAATACACATTTATGGTCTCTATATATATAGACTGAAGTAGCAGACAATAGTGCCAAGGTCGGTGATTGGGGCGTATTTAATTATTTACAAGACGAGCTAACAGCATTACATAATACCATCTTTTCTTTGAAAATACTATGTTGTTTTCTGAAACATTTTTTAATGGCTCAGAAGCATCTCATGGCAGATAATTGAAGATACGTAGTAGTTGCTGGACTCAACAAACATATTCCTTTAATTTGCTGGCACTATGTATAGTCTATCAGGAATAATTCATAATATGTAAATATATAAATTCAAGCAGATACCAAATCAACGGCTGATGCTTAGATTAGTAGAAAACACGAGGGAGCTAGCTAGGATCATGGACAGCTAACACAAATCGTTCAAGGTCAGCATCAAAATTAAGTTTACAGTTGGAATTAAGGTTCATTCAGAATTGATACCTTTTAATATTAATTTATACGGAAATACAATCTCTTTCGATATCACTTCACGTGATTCTCGTAATCCAAAGTCAAATATCATAATATATTTGATGTTATCAAATTTCTAATTAATGACATTGTCACTGTTGGCGCCTTGAATTTATATATTTATTATACATATTGTGTTGTACATATATTTTTACTAAATTGGACTCAATGACATAAACGAATGGGCAGCCGTGAAACCACCTTCACCGCTGCTCGAAAGCAGCCAAAAACGGCCACACGAAGCTGAGGTTTCTAGCGCAAAAGGTCACCACAATTGCCGCGAACTGCTGGATTTCTAACCTGGTACCACCGGGATTTTGCTGCTCACGGTAGTGGCCGGCGAGCCTCAAACTCCTGGTTCTCGATCTTGCAATATTTATTTCAGCCTCATGCCCGTAGGTCTCAATTTTATAATACGGACCACAGCCTCGTGCTCATAGGGCTCATTCTTGGTAATACATATTTCGATCTCATGTGCCCATATTTTTATCTTTTTTTAATCAAGACATCAATGAAACTACTTAATACGCCCAAATTTTTGCAGAAACAAAAACAAAATCAGGGCATATATACTTACAATCATGGTCAAGTCAAGATGTAAATAGATTCTTTAACACAATTTTATTTATGATTAGTTTTTATTTAATTTAACACAAATGTTCAATAGTGGGAACGTGCACCCAAAAACAACTTGCGATCGACCGAGAACGTGAGGGCAAGAAAAGAAGAATAACGAAGAAGTGGAATAGGTTTAAGACGTGACGTTAACTTTTTTTGGTTAATTATTAAAATCAAGAAAAGAATGCTATTTTTACTGTACTTTTATTTTATTTTTTGAAAAATTAAAAGGGTTACACGGTTCTAGTGAAAATCTTTCACAATATTGATTTTCTTATCGTTCAATTAAGGAACTGTTTGATTTTTTGAAAATAAAAATAAAACATGCCATTTAGATACTATCGTTCAGATTTACATAGACATTAAGTAAATTCATATCTATTCAGATTTTAGACAAAAAAATAAATGCAATCCAAGTATTGTTTAAGTTACTAGAAATTATTTTTAATGGTTTAAGGTCGAGAATTACATGTTAAATAATGGATCTGTGATAATAGGTGTTCATAGTAATTATGCTACATAAGCTCATCATAAATTGTCTTTAATAGTAATTCTGACAGTCTTTGTAATAAACTATTTTGTGAAGGGTGGTGCTGTTTGAACTCACAAAAAAAGTCTTAACAATGATAATTTCACAATAATTTTAAATTATCCAGTATGACAATTACCATTAAGGACCAAAAAAAACAAAAAAAAAACGAAGAAGGCTGTAGTTGCTAGGTAGTGAATGAAAATTCTGCATAAACTAATAACAATGTTCTGCGTCTTATGAGGATACACAATCAAATACCAAAATCAAACAATAGAAATGAAAAATGACAATCTTTAATGCTTTAAGAAAAATATTTTCCTTGATACGTGTAACTAACAATTATTTAAGCTGATTTGAACTCTATGGGATTTATGGGGATGAATGAAAAAGCAAAGAATTTTTTAATCCTTGCAATTATGATACAAAATTATAAACACTTTCATGAAGGCCGGTCGACGAAAAAGAAATCCATAATTGTATTGTAAACTCATCAGTAATATATTCAGTAATTTTTTGGTTCAAAATTTTAATTTATTGACAATCATGAAGTCTTTAATGTTTAGCAAGGTTGATCAAAGTTAGAACCCTTATGCTGTTTTCATTTTAAAATAGTGCAAGAACCCCTCCGACCCGCTGTTATCTCCTGAAAATCTATGATAGAAAACTTGATCGTAAATACACATTTTAAAATAGGAATTATAGGTTAAATGATATTCAACTGAAAATGGCCTAAAAATCTGCGCAATTAGTTTCCATATTCTTCAAATCACAAAGGTCTCTGCTTCCGGAATCGAAAATCAAGAAGTAATGAAGTTGCTTCTGCGAGTTTTAGCTAGTTTCGGGCTTGGTGAAATGCACGTGTATGGTCTTTACATTTACATAGAATGAAGTAGCCGACAATAGTGCCGGGCCCGGGGGGGAGGGGGTGCGTATTTAATTAGTTATAGACAAACTAATAGCAATTGGTGAGTATTTAATTAATCATAGACAAACTAATAGCAATGGAAAATACATCATTCCTTTCAAAATATTAAGTTGTTTTCTGAAGCATTTTTTAATGGCTCACAAGCATCTCATGGCAGATAATTGAAGATATATAGTCCGTGCTCGACTCCACGTATATATTCCTGTAATTTGCTGGCAATATATATAGTTTATCAGCAATAATTAATAATATGTAAATATATAAATGCAAGGAGATGACAGATCAACGGCTGATGGTTAGATTAATAGAAAACACGAGGGAGCTCGCTAAGATCATGGAGAGCTAACACAAATCGTTCGACGCCAGCATCGAAATTAAGGTTACAAATAGAATTAAGGATGTGGTTCATTCAGAATCAATATCTTTTTATATCAATTAAAATGAATTTGATGTGGTTGTAAGAGATAAAGTTATATTAGTAGCTCAAGGATACAACCAAGAAGAAAGAATTGATTTTGATGAAACCTTTGCACCTATTGGTAGATTATAAGGCATTAGGATGGTCTTGGCATTTACATGTTATAAGGTTTTCATTTTGTAACAAATGACTGTTAAAAGTGCCTTTCTAAATTGTTACATCATGGAAGAAGATTATGATAAATAAACCCTAGATTTAAAAAAGGAAATTATCCATCGTCCACCCTTTTTTTTTCAAAAATACACAAATCCTTTTTTTTTCAACACTCTATCCGAAGTTAATATTTTTTTTCATTGTTCCACTCTCGTTATAACACTGTTAGAACTTTGTTGACATCGTAAGGGTAAAATTTTCATTTGACAATGACTTAGTGGTGGACAAGTGCAAAATAATACAATTTCAAGTGGAGTTCAAGAAAAAGAAATTAAGAATTGTGTATTTTTAAAAAAATACGAAAAAATAGGTGGTCGATGGATAATTTATCTTTTACATTTGAGGGTAAAAAAGTCATTTATACAATATTCCATTAATTTTCTTAATGGTCTCTAAATGAAAGTGGATGAGTGAAAAGAAATTTAACTTTAGGTGGATTCCTGCAAAAAAAAGGAATTATATATTTTTGAAAAAGTTAGAAAAAACGGGTGGACGGTGGATAATTTCCTTTTTGAAAATAAAAAAAATTCTTAATCATGTTTACAAGTTGTCTAAAACCATTAGTACCTAGAGCATGGTATAAAAGACTTGGTAGATTTCTTTCGGAAAATGTTTTTCAACGGGTCCACTAATTAGTCTTTGTTTAGGAATTTTCATCTTGTATGAGCAAAGAATTTGAGATGAGCATGATGAGAGAGTTGAAGTACTTCTTTGGACTACAAATAAGACAAAAAAAAATGAATCTTCATCAATCAAGTTTAATATTTGGGAAATTTACTCAAAAGGTTCAGATTTAAAAATGGAAAGGCTAAAACTAGTCTGATGAGCTTAACAATCAAATTTGACAAAGATGAAAAAGCTAAAGAAGTTGATGTCAAATTATATCGAGGTATGATCGGATCTTTACTTTATTTGGCTGCTAGTACGTCAGATATCATGTCTAGTGTATGTTTATATGCAGGATTTCAATCATGTCCTAAGGAATCTCACTTGTTTGCTGTGAAAAGAATTTTCCGTTATTTGAGAGGAACAATTGATCTTGGTCTTTGGTATTCTAAAGGAAGTCGTATAGATTTAACTTGTTATTGGGATGCTAACTTTGCCGGATATAAAGTCAATAACAAGAGTACTAATGGAACTTGTCATTTTCTAGGTCACTCACTTGTCTTTTAGTTTAGTAAGAAAAAAAAATTTGGTCGCTCTTTCAACCACTGAGAGTGAATATATTGCTGCCAGTAGTTGTTATGCACAAGCCATTTGGATCAAATAAACTTCGAGATTAAACTTGATCGTATACCTATCATGTGTGACAATACTAGTGTTATAAATCTGCCAAAGAATCTCATTCAACATTCTAAGACCAAACATATAGAGATTAGATATCATTTCTTAAGAGATATTTTTCAAAAAGAGGACATATTATAAGAACTTGTTTCAACCGAAATCCAACTTGCGGATATCTTTACAAAACCCTTTAGTGAGGATCAGTTTGTCAAAATTCAACATGAAAAATTTCACATTAGCATTTCTTTATATGATATGGAGTCTATTAGATTATATGTTGTATGATTATTGATGTGTATGTGTGTTAATGTTGGATGATTTGGTTTGGTTTTGAAGCTTATATTTGCATTCACTTTCATGCATTAAAAATAGCCTTTTGAGACGTTTCGAGTTCTTGAAATAACCTTGGAATATAATTGTGAAATTATTGTTAAAATAAATGGATGATTGTTTAAAATAAATTGTTTATCATTTGAAAACATAAACTAGGAGTGAAATCTGTAAGTTATCGGTTAATCTTTCAAAGATAATGGTTTATCGATTGAAATCAGAAAGGTTGTTTATGTTAATGGATTATGAATAAACGGATGACCGTTTGAGTAAAGAAAACATTCAATTTCATATTTTTTTTCCTAGCCAAATTGAAACCATACAATCATTCTAATCACTCTATGACCATTTTTAACCGATCAAAACAACATTTCATCCTAAAATCTAAAATTCCCAAATTGGAACCCTAACTGTTAGCTGAACCTCTATTGACTAAATTTTCACCAATTGTTCTTGCCAAATTGAGCACCCACATCACATAAATTTTCAAAACTAGGGGGTTATTTCACATAAACTTCCTCCATAATATCATTATTTAAGAAAACACTCTTGACATCTATGTGAAATAAAATGAAATATTTATGACATGCAAATGATAACAACATCCTAATGGATTCTAAACTAGCTACAAGTGCAAATGTTTCATCAAAATCGATTCCTTCTTTTTGGTTGTATCCTTGAGCCACTAATCTATCTTTATTTTTCACTACCATACTAGGTTCGTCCATTTTATTCCTAAATACCCATTTAGTGCCTGTAATGGATTGATGTTCCGGTTTAGGAACCAATTCCCACACTTTATTTCTCTCAAATTGATTTAACTCCTCTTGCATTTTCATAATCCAAGACTCATCATTTTCCGCATCCGCATAAGATTTTAGTTCAATTTGAGAGATAAATGTAGCATGCTCACAGGTGTTTCTAAATGATGATCTAGTTGTAACACCTCTTGAAGGATCCCCTAAAATTAAATCCTTAGGATGAGAGAAAACATACCTCCACTCCTTGGGGAGTGTTTGAGAAATACCTTCTTATTTATCTACATTTGTTTGTTCTTTTTATCTATCCTCTTGATTTTCTTATGGTGTGCTCTCTTGTTTATCTTTTGATGATTCTTCTTGTAACTCTCCATCTGCATCATCATTAACAACTCCTTTCTTCGCAAATCAGGGGTTAGATTCATCAAATGTAACATGCATGGATTCTTCCACAGTTAAAATTCTTTTGCTATAAACTCTATAAGTTTTACTTAAGTTTGAATACCCGAGAAAGATACTAAAATTAGATTTTTAATCAAATTTACCAAGATTATTTTTTGTGTTCAAAATAAAACATTTGCATCCAAAAACTTTGAAATAACCAATGTTGGGTTTTCTATCTTTTCAAAGCTCATATGGAGTTTTATTGAGATGAGTTCTAATTAACATCAAATTTAAAAAAATAACAAGCAGTGTTGACAGCTTCGACCCAAAAATATTTTGGTAATTCATTTTCATTCAACATGATCCTAGCCATTTCTTGATAAGACATATTCTTTCTCTCAACAACTCCAGTTTGTTGTGGAGTTCTAGGTGATGAATATTGATGCTCAATGTCAAAATCATTACAACAATTTTCCAATACATAATTTTCAAATTCTCCACCATGATCATTTCTAATACATGTAATAGAATAACATTTTTCACTTTGAACCTTTTTACAGAAAACTCTAAATGCTTCAAAGGCATCATCCTTATTAGCTAAGAACAATACCCATGTATAACTAGAATAATCATCCACAATCATGAATGCATAATATTTTCCATTTAAACTAGGATATCTAGAAAGTCCAAATAAATCTATGTGACGAAGTTGAAGTGGTTTTGAAGTAGAAATATGATTCTTGTTTTTTTAAGAAGTTTTGATTGTTTTTTTCCAAATTGACAAGCTTCACAAATTCTATCTTTTTGAAAACCGATTTTTGGAAGACCTTTAACTAAATCATTTTCGAAACTTCTGAAATCAAATCCATGCTTGCATTTCAGAGTCTTCAATGCCATAGTCAACCATCATCATGCAATGCTGAAAAATATTTATCATGAGTAGATGCACACTCTATATCAATTATGTAAACATTACCACATCTATTTCTAATAAACAAATTTTTCCCACAACATGCATTCTCAATAGCACATATTGATTTATCAAAAGCAACTTTAGAACCCTTGTTACACAATTGACTAATGCTAATCAAGTTGTGTTTCAAATTATCAACCAAACATACATTTTCAACTAGGCTGACGAAACTTTATAAACATTACCAATTTCGAGAATCTTTCTTTTTGAATTGCCTCCAAAGGAAACATCTCAACCTTTTTTTATTTGGGTGAAACACGAAAATTTTAAGTCATATGTCTTGAAAAACCGCTATCCAAATAGCATTTATTTTTCCTCTTCTTCAAGCCCTGCAGAAAAAATTTCAAGTCTTAGGTACCTAAACCTTTTTGGGTCCTTGAGTGTTAGCAATGGTTCCTTTTGGAACCCAAATACATTTTACTCCATAATATGCATTTCTTTTGACAGGACATCTAAGTTTCATGTGACCATTTCTATTTCAATAATGACAAATAATCTTATGATTACTTGTGGAGATGGCTTTAACAAAATAATTCTTATAATATTTTTTCTTCAAGTTAGGTTTATACCCAAGTCCTCCTTTATCAAATACACATTTTTAGAGTTAAGCATGTTATCCAACATCTTTTGCCATTTGTAAATTTTAAAACAATCTTAGATTTAACTAATTGTTCTTCTTCTTAAGCTTTTCATTTTCATTTTTCAAGTCATCTATGTGTAATTCTAAATACTCATGTGAAGTGCTAGGTTTCTCATTTGATAATACAACTCTATCATACAATGTTTTATTCTCTAATTCTAGGCATGTGATTTTTGCCTAGAGATTCGTTTTTATTTTTGAGCTTTATCATTTTCTTTTTAAGACATACATTCTTTTTGCCAATTTTCATTAACTCATCATGCAATTCTTAAAAAGCATAATATAATTCATCATAGGTAGGATCACTTACCTCATTGAGATCACCATAATCTCCTATTGCCAAAAGTGCTAGGTTCGATACTTCTTGCAACCCTTCTTCATTACTTGAATCTTCATCGCTATCATCCCAAGCAGCAACCATAACTTTCTTCTTGAGTTTATTGAGAAGTGGGCATTCCGATCTTATATAGTCAAGCTTTTTGCATTCACAGCATGCGATTACCTATTTCTTCTTCTTTTGGTTGTTAAGGTTTCTAAATTTTCTTCGCTCACCGGTTTTCTTGAAAAATTTTCTGAACCTTCTCGCTAGCATAGCCAACTCCTCATCATCCGGCTCACTTTCTCCATCACTCTCATATTTTGTGGCTTTGAGAGCAATGCTTTTTCTTTTCCTCATTTCCTCTTTTGACTGCCAAATCTTTTTCATAAAAAATAAGAGAACCAATTAAATCATCAATAGGTAAGATATTTAAATATTTGGCTTCTTTAATAGCAGTCCTTTTTGTCTTCATTCCTTAAGTAGCGATCTAATGATTTTCTTAACTTTCTTGCTATTTGAAAAGGTCTTTCCTAGGGCTCCTAGAGTTTCACTATGTCCATAAATTTAATATACATAGAATACACACTCTTATTTTGCTCCATTTAGAACAATTCATATTGTCTAGTATATCTACTAATTTTAGACTCTTTCACTTGATTCGTGCCTTTATAAACAACTTCAAGTTTGTGCCAAATTTCATTAGCACTTTCATAACTAGACATTCTATGAAACTCTTTCTTACCTAGTGCACAAAATAAGGCATTTATAACTTTAGAATTTAGAGAAGCTTTTCTCTTTTCCAATTCATTCCATTCCCGTGAAGGTTTTGGAATATATTTCCCGAGTTCATTTTTAGTCAAAGGCATAAATGGACCATCACATACAACCTCCCAAATTTCATAATCTAGCGCTTGTAAATAAATTGTCATCCTAATTTTTCTATACAGGTAGTGATTTCCGTCAAAGAATGGTGGTCTAGTTGTGGACTGTCATTCCCTAAAATTTGAGTCATTTTGGGTTGCTATGGATCTTTTACTCTGGACGATTAAGTCCTAACAAGAGAACTAAGCTCATACCAAATGAAATGCAAATTATGCAATCCAAGAGGGGGTGAATTAGGGTTTTAAATTTCATGCTAAACAATTTGCACAACAATTTAATCTATTACCTTAATCAAATGAAAAAATAAATTCAATATAGCACAATAATAAAAGCGTAAGGGAAGAGAAAACAAACACAAGGATTTTTAAGTGGTTTGGCAATTCCCACCTACATTCACGCTTCTAAGCCAACCACGATTGATGATTTCACTATCCAAGCATTTCAAGGCTTCAAGTTCCTATAATTGACATCTAAGGTGTCAATGAACCTTTACAATCAAGAGATTATCTCCTTAATCTCTTCACCACAACTGTTTCTCACACTTGTACACTCATAATTTGATAATAAATGAAAATTACAACATTTAAAAAACTTTTTTTAAGAGTTTATATGCAAATAATAGCACAATATTGATTCAATAAACAATGATTTGCAAAATAAAAGCTCAATATGTGTTATATGATGTTGTTTATTCTTGTATTAGTCTCTAAAATGAAGTTAGAGTTGAGTTTTTATAGTTAAAGCCCGAAAATTAACCGTTATAAGTAAACTCCTGCAACCAAGCGGTTAGTCACTTGATTTATCAGGCTAGCCGCCCAAAACAGTAATGCTACCATTAAATTTGAATTTTACTACAGTGATACTGTTAATAAAACTATATTTTTTCCCAATACTTTCTGTAATTACAATATAGCTCAAAATGTCATAAACTTTACAAATAGGTCCAATTTTATAATTTCTAAATAATGCTCGTCATTTCCAAAAATTTTTAAAATTATGATATGGCCCTAAATATAATAGTATTTTTCAAAGAGGTCCTTTTCAAAATTTAGCATAATAAGTATATTTTTCAAAGTTCTCAAAATTTTTCACTTTAGTCCAACATTTAAAAATATGAGATTTTCCTCAGGCGGCTAGCCGCTAGCCCTCAGGAGGTTAGCCGCCCACTCTCTATCCAATTTTTGATTTCAAATGTTTAAATTATATCGGGTCCTCAATCTTTCACAAATTATAGTATGGCCCAAAATGTTTCAAATGTCTACAAATAAATCCAACTCTAGAATTTAAAATAATACTTATTAAATTCAAAGATTGCAAAAATTTTCATTTTAGTCCAAATTACTCAAATTCAGAAAATACTTTATCTTATAAATATAAAACCTTTTAGTTTATGAAAAGTAATTATTTAAATAAACTCTTGAGCTTCTCAAATGCTAAATCATGTATCAATTAAATTATATTGGCTTTACAACAATTTGTTATAATAATTTATCCGTTGAACTCTAAAATTTATTCTTGATTTCGCAGTCATTCGTTGAGTGCTCTGAACTTGATTTCACTTGATTCACTTACATAAATATTATCCTTCAAAAATTAATGAAACAATTGTTATTAAATCACTTAAGACACATATTTGTTATCATCAAAATTACATTTTGTGTAGCCCTTTAGGCTAACAAATTTCTTAAATGATGCTTACTTCATAATATTTTCTTATTTTGACAAAAACTTTTACAAATATATAATAGGTTATCAAAACATATAGTGGATTAAACTATTACTTATAAAATAATCTGCTATATAAATAATAATATTTTAAAAGCTCGTACCTATTATGACCATTTTATTTTTGTGAAAAGATGCTATGTTCTAAAGTTCACTTTATAAAATATATTCCTAATATATTCAACAAATCATTTAATGTTTATCGATATCAAAATTTCTCGTCTATTCTTTTTATTGTTCTTTTATTTCAATTAGTCAATTATTGAAATTTCTTGTCTACTCTTGTACCTCTTGCTACTATTTTTCCTCGAGAAAAGTGATAAATTGAGAGACAGCATCAGATTTTAAATCTAAAACAATAAAAATAATATAAGTGATGTAACTCATAATCTAAAACGATTTTAGGCCAAGGCCTTTGGAAGAAGATTTGGTTAAATAGTAATTTAGAACCACAACTAGTTAACTAGGGCCTAAAGTTCTGTAATATATTTGTATAAATATTTTGATATTTTTTATTTATACTATATTTAATATTGTATAATTTTATTATCTATTTATTAAAAATGCTAAAAAAATAAAAATAAAAACAAAGAAATGGGGAAATGGGGAGGGGATGGGGATTTCAGCTCATCCCCGTCCCTTCCCTAACTATGAAACTATGTATAAAATCGTCCTCATTCTCTCCCTGAATGGGGAAAATCTCCTAGAATCCCCATCCCCATGGGGGTTTATGTCATCCCACTATTTTTCTGTCTCACTTTATATAAGCTTATCATACACCTAGCTACCAATTTTGGTTATTATACTATAAATAATAATTTAATAATAAAATTTACCAAATATATATGTATACTCTACTTTGAAACCCATTATATACTCATCTACACACAATTTACCGAACACTTATCTGTTTTTTTGTCTAGCCAATTATTTTATTAGCGTAGTAGAAGTTGCTTAAAAACTACTTGGGCAGGCCCCAGTGTTGAAATATTAGAGCATTTATAATTTCTTGTGGATCCATCAAGGCCGAACAATACAAATTTGGTTTTAAAAAAATCATTACAAATTTCTATTTTAAAAAATATTTGTTAACATTATGAAAAACAAAATATTCCAAAACGGAAACCTTTGGATGAAAAATTCATCTTAATTTCAATAATATTCCACATTCTATGTCAAAGCATTTAGTTAAGTAAAGAAATAAAACAACAAAGATCATCTTTCAAGGAACAAAAATACCCTATACTTTCGTCCTTTGAAGGAGCAAAAATCATGTATTAATGATCTTTCTGTCTAATTACCTTCTCAAATAAAATGTAACAAGAGCAAAGAATTCAAGAGCAGTTGAAAAAAAGTGAGTTTTTGGAACACAGGGAGTAGATCAACAATGAATTCAATAGGAGCTGAATAGGAAGGGAGTTTTTGGATTGAAGATTGAACTAAAAAGGAGCATTACAAATAAAGATTTAAATTTTCGGATTTTTTTGGGAATTTAAGGGTTAGAAACTGAAAAGTAGGTGAGAAAATGGCAGTCATGGGACCATTAAAAGCTTAGAATATAATTAACAATGTGGTTATTTGAACTTATCAAAATACACAAACTTTATTTTTCATGGCACCCATCAATAAAACTTAAAATTTTTAATTTTACTTTAAAGTCAATTTTAGTACCAGAAATATCCCTCTCATACGGTCTCATGTCTATTTTCTTCCACAATAATTGTGTGAATATCGAAGATCTCTATCATCCACGGCATATTTTCCAAAGCAATTTAAGACCCACAAATTTAATAAGTGATCTATAAAGAATTATTACTTTCAGAACTAAAATATCAATGGAAATTTATTCTTCATAAAAATTTTGTAACAGAGGAAGCTTCATAATTTTGATTGTGCATTATGCAAAGAGACTTTTGGAGTTTATGCAAAAATTAATTTACTATTACTGTCTGCAATCAAATTGCCAGTTAGATTTGATAATTTTTCGGCACAATACTTTTTCCTCCTTTTGCACAAATTTGTTACGGATTTTTTTTACTTTAATTAGGTTGTGATACCAAACTTGGAAAATAGAGTTATTCTTTGCTCAACACAAATTGAGATTTTATTTTCTCCATGTCTAATCACAAAAGACGTAAAGGTCATAACCTTCACAAATTATTTCATAGTGACAGAAGTTTCTTCCATTTAGTGGAACTTAACTTAATTATTTAGAAATTTCACAGAAAAAATTATAAAATGGATGACGAAGAGAGTAAGGGTTTATAATAAATTTATTTAAGAATATATTTGTAATATAAATTTTTATAGACAAAAGGGTATATATATCTTGGTAATTTGCTAAGCACAAGTTGCTTAAAAGAAT
Organism: Citrus glauca; assembly: GCA_029633175.1. Taxonomy (NCBI): domain Eukaryota; kingdom Viridiplantae; phylum Streptophyta; class Magnoliopsida; order Sapindales; family Rutaceae; genus Citrus; species Citrus glauca. Next base: position 21,064,853 of record JAQOOD010000005.1, read on the forward strand.
TTTTTTTATCCTCTCTTATATTATTTTTCTTAATATCCTATACTTTTTTTTCATTTTCGCTTACGTTCCTCCTCAAAGTGATTTTGAGAATTCTGTGTGAAACAATTATCTGAAAAAAAAAATTGAATTATTGGCATCCTTCAAAAACCTCTTAAAACTACTTGGAACTTAGAATTTCCATTAAAATTACATAAAATGACAAAAAAATACTTAACTAAAACCACGGTCCACTTTTAAAACAAAATAAGTTTCTTGATCAACAATTTCTTTGTTCTACGGTTTTTATGGATATCAAAAATTGAAAAAACTTACTGAACCTTAAAATATTTAACAACCACATAAAATCAGTTCTAGATCATAGTAGAGATGTAGCAAACAAACAAACAAAAAAACCATTGATAATTTCATGTGGGGTAAGATCAAGCAAGGCGACAACCCCTTCCAAAGAGGGAATGAATAATCTTTTTTAAGCGCATTGCCAAAGAAGAATAAACTCTAAATAAATCTAAATAAAATAGTCAATTTTATGAAATACTCGATTCTTTTCTACTGGGACTCGTCTTTATCACAGTTCTTTTTCGTTTTTTTTAATGACATAATTTTCTTGAAAAAAAAATGAAAATGGGTTTAGAACTTAACCCATTCCCTTTTTCTTTTTCTATTTCGTTTTGATTGTTTGTTTGGTTTTTTTCTAAACCTTAGTAAACAAGGAAAGTGTAAAACGGTTAGGGGGTTGTACAAGTAAGGCGGTCGATTATAGAAAAAACAGACTGGAAAAGACTGGTAAATAAAAATAGTATTAGTATTAAAGTAAAGTAATTCTTTTGATTGGATCAGGAATCAAAGTCTGTATTTGGTGTGTGGATAAAAGAGCTGCCTTGAGCAATAAGAAGGAAATTTATGGATGAGGTTCCATGAGGTGGAGTTCTATTCAAGGTTACTTTTGCCTTTAGTGGTGGTATTATAAGAATTTGATTTTTCTTTTAATATGATAAACAAAAAAGGAATTTTAACAAATTCTCGAAGGAGTGGCAACAGTCCAACTCTAATTGAAATTTTAATATTTGAGTAAATTTCTAAGACCTGCGCAAATACCTCATATATTTAAAGACAAGTATCATATACCCCTTTTAAGTAAATTTCTAACATGATTTATAATTGTGCTTAGCAAAATAATATAAGAGAGGATAAAAAAAATTCTTTTAAGCAACTTGTGAATAATTAATTGACTCCAAACTCCATAAATGATAACTGAAACATAACAAAGAAACAATAGGCTCTGACACATGGAGAAGAGCTAGGCATAATTAGGCGCTGAGCCTTACTTATACATCAAATCCTCCTACCACGAAAAGTCTTCCTTTCGTGGCATAACTTAGCCACAACATCGCTAATTTCCTTGCGTTCAGTTGGAGATTCCATTGAGCAATGAACACCAATTAATTACAGCATTCAAGCAACCCTCCGTTCTCACTCTTTCGTTATTCCGTGGATTTTATATTCACATCCTTTCCAATTAAACAAAAGAAATTATATAAAGAGTTCTTCTATAGTATCAGGCCGTCATTTGTTTTTTTGATACAGACATGCTATCCTCATGAGTAAAAAATAATGCCACCCACATAGAGAATAACTATATATACACGCACATTTTGAATTTAGGAATCCGAAACTTTATAAAGTCTAGTGTTGTGTCCATCTCATTTTGGTGGCTCAAACCTAAAACTTTATTAGTTTGTGTGTTTTTGTGATTAAAGAAAAATTATGTGGCTTAGAAAATTAGTCAATAGAAAATATAATATATAAGAAAAATAAGCGGAAGCAGTAGTAACATTGGAGAAGAAGAAAAAGACGAGAGAGAGATAGATGTCATAAGTTAGTGCGGAAACTTACTGTTATTGTTTTTATTTTTAAGTCACTTATTGCTATTAGTTATATTACTTGAACAAGTCAACAAGGTTGTTAGTCTTCATTTTATTTAGGAGTTAGTTATGGTCTTTGCTTGTTGACCAATTTTAGGAGCAGAGCTAGCTCTTTTTTAGTCATGCTAGTTGAGAAAATTTCCTATATAAATTAGAGTGTGCACTGGAAGTTGATGACAGTAGCAGAACTTCAGTTTCTATGGATATTTCACAGAGCTTTTCTCAACATCCAACCTAACCCACGAGCAAATGGAGAAGGCTTTGAAAGGAATGGTTTCTAAAGTGTCAGCAAAAATTAATGATCATCTTGGACAACCGTTTACTGAGGAAGAGATTACAGAAGCTTTAGGCCAAATGTGTCCAACCAAGGCACCAGGGCCCAACGGTCTTCCGGCTGTTTTCTACCAAAAGCACTGGAGATCGGTAAGCAAAGGAGTCATCAATACATGCCTTCATGCCCTTAATGGAGCAGGTACAATTGCCCCCGTAAACCACACTTTTATTGCTCTATCTCCGAAGATAGAAAAGCCTAGGAAAGTGAACGAATTTAGACAAATAAGCTTGTGCAATGTAATTTATAGAATTGTGGTGAAAACTATTGCCAATCGTTTGAAATCTGTTTTACATGATGTAATTGATTTATCTCAGAGCGCATTCATTCCCAACAGATTAATAACTGATAACATCATCGTTGGGTATGAATGCCTCCATAAGATTAGGCATAGTAAAGGAAAAAAAAAAGGGTGGGTGGCTTTGAAGTTAAACATATCTAAAGCTTATGATAGGGTGGAATGGGGCTTCCTAAAACAAGTTATGATAAGATTAGGTTTTGAGGATAAATGGGTTAGACTAATCATGGATTGCATCACTAACTCATCATTCTCTGTTCTCATCAATGGATCTCCAAAGGGATTGATCACCCCCCAAAGGGGGCTGAGGCAAGGCTGCCCTTTATCTCCCTACTTATTCATAATTTGTGCAGACGCTTTGTCAAACTTGTTGAGGCAAGCAGAGAAAAAGAACCACATCCAGGGGCTGAAATTTGGCAAGCACATCTCCATTTCACATCTCTTTTTTGCGGACGACAGTTTGATATATTCTCTAGAGCCTCAATCAAAGACTGCCATCACCTCAAGGATATTTTTGAGAGTTATGCGAAGGCGTCTGGACAAATCTTCAACTTTGAGAAGTCTTGTATATTTTTTAGCGGCAAGATTCATGAAAACCAGATTTCAGCAATTAAAAGAATATTTCAGCTTAATGTGGTGACTAAGCATGAGAAATACTTGGGGCTACCCTCAATGATTGAAAGAAAGAAGAAGGCCTATTTTAATGAGATCAAATTAAAAGTCCAGAGCAAGATTTCCAGTTGGAAGCAGAAGTTGTTTTCAATTGGGGGAAAAGAAGTGCTAATAAAAGCAGTGGCTCAAGCTGTTCCAGCTTATGCCATAAGTGTCTTCAAGATACCTATGGGTCTTTGTAATGAGATTCAACAATCTATAGTTGGTTTTTGGTGGAGCAAAAGGAATAAGAAGAGAGGTATCTTCTGGACAAAATGGGAGACCATGAGCCAAGCAAAAACTAGAGATGGAATGGGGTTTAGGGACATCTCAAGTTTCAACCAAGCCTTAGTGGCAAAAGAAGGTTGGAGGTTGATCCAAAATCCAGAATCTTTAGCAGCTAGAATTATGAGGGCCAGATATTTCAGAGAATGAAATTTTTTGAATGCTTCAACAGGCTCTAATCCGTCTTACATATGGGGAAGTCTGCTGTGGGGTCGGCAAGTCATTCTAAAGGGCTACAGATGGAGAATTGGCAACGGAAGGAGTGTTTTAATTTATAGAGATAATTGGATCCAAAGGCCATCTACTTTCCAACCATGTTCTACCCCAAAAATGTCTCCTGAAGCCAAGGTAGCAGAGCTGATAGATAAAGATAATAGATAGAAGACAGAGGTGATCCAGCAGAACTTTTTAAAAGATGATGCAGAAGAAATCCTGAGCATTCCGCTTCCAAGAAGAGAAATGGAGGACAAAGTGATCTGGCATTATGATAAACAGGGAAGATATTCGGTTAAAAGCGGGTACCAAGTGGCTCTCAAATTGAATTTTTCAGATCCTCTCAGCTGCTCGAACAGCAGGGGAAGCAACTGGGGCGTTATTTGGAAGCTCAATACTCCAGAGAAGATTAAGATTTTCACTTGGAAAGCAGCAAAGAATATCCTGCCGACAGCAGAGAATTTATGGAAAAGGAAACTTATTCAAGAGGCCCACTGCAAACGTTGTGGAGAGGGAATGGAAAACACTTGGCATGCTTTGATCTCTTGCAAAGCAGCAAAGAAAGTGTGGCATGGTTCAGCTTTGGCAAGTGCTTTTCAAGATATGAGAAGTTCAGACATGTTGGGGGAACTGATGAGGATTCAGAAGATGTTGAGTAGAGCTGACATAGAGCTGCTGGTGACCGCAATATGGGTGATATGGTATGCTCGAAACAAGTCTGTTTTTAAAGGTCTGAAACTTGATCCAAACCTTCTGCTGGCCAAAGCTCAGGCTGTAAATGAGGCCTTTAGCAGAACCAAAACTCCAGATTTGCTGCATGGGGAAAAATGGCAAAAGAAGAAGCCAAATGGTTGGATTCCTCCTCCTCAGGGCTGGATGAAGATTAATGTGGATGCAACCACTGATAAAGAAAGGCAATGTTCTGGACTTGGGGTAGTGATCAGAGATAATCAAGGAAAGTGCATGGCTGCAGCTATTAAGAAATCCAAGTTCACGGGAGATGTCTCTTATGTGGAAGCAGAAGCAGCTGAGTGGGGTTTATGCATTGCAAAGGAAGCAGGCCTGAAGGCTGTCATTCTGGAAACCGACTCCCTAGAGGTAGCAAATTTGATCAACAAAAGAAAAGCCAGCAGTACTGAAATCTTCTGGCGAGTTCAGGAAATTCTTGCTATGAAGCAAGAATTTAGCTTGTTTAAAGCAAAACATGTGCCTCGTTCTTGTAACTTTTGTGCTCATTCTTTAGCTAAACTGGCTTTAGGAGGAGCTCACTCTGAAGTTTGGTGGGGAAACTTCCCCCCTGAAATCCTACATGTACTTTGAGTGTGGATTAAATGAAAGTTTTACTTTCCTATCCAAAAAAAAAAAAAAGATAAGAGGCGAAAGTTAATAGCTACAAAGTTAATAAAAAGAGAGTGCTTTGAATGCGTAGAAAGATTTGGGTGTAATTGTGTTTGGGTGTTAGTTAAAAATCGTGCAAGTACAGTTATGTCAATTTTTCATTACTGAATTTTTTATCTGGTCATTCTTGAAGATTAATTTTTTTTATATAAATTTTATGTTATGTGATTGGTGTTGTTCTCTAACTTTATTATATTACAATGAAGGCAACAGCCCAACTCCAGCCCAACTAAATTTAAAAATAAGTAAAATGATGTGTATTGCGCCGTTCCGATCCCCATGTTCTCATAATTTCTTTTACGATCACGAAGACAGCAGCCCAACAAAATTTTTTGTCAAAAAATGAAGTGGGTCGTACCGTGCTGATCCGTATGCTTTCATATGTTTGCGTCTGACGGCTAGTGCTAGCCGGCTCGGGCCCTTGACTATCTCCATACCAGAAAATTATATCAATATTTCTAACATTAATTTAATATAAAATTACAAAGAATGTCAGACGTCCAACTCAAGTACTTAATTCTAACGCAATGTGACATGACATGCTAATATAAATATAAGGTCCAGTTATGGTGGCACAGTTGTATGGTATCACAGTTGAATTCGTCATTAAATCAAGTTTTGGTGACAATTATGCATTAAATTCAATAATTGATCCAACTGTGGTACCATACAACTTTGATACCATAACTTGATCCTATAAACATATATATTAAACACCATATCCTGCAGGTCGGGTTTTAAAATAAACCCTTGTTTGACATGACATGCTACCGAAAAATTCCCTTCAGTTATGGCTTTACAGGAATTTCCACTTGGGAGTCAAACGGTGCGTAATTGCAGTCAAATAAGTGGAGTGTGAAGTAGGAGTGTTATTCCACATGTTCAAGTCAAGCTAGATTTATTTCTCTTCAATTATGGCTTTACAGAAATTTTTACTTGGAATTAAATGGTGCGTAATTGCAGTCAAATAAGCTAAGAGTGACATAGGAGTGTTATTCCACTTGTTCAAGTCAAGCTAGACTTATTTCTCTTCAATTATGGCTTTACAGAAATTTTTTCCTGGAATTAAATGGTGCGTAATTGCATTCAAATAAGATAAGAGTGACATAGGAGCGTTATTCCACTTGTTCAAGTCAAGCTAGACTTATTTCTCTTCAATTATGGCTTTACAGAGATTTCTACTTGGAATAAACGATGCGTAATTGTAAGTTGAGTGCGACGTAGGGGTGTTATTCCAATTGTCCAAGCTAGACTTATTTCTCTTCAATTATGGCTTTACAGAAATTTTTACTTGGAATTAAATGGTGCGTAATTGCAGTCAAATAAGCTAATTGTGACGTAGGAGTGCTATTCCACTTGTTCAAGTTAGACTTATTTATCTAGAGATAATTAAATTATGTATTTAAGATAACTTTATTTCTTTAGAGAGAATTAAATTATGAGTTATATATAGTTAGAGAGCCAAATATGCTTGCTTTTAAAGAATTTGATAGAATAAGTTCACACTTTTCTCCTTAAAAATATTAATTAAGCTGTCAGAAATTCTGCACATGAATGTTTTAGATTAACTGGCATCAATTGGTCCGAATTTAATATATAAACGGCATGTTACTAGAAACCTCTGGGAGTCAAGAGTTCATTGAATTTTACAGTGATTGATGTGTAATTATTTATATCAAGATATCATGAAATAAATATGGACCGCTATTTATTGGTTCAACCAATTTAGAAGCTAAATTGTAGTTTTCTTTGTTCTCTTCTAGTTATTTACAACTGAAACCTTTAATTCAAATTTATTTGATTTTTAAAAGGATAGAGATCCAATTCTAAGCTTGGGGGATGTTCTTCATTATCTATATAACATTATCTATATAAAGGGAATAAGTTGTGACTTTAGCACATAATGTATAGGATTGAGTGTGTAACTTAGAAGTGTCTTCTTGTTCATATAGGTTCTTCATTTAACTCTATATATGTTAGGTGAATTCCTTAGAGTCATGAATTAAAGAGCCCTATGTCTCTTGTAAGAGACATCATTATGTGGTGAGTTTTTGTTTTTCTTTGTAACCCTTTCGAGTGGTGAGCTTTGATGAGTTAGAGAGTCATGTATCTTTTGTAGAATATCGGTAATTTTCTATATCCCTTCGTAATTCTCTTGGATAGGTGATCTTTGTTGAAAAAATAGCATAACATGCTATTTTGAGGGCACATTTTCAGTGGGTCACACTTAACGAAAGTAGAAAATCTTGTGAGGTTCGGATTCTACTCCGTTAATATTTCAAAATTATAATCTTATTTTCTCAAAATGGTACTTGGGTGAATGAGAAATTGTCTCTCAAAGTTCACCCAAGTTGGAAATTTGAAAGAAAATAAGATTTATCCCATATGGGAAAAAGAAGCCTAAGGATTAGTGTTTATATATAAACACTTAACTATGCATGATTAAGAATTATAAGGATAGAGAATTTTGAGGGCACATTTCATGATATCTTGATATAAATAATTACACATCAATCACTGTAAAATTCAATGAACTCTTGACTCCCAGAGGTTTCTAGTAACATGCCGTTTACATATTAAATTCGGACCAATTGATGCAGTTAATCTAAAACATTCATGTGCAGAATTTATGCCGTTTACATATTAAATTCGGACCAATTGATGCCAGTTAATCTAAAACATTCATGTGCAGAATTTCTGACAGCTTAATTAATATTTTTAAGGAGAAAAGTATGAACTTATTCTATTAAATTCTTTAAAAGCAAGCATATTTGGTTCTCTAACTATATATAACACATAATTTAATTCTCTCTAAAGAAATAAAGTTATCTTAAATACATAATTTAATTATCTCTAGATAAATAAGTCTAACTTGAACAAGTGGAATAGCACTCCTAAGTCACAATTAGCTTATTTGACTGCAATTACGTATGCAGCCCAAAATCATCCATCAAGCTTGGTACGTTTTTCATTGTTTATTGTAACACTTTCACGTTTTGAATTCAAAGAATTGTAACAACTTCAACAATTATTTTTAGCTGTTATTCACATTTTATTCTTTGAATTCAATTTTGAAATCATTCATTGAATTGATTTGGCTGTTACGATATAATCACACTTGTTTCTTGTTTTTTTCATCTTTCTTCTGTTTTGCTTTCTGTTATTTCATTTGAAATGTTCGGTGGCTGATTTTCGTTGTTTAGCTACTGTTTAATTTGTTATCTCACTCTTTGTTTTGTCTAACAATCTTTTCTTCTTGTATTGTGATTAGCTTAATAAATAAAGTTTTGGCTCTTTGAAGTCAAGTAAATTTAGTTTGGTAGGCCATTTTCAAGACTTTTGAATAACAATATGGTTGATTTTATTTCTAATAGTGAAGTACGATAAGTCAATCTATGCACAAATTCATTGATTATGATGAACATCGTTACATCAAATCTTGGCAGAAAATCTCCTTTGGAGCCAATGATGTTAGAGATGGTAGATAAATATTTATTAACGGATTATATGAGATCAATGAATCAAGCATTTCGTCATTCTGCCCAATGAAAATTGTGCATGTGGTGTGAAGTAAAACTAGAGACCAATTACCTCAATAGTTAAGATGCAACTTTAACTCTCTTATAGGTCTCGCTAATAAGAATTAAGATGCCTTTAGTTTCTTGTACGTTTCTGGACTGCCAAAGAAATACCATGCAATTTATATGGGTAAAATCCTTCATTAGAGCTGGCCATTAGAGTTGATCTAAAATTGGAGAATAATTAAGAAGTAGATATGTCACAAATTTACGCTCGTAATGCCTCTCTAAGTCTTAATACAGGAAGTTGTAAATGAAATATTATTTGAGTACATAACACACTAATCAATGAAATCATTAGTAATATGTACATATATATACCACACAATTATTTTTTTTTGAAATGAATATGAAATTTGTAATTAAAATTAAAATACCCTTTAAGAGATTTCTTTGGTAAAAATAAATAAATAACTAATAAAATATAGAATGTGTTGAATGAGGACATGTGCAAGTAAAAATTAGTATTACATAGAACATTGATTAGAGAAATCTCAAAACATATGGTTCCAAATTTCTAATATGAATTGTCGTCTCATATATATAGTACTGTTGAAGACGAATACTAAGTCGTTACCTAAAAACATGAGCTTTTGCTTTCATTTCTGTTTGGATTATTACCATACGATCCTCTAAAAGAGAGTGTCATTACTTATTGGGAATCTAAAAACTTACTATCTTGAAACACTAAGAAAAAGGAAAATAAATCAAACTAAAATAAGTATATTTGAAATAGCTAGGAAGAAGAAACACTAATTTGAATAAAAAAATATTCTGATTTTATTAATGACTTTTTCCTATCCCCTTAAAGCAGCCAAACTAATCTTTGAAAGTCAGAGCCAAAGAGCCCACACTAACTAAGGCTATAATCATAGAAATTCCATATCACCCACCACAAATTTCCTCTCATATTTCTTCTTATCAGCATACAACTTCATTCGAGCTTGAGCATCCACCAAATTGGCTTTCAACAGATGTATCATAGCTTCCCCATCCCTTAAGCTCAAAACAACAAATGTTGCAGTAGATGTACCAGGAATATAAGCAATATACAAAGGAAGCGGCTTACCATAAACAACTTCGAATGTAGTAATTGACGACAACGTTGTTTTCAGCTAAAGCATAATCTATGTGAGGGGAGTGGGGTGTTTGGACATGGGTGAAGTACGAAGTAACATGTTGCAAGAGATCACTTGCCACAAGCCGAGGTGACCCGAAAGGTGAAAAGATACAATACAATCAAATCACCAATGTGATGGAGTTCCTCATGCAATTGGCGAAACTCAGAGATATTGAAGGCAACAACGTTATGAAGAACTTACCTATTGTACTAGTGAACGAATTTGGCACGTCTAAGAAGGCCGATAAGATAAACGAGAAGGAAAGAAAGTTGTATCATTATTATAACAAGACAGTGCAGTTCTGATATGGTAATTTCTCCATGTCCAAAAAGTTAGGAATTTGGAGTATGATGTCACTAAAGGATTGAAGTAAAAGGAGGCTAGCGAAATAATGAACTTATTGGTGTCATTGAGAGCTCTCAAAATGAAATTGGACTCAGACTACCTCGAGCAATGGATAGAGAAAGTGCGCAATAAAGTGAGAGTGGATGTGAAGCGGTTCAAAGATCAAATTTGGTTACAAAATAAGAACCCCCATTGGATTGAAAAAAAAAGTGAAGGAGATGTATTTTAAAGATTATCCAGGTAATTACATGTTAAATTTATTTTTAGAAAACTAAATTCAATGTCACTAACATATAACATGCTTACATCTTGTGTGATGGTTTTAATTTTATCTTTTTTGTGACCAAAGGTTAAGTTTATTTCATCATGTACCATCTTATTTTTTTTTCTCGCGAAATTCAGTTTCTTTTACTGATAACCTTTACTTCTCATTTTAAATATGATCAAAATTCTTACGAAATTAATTAAATATCTTGATCAGAACTAGTTGAAAGAACGTGTTTTGGTAAAATATGAAATCCCTATTAAATTAAAGCAAAACTAAAAGTATCGTAGCTAATTTAATTTATTTTATAAGTGTTAAAAGAGTGCACAAGGTGCTAGCAAAATTTAAAAGAAGTATATGTTCCTTTTCATAATAAGTATACCTGAGAAAAAACACATAATAAGTATACCTAAAGAATTATTAAGAGTTATAGAAATCTTAGCAACAAAATGGGTGCTAATAGTTTCATAGGAGTTTTAAAGGGGCGCTAATAGTTTAATAAGAAAAACAGAAAGGGGTTTTATAAGAGTTTTGAAGGGGAGCTAATAGTTTAATAATTTTTGAACTATTTTGGTTTTGTTAAATGGGAGACTTCCAATTTTTCCCGTATTGCTTATTTTCAAATACATTTTCATTTATATTTATTATAAATTAAATAAGTGATAAGATAGAAGCATTTGGGTGTTTGTAGTGATTATACAAAATTTTATATTGATTTTCATTATTGTTTGTTTTACTAGCATACTACAATTTAACACGGTGGATCCGGATTTGTGCCACCGACCCAACAAAGACAGTGAAAGTAGGTTCCAACCTCTCGGAGGAACAAAGAGAGAAGTTCATCGCCTTCCTACGTGAGCACCACGATGTATTCGCTTGGTCCCACTCGGACATGCCGAGTATCCCACCTTCCCTCTCTTGTCAGAAACTTAATGTCTGCCAGTATAGTAAACTTGTCAAACAGAAGCGTCGTGCCTTCAACCAAGAAAGGTATGATGCAATTGAACAAGAGGTCGATTGCCTATTAGCCGCAAGGTTTATACGGAAACAGTGTACCCTGATTGGGTATCCAATGTTGTTCTTGTTAAGAAATCAAACGGAAAGTGGCATATGTGCGTAGACTTCACCGATCTGAACAAGTCCTATCCTAAGGATAGTTTCCCGCTTCCTCGGGTGGACCAACTGGTTGATGCAACAGCAGGGCATGAGATGCTTAGTTTTATGGATGTTTTCTCCGGTTACAACCAAATTTCGATGTATGAACCCGATCAATAGAAAACGACCTTCATACCAACCGTGGGTTGTACTATTATAAGGTTATGCAGTTTGGGTTGAAGAATGCCGGGGCTACCTATTAACGGCTAGTGAATAAAATTTTCAAGGAAAAAATTGGGCGCACCATGGAGGTGTATATAGATGACATGATCACCAAATCGGTGCATGCGGGGGAACACCTGGGGCACCTCAGAGATTTTCATGGAGTTGGGGACATGTGCTCGACAGAAACCTTACAGCATTTTAGTATTCGATTTCGGAGAGAAACACCTGGGGGTTTCAAAACCACCTGTCATGTAGTAATTGATGACAAAGTTATTTTCAATCAAAGAATAATCTATGTGAGGGGAGCTGGGTGTTTGGACATGGCGAAGTACGAAGTAACATGTTGCAAGAGATCACTTGCCATAAGCCTGGGTGACCTGAAAGGAGAAAAGATACAATACAACCAAAATGCTAATGTGATGGAGTTCCTCCTGCAATTGGCGAAACTGAGAGATGGAGAAGGCAACAACGTTATGCGGAACTTACCTATAGTGCCAGTGGTTTAATAGGAGCACAAGATGCTAGAAAAATTTATTTTATTTTGTAGGTGTTGAAGGAGTGCAGAATATGCTAGCAAAATTTAAAAGAAGTATGCGTTACTTTTTAGAATAAGTATACTTGAAAAAGTACACATAATAAGTATACGTAAAGAATAACTGAGAGTTAGAGATATCTGATCCACAAAAACGGTGCTAATAGTTTAAAAAGAGTTTTAAAGGGGTGCTAATAGTTCAATAAGAGCAACAGAAAGGGGTTATATAAGAGTTTTGAAGGAGAGCTAATAGTTTAATAATTTTTGAACTAGTTTGGTTTTGTTGAATGAGAGATTACCAATTTTCCCGTATTGCCTATTTTCAAATACATTTTTATTTTTATTTATTATAAATTAAATAAGTGATATGAATAGAAACACTTGGGTGTTTGTAGTTATTATACATAATTTCATATTAATTCTCATTACTGTCTGTTTTACTATGATACTACAATTTGATACGATGGATTCAGATTTGTTTAAAAATTCATATAGAATTATTAAGCCTAATGAGATTTTCATGGAGTTAGAAAAATGTGCTCAACAGAAACCATATAGCATTTTAGTATTTTATTCCGAAGAAGAACACCTGAGGGTTTCAAAAATCACCTGTCATGTAGTAATTAATGACAAAGTTATTTTCAGCCAAAGCATAATCTATGTGAGGGAGTTGGGTGTTGGGTGTTTGGACATGGGCGAAGTACGAAGTAACACGTGGCAAGAGATCGCCTGCCATAACTCCTTGGGCTTTTGTGTTGGAGTTAGCCGAGGTGACCCGAAAGGTGAAAAGATTCAATATAACCAAATTGCCAATGTGATGGAGTTCCTCGTGCAACTGGCGAAACTCAGAGATAGAGAAGGCAACAACATTATGAAGAACTTACCTATAATGCTAGTGAACGAATTTTGCACGTCTAAGAAGGTCGATAAGATAACCTAGAAGGAAAGGAAGTTGTATGATTATTATAACAAGAGAATACGGCAATTTCTGCATGTCCAAAGAATTGAACAAAAAGGAGGTTATCGAAATAGTGAACCTATTGGTGTCACTGAGAGCTCCCAAAATGAAATTGGACTCAGACTACCCCGAGCAATGGATAAAGAAAGTGCGCAATAAAGTGAGAGAGAACGTGAAACAGTTCAAAGATCAAATTTGGTTACTAAGTGAGAACCCCCATTGGAATTTTAAAAACAAAGTGAAGGATATGTATTTAAAAAATTATCCAAGTAATTACATGTTAAATTTATTTTTAGAAAACTAAATTAAATGTCACTAACATATAACATGCTTACATCTTGTGCGATGGTTTTAATTTTATTTCTTTTTTACCAAAGGTTAAGTTTATTTCGTCATGTAACACCTTATTTTTTTCTTGCCAAATTTAGTTTCTTTTACTGATAAGTTTTTCTTCTCATTTTAAATGTGATCAAAATTTATTAAGAAATCAATTAAATATCTAGATCAGAACGAGTTGAAAAAACGTATTTTGGCAAAATATGAAATCTCTATTAAATTGAAGCAAAATTAAAAGTATAGTAGCTAATTTAATTTATTTTATAAGTGTTAAAGAAGTACACAAGATGCTAGCAAAATTTAAAAGAAGTATATGTTCCTTTTCAGAATAAGTATCCCTGAGAAAATACATATAATAAGTATACTTAAAGAATAATTGAGAGTTATTGAATTCTGAACAACAAAATGAGTGCTAATAGTTTAATAAGAGTTTTAAAGAGGTGCTAATAGTTTAATAAAGGCAACAAAAGGGGTTTTATAAGAGTTTTGTAGGGGAGCTAATAGTTTAATAATTTTTGAACTATTGAACTATTTTGGTTTTGTTAAATGGGAGATTGCCAATGTTCCTTTGTTGCCTATTTTCAGATACATTTTTATTTATATTTATTATAAAGTAAATAAATGATATGAATAGAAACACTTGGATGTTTGTAGTGATTATATAAAATTTTACATTGATTCTCATTATTGTTTGTTTTACTATCATACTACAATTTAATACAGTGGATCCGAAATGGTTTAAAAATTCATATATAATTATTAAGCCTAGTGAGATTTTTATGGAGTTGAGACATGTGCTCCACAAAAACCTTGTAGCATTTTGGTATTTGATTCCAAGAGAAACACCTGGGGGCTTCAAAAACCATTCGTCATATAGTAATTGACGACGAAGTTATTTTCAGCCAAAGCATAATCTATGTGAGGGAGTTGGGTGCTTGGACATAGGCGAAGTACAAAGTAACATGTTGCAAGAGATCACTTGCCATAAGCATGGGTGACCTAAAAGGTGAAAAGATATAATACAACCAAAATGCTAATGTGATGGAGTTCCACGTGCAATTGGCGAAACTCAGAGATGGAGAAGGCAACAACGTTATGTAGAACTTACCTATGGTGCTAGTATTTAATAAGAGCACAAGATGCTAGCAAAATTTAAAAGAAGTATACGTTACTTTTTAGAATAAGTATACTTGAAAAAGTACACATAATAAGCATACGTAAAGAATAACTGAGAGTTAGAGAGATATGATCAACAAAACGGTGGTAATAGTTTAAAAAGAGTTTTAAAGGAGTGCTAATAGTTTAATAAGAGCAACAGAAAGGGGTTTTGTAAGAGTTTTGAAGGGGAGCTAATAGTTTAATAATTTTTGAACTATTTTGGTTTTGTTAAACGATAGATTCCCAATTTTTTAGTATTGCCTATTTTCAAATACATTTTTATTTATATTTATCATAAATTAAATAAAATAAAAATAAAAACACTTTCGAATTTGTAGTGATTATATCATTTACATTGATTCTTATTTTTGTTTATTTTACTCTCATACTACAATTTGATAGGGTGGATATGGATTGGTTTAAAAATTTATATAGAATTATTAAGCCTAATGAGATTTTTAGGGAGTTGCAGACACGCGATCGACAGAAACCTTATAGTATTTTGGTATTTGATTCCGAAGACAAATATTTGAGAGTTTCAAAAATCACCCGTTATGTAGTAATCGACGACAAAGTTTTTTTCAGCCAAAACATAATCATGTGAGAGGAGTTGGGTGTTTGGACATGGGCAAAGTTAGAAGTAACATGTTGCAAGTAATCCAAAATTTGATCACTTGTCATAACTCATTGGGCTTTTGTGTTGGAGTAAGCCGGTGTGACCCAAAAGGTGAAAAGATACAATGTAAAAGGAGGCTAGCTTAATAATGAACTTATTGGTGTCATTGAGAGCTCCCAAAATGAAATTGGATTCGGACTACCTCGAGCAATGGATAGAGAAAGTGTGCAATAAAGTGAGAGAGAACGTGAAGTGGTTCAAAGATCAAATTTGGTTACAAAATGAGAACCCCCATTGGATTGAAAACAAAAAGTGAAGGAGATTTATTTCAAAGATTATCCAAGTGATTAGATTTTAAATTTATTTTTAGAAAACTAAATTCAATGTCACTAACGTATAACATGCTTACATCTTGTGTGATGGTTTTAATTTTATCTCTTTGTGACCAAAGGTTAAGTTTATTTCGTCATGTACCATCTTATTTTTTTTTTCTCGCAAAATTCAGTTTCTTTTACTGATAACCTTTACTTCTCATTTTAAATATGATCAAAATTCTTACGAAATTAATTAAAAATCTTGATCAAAACTAGTTGAAAGAACGTACTTTGGTAAACTATGAAATCTCTATTAAATTAAAGCAAAATTAAAAGTATCTTAGTTAATTAAATTATTTTATAAGTGTTAAAGGAGTGCAGAAGATGCTAGCAAAATTTAAAAGAAGTATACGTTCCTTTTCAGAATAAGTATACCTGAGAAAAAACACATAACAAGTACACCTAAAGAATTATTGAGAGTTATAGAAATCTTAGCAACAAAATGGGTGCTAATAGTTTAATAAGAGTTTTAAAGGGGCACTAATAGTTTAGTAAGAGCAACAGAAGAGGTTTTATAAGAGTTTTGAAGGGGAGCTAATAGTTTAATAATTGTTGAACTATTTTGCTTTTGTTAAATGGGAGACTTTCAATTTTCCTGTATTGCCTATTTTCAAATACATTTTCATTTATATTTATTATAAATTAAATAAGTGATATGATAGAAACATTTGAGTGTTTGTAGTGATTATATAAAATTTTATATTGGTTTTCATTATTGTTTGTTTTACTAGCATACTACGATTTAACACGGTAGATTCGGGTTGGTTTAAAATTCATATAAAATTATTAAGCCTAATGAGATTTTCATGGAGTTATAGACATGTGCTCAAAAGAAACCTCGTAGCATTTTGGTATTTGATTCTGGAGAGAAACACCTGGTGGTTTCCAAAATCACCCGTCATATAGTAATTAACGACAAAGTTATTTTAAGCCAAAGCATAATCTATGTGAGGCGTGTTAGGTGCTTGGACATGAGTGAAGTACGAAGAACATGGTGCAAGAGATCGCTTGCCATAACTCTTTAGGCTTTTGTGTTAGAGTAAAACAGGGTGATCCGAAAAGTGAAAAAATACAATACAACCAAATTACCAATGTAACAGAGTTCCTCGTGCAATTGGCGAAACAAACAATAATTTTGATGTTTGACTTTGGCACCAAATAAAAGAATAAGAGCAGTGCTAGCAAGCGACTGTTGCACTCGCTGCCTTTGTAACCGTTTGCTGCAACAACACACAATAACAGTATTCTCATTTACCAAAATCGTTGGTTATTTTAAAATCAAGTCTTCTCCTATGCTTTCGCAAAGCATTACTCTCACTCCGATGCAAAAGCCACTCACTCTCTTCTCCCTTACTCTCTCCTTCTAGCCATCAAAATGGCCTCCCTGACTTTTCCAAACCTTCAACGATTTTTGTGACTACAAAGTGAAAAAAAAAACACATTGCTAGTTCTCTTACTCGCTATCTACCTTGTTTTCTTCTCAGTCACTCACTCCACCCATAAAAATGGCCTTTAGGATCTTTACTAAAGCTCTGAATTGTCGTAACCATGCTCGCTCTTACTTTACTCGAGTGTTTTGTTTTGCAGCAACAATCAAAGATGAATACTGCTCTGCAAGAACAGCTAAGGCCACTACTCTCAAATTCACACCTCTTGCTCCTATTGATGGACAGCCTCTGATGGGCTTGCACGACTATGATTTCACGCACATCCTCTTGTGCGCAAGACCACAGTTCTCATATTTGAAGATGAATTTGGAGCAACGATTTTTCTCTCCAAAACAGCATCAAAATGTAATCGAAGTTGAGGTGTGTGGGTTGCTCTCCAAATTTACCGTGTGGCGGGGGAAGGAAAGCATTGATGAAGGGAGATTTATTACAAAAAGTGTAGAGGAAGCAATGCTGCATATCAAAAGAAGGCACAATCCTTTTGGAATTGTGCTAAGGTATCAGGTGGGAGACACTCCCACGAAGCAATTTCTGTTCGCACTAGATGCATCTACAAACTTTAAAGGCATGCCAATTTGTTTCATACACAATTTTGGAACATCCAATTCTCACCCTTCGTTTGATCAAAAATCAGGTATGAGTCTTACTCCTTCATCTTCAAGAATCCTGGACTTTTAAGTTATGTTTGAGAGGTAGGATTAATTGTAGGATTGGACTAATTATTGGGACAAAATATTAATACCATGTTTGGCATGCTCACTTGGATTAGATTAATGGACTAAATTCAAATTTTTATCCTAAATTCAAGGGATTGCTAATCCTAATTTTTATATGGGTTGAGTTAGGACTTGATAATGTCAAAAACAAAAAAATCGTCCATTTATAATATCTTCCATTATTTATTACATCGTTTTATTTATAACTTAAAAATTATTTGTTTATTTATTGTTTTAATTAAGTAATTTATTTTTTATTCATGATTTACTTAAGTTATTCACTAATTTATTATTTGAATAGTTTTATTTATTTTATTAATGAAATGATATATCTCATTTGAAATAACCTATAATTTAAATAATTTATATTTCTTTATTATAATTATGACAACCCAATAACTAATTGTGTGCGTGTATATATAATATTAATTTTATTTTTAATTAATTATAATATTTCTTGTTAAATATCTACAAATATTTTATATTTAAATTTAAATATTAATGTAAATACTATTTAATTTCATGTAAATTTAATTTAACTTAATCCAATCCCATATTATACCAAACATAACCAATTAATTGCAGTATAATTATTTTCTTATATTGACTTCAAATTTTTTTTATTGTAGTTAATGTATATGCTTCATTGGTTGCCCTTGCCGGACCTCCTTTGGACACCAGTCAACTGGAAATCAAACTCTAGCCTTTGATGGGGTTATATTGTTTTAAATTAGACAATATTCTCCTGTGCTCTAGAAGAGGATTGTTGTTCTTGAAATTGAGCTTGGAAGGAAGATGTTTTGCTACAAACAACTACATGACCATCGTTGCACTAGATGTCGGCGAGAAGTTTACTGGAGTTGCTATTTGGCATCAGGGCATGGAAGACATCGATGCTGAGTCTACTTTCTTCATGAAATACATGGAAGAAGAGATGTTGAACATAAAAGAAAAATATGAACTTGTTGGATTTGTGATCGGTTTTCCAGTTGGAAGCCCTGAGGAAGATACCCCAAAGCAATTCAGTCAGGCTCATGTAAAGGCATTCCTTTCTAAATTGGATTCGTTGCCAAATTTTAAAGGAATGCCTATATGTCTGGTTAATGAATATGGGACATCAAAGAACCTTACAAAGAGAGTAAAGAAATTTGTGGCGAAGGATGCAAAGAATTGGAGTGGGCCAGGATCTCACCCCTCAACCAAAAGTTTCCATACTAACTGGCTGCAAGCAAAAAAACACTTGAGAAGATTTATATCCGACGTCGATAGCTCTTATCTCCCACCAGAAGGATACCCAAACTACAAGCCACCGCACGAACCGTTCATTGAACGTCTTTGGGCTGCAATGGTGACATGAAGTTTCATTATGAATAAGACTTTATGTTTTGTATGTGTTCATTACAGGAATGTTCTTTTATGCTTTTGCTGGGACCTTGTTGAAGATGAATGCCAGCTTTGAATAGAGCAAATAGTGATTCTGATGAATCAATTATATTGTTAAATTACTTGTATTTTCTAGTAGATAGTGGTTTTCTTGTATTCGCAACTTTGTTCAATCTCAGGTTTTAGAGATATTTGACATCAAATTACCGATTTTAATGATGATTTTAGATTAATTGATTGTCGAGAATATTTGCTTGTCTGTGCCATACTCTAATTCATGTGACGTTGATATTGTTTATTGATATGCTATATAATGTGTTTGTGCGGTCTGTTGCGTTTGTTTACTCTATCGTTTTGCATGTATGCACTGAGGTAAGGTGAAAGATTTGAGTTTAGGGTGTGGAATTCATGCACTTTTTTTTTTGAAAAGAAAGGATGTGATTAATGGGGTTATGAGCATTAGTGAATATGTATGCGTTGCGGGAATCTTGGTGATGTTGCTGTTTCTTGATGGGATTAAGAGGCCGGATTTGGTTGCTTGGAGCTCATTGTTAAGTGTACATGAAGAATGGGCTTCAAAAAGAGTGGTCTTGGTGATTTCTAGGTTTTTCTGAATAATTGGTATGCTGAGGCACTAGGACTTTTCCAGAAAATGCGGGTTGATTATATTGAAGCTAATAAGTTTACCATTGATCTCTATTCTGCCGTGTCTAGCTGGGGATGATCTCAAAAAGGGAGGAGAATTGCACTACAAGATACTGAGAACTAGTTACAGATGAAATGTTTCTGTTGTTTTCATGCTCGTATGTCTTTATTCTAAGCTATGGCATCATTAACAAGCTCTTAAATTTGCTGCCCGATTTCGGATGTTGAAATCCCATGGAGTTTACTTTTAAAAGCCTCCATAAAGTCCAAAGACTATGAACTCGAAAACCATAAAGAATATGATGGTTGTAGGTCCTCATCACACTGAGATAAAGGTGGTGGATTTGGGGCTTAGATCATTGCCTCATGGAATGCTTATGAGGGTGATTAGGAGCGTTAGGATGTGTGGATATTAGCCATTCTGCTAGCAAATTCAGATCAACTTCTTTGACAAAGAATTAGTCATGAAGGATCCTATGACCACTTGATAGATGGCAAATGCAGCTGCTGAGATGTAGGGCAACTGATCAAGAATAGTATAAAAGTACCTGTGCTATATTTTAGGGAATTTATTGGTCTCACTTTCTACCAAAAAAACTGAGGATGCAAATGCTGCAGTCAATATGATATGTTAATGATGTAACTAGACAAATCCTAATGCAACACATTGTCTTTGTGTTTGGCATTAATAACAAACATCAATGTACAAATAATTTTGTTTGTTTAAAAGAAGTATATGTTCCGTTTCAGAATAAGTATTCCTGAGAAAAAACACATAGTACGTATACCTAAAGAATAATTGAGAGTTATAGAAATCTTAGCAACAAAATGGGTGCTAATAGTTTAATAAGAGTTTTAAAGGGGTGCTAATAGTTTAATAAGAGTAACAGAAGGGGTTTTATAAGAGTTTTGAAGGGGAGCTAATAGTTTAATAATTGTTGAACTATTTTGGTTTTGTTAAATATGAGACTGTCAATTTTTCTGTATTGCCTAATTTTAAATACATTTTCATTTATATTTATTATAAATTAAATAAGTGATATGAATATAAACATTTGAGTGTTTGTAGTGATTATATATAGTTTCATATTGATTCTCATTATTGTTTGTTTTACTATGATACTACAATTTGATATGGTGGATCCGGATTGGTTTAAAAATTCATATAGAATTATTAAGGCTAATGAGATTTTCATTGAGTTGGAGAAATGTGCTCAACAGAAACCTTGTAGCATTTTGGTGTTTGATTCCAGAGAAAAACAATTGGGGTTTTCAAAAATCACTTGTCATGCAGTAATTGACAACAAAGTTATTTTCAGCCAAAACATAATCTATGTGGGGGAAGCTGGGTGTTTGGACATGGGTGAAATACGAAGTAACATGTTGCAAGAGATCGCTTGCCATGACTCTTTAGGCTTTTGTGTTGGAGTAAGCTGAGGTAACCCGAAAGGTGAAAAGATACAATACGGCCAAAATGCTAATGTGATGGAGTTCCTCGTGCAATTGGTGAAACTCAGAGATGGAAAAGGCAACAACGTCATACTGAACTTACCTATGGTGCTAGCGAACAAATTTGGCACGTTTAAGAAGACTATAAGATAAACGATAAGGAAATGAAGTTTTTCAATGGTTATTATAGCAAGACAGTGCAATTCTAATGCAACAATTTCCACATGTTTAAAATGTCAAGAATTTAGAGTATTGAACAAAAAGGAGGCTAACGAAATAGCGAACTTATTGGTGTCATTGGGAGCTCCCAAAATAAAATTGGACTAGGACTGCTTTGAGTAATGGATAGAGAAAGTGTGCAATAAAGTGATAGTGGACGTGAAGCGGTTCAAAGATCAAATTTTGTTACTAAGTGAGAACCCCCATTGGATTGAAAAAAAAAAGTGAAGGAGGTGTATTTTAAAGATTATCCAAGTAATTACATGTTAAATTTATTTTTAGAAAATTAAATTCAATGTCACTAACATATACCATGCTTACATCTTGTGTGATGATTTTAATTTTATATCTTTTTGACCAAATGTTAAGTTTATTTCGTCATGTACCATCTTATTTTTTTTTTCTCGCCAAATTCAGTTTCTTTTACCGATAACCTTTTACTTCTCATCTTAAATATGATCAAAATTTCTTACAAAATTGATTAAAGCTCTTGATCAGAACTAGTTGAAAGAACTTATTTTTGTAAAATGTGAAATCTCTATTAAATTAAAGCAAAACTAAAAGTATAGTAGCTAATTTAATTTATTTTATAAGTGTTAAAGGAGTGCACAAGATGCTAGCAAAATTTAAAAGAAGTATACGTTCCTTTTCAAAATAAGTATACCTAAGAAAAAACACATAATAAGTATACCTAAAGAATAATCTGAGCAACAAAATGAGTGCTAATAGTTTAATAAGAATTTTAAAATGGTGTTAATAGTTTAATAAGAGCAACAGAAGAGGTTTTATAAGAATTTTGAAGGGAAGCTAATTATTTAATAATTGTTGAACTAGTTTGGTTTTGTTAAATGAGAGATTACCAATTTTCCTGTATTGCCTATTTTCAAATACATTTTTATCTATATTTATTATAAATAAAATAAGTGATATGAATAGAAACACTTGGGTGTTTGTAGTGATTATATATAATTTCATATTGATTCTCATTATTGTTTGTTTTACTATGATACTACAATTTGATACGGTGGATTTAGATTTGTTTAAAAATTCATATAGAATTATTAAGCCTAATGAGATTTTCATGGAGTTAGAAAAATGTGCTCAACAGAAGCCATATAGCATTTTAGTATTTGATTCTGGAGAAGAACACCTGAGGGTTTCAAAAATCACCCGTCATGTAGTAATTGACGACAAAGTTATTTTCAGCCAAAGCATAATCTATGTGAGGGGAGTTGGGTGTTGGGTGTTTGGACATGGGCGAAGTACGAAGTAACACGTGGCAAGAAATCGCTTGCCATAACTCCTTGGGCTTTTGTATTGGAGCTAGCCGAGGTGACCCGAAAGGTGAAAGATACAATACAACCAAATTGCCAATGTGATGGAGTTCATCATGCAATTGGTGAAACTCAGAGATAGAGAAGGCAACAACGTTATGAAGAACTTACCTATAGTGCTAGTGAACGAATTTTGCTCGTTTAAGAAGATCGAAAAGATAACCAAGAAGGAAAGGAAGTTGTATGATTCTTATAACAAGACAATGCTGTTCTCATATAGCAATTTCTGCATGTCCAAAGGATTGAACAAAAAGGAGGCTATCGAAATAGTGAACCTATTAGTGTCACTGAGAGCTCCCAAAATGAAATTGGAATCGGACTACCCCGAGCAATGGATAGAGAAAATGCGCAATAAAGTGAGAGAGAACGTGAAACGGTTCAAAGATCAAACATGTTAAATTTATTTTTAGAAAATTAAATTAAATGTCACTAACATATAACATGCTTACATCTTGTGGGATGGTTTTAATTTTATTTCTTTTTTACCAAAGGTTAAGTTTATTTCGTCATGTAACACCCTATTTTTTTCTCATCTTGTGGGATGGTTTTAATTTTATTTCTTTTTTACCAAAGGTTAAGTTTATTTCGTCATGTAACACCCTATTTTTTTCTTGCCAAATTTAGTTTGTTTCACTGATAACTTTTTTCTTCTTATTTTAAATGTGATCAAAATTTATTAAGAAATCAATTAAATATCTTGATCAGAACGAGTTGAAAAAACGTATTTTGGTAAAATGCGAAATCTCTATTAAATTGAAGCAAAATTAAAAGTATAGTAGCTAATTTAATTTATTTTATAAGTTTTAAAGAAGTACACAAGATGCTAGCAAAATTTATAAGAAGTATATGTTCCTTTTCAGAGTATCCCTGAGAAAATACTCATAATAAGTATACTTAAAGAATAATTGAGAGTTATAGAATTCGGAGCAACAAAATGGGTGCTAATAGTTTAATAAGAGTTTTAAAAAGGTGCTATTAGTTTAATAAAAGCAACAGAAGGGTTTTATAAGAGTTTTGAAAGGGAGCTAATAGTTTAATAATTATTGAACTATTGAGATTTTCATGGAGTTGAGACCTGTGCTTGACAAAAACCTTGTAGTATTTTGGTATTTGATTCCGGAGAGAAACACCTGGGGTTTCAAAAACCACTCGTCATGTAGTAATTGACGACAAATTTATTTCAGCCAAAGCATAATCTATGTGAGGGAGTTGGGTGCTTGGAGATGGGTGAAGTACGAAGTAACATGTTGCAAGAGATCACTTGCCAAAGCCGGGGTGACCAGAAAGGTGAAAAGATACAATACAACCAAAATGCTAATGTGATGGAGTTCCTCATGCAATTGGCGAAACTCAAAGATGGAGAAGGCAACAACGTTATGCGAAACTTACCTATGGTGCTAGTAGTTTAATAAGAGCACAAGATGCTAGAAAAATTTATTTTATTTTAGGTTGACACAACTTAAAAGTAATATTTAACTCACAAGTATAAGAGTGTCATGTTGTATTATAACTCCGTGAGTCACAGGTCGATCCACAGAGAAAAGATTTAATTTGTTTATTTTCTTTTATCTAAAAATTGAAATTGAAACTTGAATATAAAAAATTTACTTTAGATGAAACTATGGAATTGAACTAGTTAGGGTTATGGATCCACTCTTAGAAATAAATAAAACTTAATAAATTCTTTTTGCCAATTTTTTTAGATTTATTACCCAAAAGATTAATTATACAAATTATTATTATTTCCCTTTAATTTTATGATGGATTAAGTATTTATTGTGCCAAAATTTAATTTACCTACAATAAGTCAAAATATCATTTCACTATACCTTATATTAAGATCTTAAGAATTTATTGTGCCAAATTCATTTGTTTGTCTACAATAAATCAAATTTTCAAAATATAAAACATGTATAAAATTAAATAGAAAATAATTTAATTTATAAAATAAAAATAGAATTTGATTAAATCATATTTATTACCTAAAAGTTTCACCTTCCCCTAACTAATAGTATTTAGTTAAGCATAATTAAAATAAAAAGGAGTAAAATTGGATTACTTAAATTAAAAGTAATAAAAACAACTAAAATTAGAAATAAAACTAATTTTATTTATGAAAATAATTATTCAAAAAATTAAAAACACACCTGGAAATCAAGATTACAAGGAGATGGAGAGAATTTAAGAAGAAGTGAGTTGTAGAGAGATGATTAAAAACATAAAAATAAGGCTTTATTTATAGAAAAATAAATTCATAATCCAGTGCTTTACGATCCATCATAAGCTTCATGCATGTGCTCCTCACAACCTTTAGATCAAGATCCAATGGCTGGTCAAACTTTAAAAATCAACATCACACGTGGCATCATTTGACTCGTTCGATTTACCCAAAGAACGGTTGAGATTTGGCGGGTTAATGAGTGGATTGGGTCGACCCGAATATAAAGATTTGGATCCTCCAACTTGCTTCACCAACCATTGCCATATGGCACAATCATGTGAAGGACAACATTTGTCCATGAGGTTCCTAATAACGCAACTATTGCGCAGTAAAATTAAAACAGATGGCGGAAGCTCTAGAAACCTCGGATCGACTTCATTCAAAAACGAAAATCAAGAGGAAAGATTGAAGTTTAATTACCTCACTTGCAGTTTCGAAAACAACTTCGTGAAGTGGGAGAAAACGACTGAAAACAGCAAGCTCCGAACACTGTCCAGAAAAACAGCTCTGCACGAACAGCTTCTGTTTTGCCACGATCTGAGATCCTTTAAGCACCCCAATTGTGATGCCTCTAATCAGTCCACACTTATAAATGTTTTAGGAGTTCAGAGGATTTGGAATCTCGAAATTTCATTAAAAAAATGAGAGAGATAATGAAGGAACATGAATGGTAGCTCATGTTTATTCCTTCCACCAAATAAAGCCACCATTATGTCTAATAATGGCACCAAGCATTATCATGTGTTAGACCCACCCACTTAGCCATTATTTATTGAAATTGATCTCATCACTTCAATAAACTATTTAATCAAATAAATAAATAGCTAATATTAATTAATTTCGGAATTAATTATTTAACCCCATTTTGATCACATCAAATGGTTAAATGTGGGTTTCTCTTGTGACATGTTCTAATGCTTTCTCTTAATCCATATTGGATCCAATAAAAGCCCATAATTCTAAACCCAAAATTGGTCTAGAAGTCCATAATCATATATGAACCCGAACATGTCCAAAATGGTCATTTTACGTGCTCGACATTCCATAATGTTTAATTGGGGATTTATGAAATTTATTTGTTCCTTAAACTATTTATGGAACATCTAAATTTCTATCTTAAATCATATTTAAGATATATTTATATTTATATTCATTCTCAATGAATTATAATATAAATATTGATTTTCCTAAAATTAGGAAATCTAACTTCTCACTTTCTAGTAACTCCTTTTTCATTTCTATATTGTGTGTGACCTTTTAGGTTCTTAGTTATAAGGTAGTAGAACTATTTTAATGATAACTCTTTATTCATTAAATGATGCTAAACTATTTAGTGATCAATTAGAACCTTTCTAATGACCTTAAGATACATTGGTAATACGCTTTACCAATATTGATCATAAGGTTTCTACAAGTCATGAGTGACACCTAGCAGTATATCACGACTATCCAAATAACAAGAATTGTTGGATCTATAGAACCTATTCCATTGTATCTCTATGTCTTGGTCTCTTCATCATCCATGTCCAGAGAAAAGCACGGCTTATGGTTTATTATGTTAAGCAGTTGTGCTTTATCTCAAAATAAATATAAATGAACTTGACATGATAATATAATTTGAACTCCTTCAAATATATTTCACCTTGGCCAAGGATTTCTCATGCCAATTCATATTATCTCATAGGGACATCCTTTTTGTATATTACAAAGTGATGAATTCCATATTGGCCATCAACTTGTCTTCATACATAGCCAACCATGACAGCTATTGCTAGATCTCTTCCGTGATTAGGAATCAATCGTTATGCATTCACATATCAGAGATGTCCATGTATAAGACATCTGTTATGCCTCAGGTCTAAAGACCATTACTTAACATAGTGTCTGTTACAATGTATAATAAGCCATTAACACTCACGACCATATGGCTTACTATATTCGGTCAAGTTCAGTAAACTCATTCTCTTAACAAGTACCTATGTGTTTGACTTGACATCTCATGTCAATGATATGAAACTCACCATCCATCTTAGTATCACATACCATAAGGAGTCATAACACATACTAGTGTTTATAGGAATTTATAATGTCCAATCATAAATCTACCACTAGGAACTATTTTAGAAGTATAGTACAAAGGATACACGTTTCATATTCTCGACATACTCGAGAATGTGTTCCTTAACTATTTTACTTCTTGGACTATATTCAATAAATTAATATATGAATATTTATAACTTTTCCATTTTATAAATATCAAAATGCTATTCAAATACAATCATTCCCTAAACAATCAAATCATCATTCGATTGGCCTTTAGGGCATATTACTAACATCATGGTCATTGAATCATGGACGGTTCAGATTTAGTCAAAATTGCCAGCTATCCTATGCACTCATATCTATTGTAAGCTCATTTCATCATCCAATCAGTGCTCGGTCAACAAAAAAAGTCAATTTTTTTTATACAAACCCAATTTTAAGCCAATCTTGACTGATCTTAAGGTTTTCGGATTTCCAAAATTCAAATTTGACCTCCATTTATCTGTTTGGAGCCTCGAAGTACGTGAAATTAATATTTTTCCTAATAAACACATAAAAATACACAAAATTGAATATATTTAAAACATAATTAATAATTTCTAATAAATTACATAAACACAAATATAAATTATAACATAAGCATAAAATAACATATTATTGCTTGAAAATTCAACAATTTTTAATACTAATCATAAGTGTTGAAGGAGTGCACAAGATGCTAGGAAAATTTTAAAAAAGTATATGTTACTTTTTAGAATAAGTGTACTTGAAAAAGTACATATAATAAGTATACGTAAAGAATAACTGAGAGTTAGAGATATCTGAACAACAAAAACGGTGCTAATAGTTTAAAAAGAGTTTTAAAGGAGTGCTAATAGTTTAATAAGAGCAATAGAAAGGGGTTTTATAAGAGTTTTGAAGGGGAGCTAATAGTTTAATAATTTTTGAACTATTTTGGCTTTGTTAAATGGTAGATTCCCAATTTTTTCTTATTGCCTATTTTCAAATATATTTTTACTTATATTTATCATAAATTAAATAAATAATATAAATAAAAACACTTGGGAGTTTGTAGTGATTATAGCATTTACATTGATCCTTATTTTTGTTTATTTTACTATCATACTACAATTTGATATGGTGGATTTGGATTGGTTTAAAAATTCAGATAGAATTATTATTTCTAATGAGAATTTTAGGGAGTTGCAGACACATGATCGACAGAAACCTTATAGCATTTTGGTATTTGATTCTGAAAAGAAATATTTAAGAGTTTCAAAAATCACCCGTTATGTAGTAATCGACGACAAAGTTTTTTTCAGCCAAAAGATAATCATGTGAGAGGAGTTGGGTGTTTGGACATGGCAAAAGTTTGAAGTAACATGTTGGAAGTAATCCAAAATTTGATCACTTGTCATAACTCCTTGGGCTTTTGTGTTGGAGTAAGTCGGTGCGACCCAAAAGGTGAAAAGATACAATGTAACCAAATGCCCATGTAATGGAGTTCCTCATGCAATTGGCGAAACTCAGAGATGGAGAAGAAAACAACGTTATGCAGAACTTACCTATTGTGCTAGTGAACGAATTTGGCACGTCTAAGAAGGCAGATAAAATGGACGAGAAATAAAGGAAATTGTATGATTATTATAACAAGACGGTGTAGTTCTAATGCAGTAATTTCCGTATGTTCAAAAAGTCAAGAATTTGGAGTATGATGGATTGAAGTAAAAGGAGGCTAGCTAAATAGTGAACTTATTGGTGTCATTGAGAGCTCCCAAAATGAAATTGCACTCAGACTACTCCGAGCATTGAATAGAGAAAGTGCACAATAAAGTGAGTGGATGTGAAGCGGTTCAAACATCAAATTTGGTTACCAAGATAGAACCCCCATTGAAATTAATTGAAAATTAATAATTGAGAGCAACAAAATGGGTGCTAATAGTTTAATAAGAGTTTTAAAGGGTTGCTAATAGTTTAATAAGAGCAACAAAAGGGGTTATATAAGAGTTTTGAAGGGGAGCTAATAGTTTAGTAATTGTTGAACTATTTGAACTATTTTGGTTTTGTTAAATGGGAGATTGCCAATTTTCCCTTGTTGCCTATTTTCAAATACATTTTATTCATATTTATTATAAATTAAATAAATGATATGAATAGAAACACTTGGGTGTTTGTAGTGATTATATAAAATTTTATATTGATTCTCATTATTGTTTGTTTTACTATCTTACTACAATTTAATATAGTGGATCCGGATTAGTTTAAAAATTCATATAGAATTATTAAGCCTAATGAAATTTCATGGAGTTGAAATATGTGCTCGACAAAAACCTTGTAGCATTTTGGTATTTGATTCCGGAGATAAACACCTGGGGGTTTCAAAAACCACCCGTCACGGAGTAATTGACGACGAAGTTATTTTCAACCAAAGAATAATCTATGTGAGGGAGTTGGGTGCTTGGACATAGGCGAAGTACGAAGTAACATGTTGCGAGAGATCACTTGCCATAAGTCGGGGTGACCCGAACGGTGAAAAGATACAATACAACCAAATTGCCAATGTGATGGAGTTCCTCATGCAATTGGCGAAACGCATAATCTATGTGGAGTTGGGTGCTTGGATATGGCCTAAGTACGAAGTAACATGTTGCAAGAGATCACTTGCCATAAGCCGAGGTGACCCGAAAGGTGGAAAGATACAATACAACCAAATTGCCAATATGATGGAGTTCATCATGCAATTGGCGAAACTCAGAGATTGTGAAGGCAACAACGTTATGAAGAACTTACCTGTGGTGCTAGTGAACGAATTTGGCACGTCTAAGAAGTCCAATACGATAAACTAGAATGAAAGGAAGTTGTATGATTATTATAACATGACAATGTAGTTTTAATACAACAATTTCTACATGTCCAAAGGATTATCAAAACGGAGGCTATCGAAATAGTGAACTTATTGGTGTCATTGAGAGCTCCCAAAATGAAATTGCACTCGGATTACTCTGAGCAATGAATAGAGAAAGTGCGAAATAAAGTGAGAGGACGTAAAGCGGTTTAAAGAATTTGAAGTATTATGAGGATTGAACAAAAAGGAGGCTAATGAAAGAAAGTGTGCAATAAAGTGAGAATGGACGTGAAACGGTTCAAAGATCAAATTTTGTTACTAAGTGAGAGCCCCCATTGGATTAAAAAAAAAGTGAAGGAGATGTATTTCACAGATTATCCAAGTAATTACATGTTAAATTTATTTTTAGAAAACTAAATTAAAGGTCGCTAACATATAACATGTTTTCATCTTGTGTAATGGTTTTAATTTTATCTCTTTGTGACGAAAGGTTAAGTTTATTTCGTAATGTACCACCCTATTTTTTTCTCACCAAATTTAGTTTCTTTTACTGATAACCTTTTTCTTCTCATTTTAAATCTGATCGAATTTTTTTACAAAATTGATAAAAAAATCTTTATCAGTAAAGTTTCTTTTTAGAATAAGTATACTTAAAAAAGTACACATAATAAGTATACTTAAAGAATAACTATGAGTTGGAGAATAAGTATACCTAAAAAAGAGCACTTTATAAGAAAATTGGAAGAATAAATAGGAGTTAGAGATATCTGATCAACAGAAACCCATCAATATATTAGTATTTGATTTCAGAGAAAAACTATTGGGTGTTTCAAAAATCACGTGCCATAGACAAATTGATAGCAAAGTTTTCTTTAACAAGTGCACATTTTATGTAAGGGTAGTTGCATGTTTATAAAAAGTTGGAGTACAAAGCAACATGCTGGAAGTGATCCAAACTTTGATCACTTCCCATAAGTGGTTCTTGTACAAAATACTCATGTCATGGAGTTCCTAATGTAGTTGGTGGAACTAGGAGATTAAGCAACTATGTTATGAGAAATTTAGTTATGGTGTTGGTGAATGAATTTGGGACATCTAAGGGAGTTGATAAATTTAAAAAAAAAAACAAAAGAAAATTGTATAAAGATTGTAATAAGACAATTAAATTCTATTGCAGCAAGTTTTTGCATCCTCAGGAAGTTAAAAAGTTAGAGTATGGTGGACCTACGGAATTGAACAAAAAAGAAGCTAGTGAAATAACAAATTTGTTGGGTGTTGGTATCCATAGGAGCTCTTAAAATGGGATTGGACTCAAATTGCTATAATAAATGGATAAAGAAAGTGCATGATAAATTGAGAGAAGATGTGAAGGAGTTCAAAGATTGTATTTAGGTGCAAATTAACAATTCCTATTGGATTGAAAAGAAAATTAAAGAGATATATTTTAAAGATAAGCCAGGTAAATCCACGTTAACTTTGTATTCGTAAAAGTGAATATAATCTAACTGAATTAATTTTTTTTACCGTAATTAGATACAATGTGCAAGATGATGGCAATATGACCATTATTTGTAAAAAAATATACACTTTTATCATCTCAAACAAATATTAAATTAACAAAGTTCAGTAAATTATATATTAGTGAAATTTAGATGAAGTATTTGTCCCTTCTTTTGAATAAATATACCTAGGAAAGTGCACCTAATAAGAAAACCTGAAGAATAATTAAGAGATGAAGATATTTGATCAACAAAAGCCCTCCAGTATGTTGGTATATAATTTCAAAGAGAAACATCTGGGTGTTTAAAAAAATCATATACCATACTCAAATTGATGGTAAAGTTCTCTTTAGCAGTAACACACTTTATGTGAGGGTAATTGCATGTCTGGAAAAGGATAAAATACAAAGAAACATGCTGTGATTGATCCAAACTTTGATTTCTTCCCATAAGTCCATGGGCTTTTGTATTAGAGTAAGTAGTGGTGGCCTTAAATGTGAAAAGATAGAGTACGACCAAAATATTTATGTAATGGAGTTCCTGGTGTAGTTGGTGGAACTAAGAGAAGGAAAGGGCAATTGTTTTATGAAGAATTTGCCTATAGTATTAGTGAATGAATTTGGCACATCTAAGAGAACCGATAAAATAAAAGAGAAGGAGAGGAAATTTTATACGGATTATAACAGGGTAATCAAATTCAAATGCAGCAAGTTTTTGCATCTTCAATATGTCAAGAGGTTAGAGTATGATGCACCTAAGGAATCAAACACAAAGGAAGCTAGTGAAATAGTAAACGTGTTGGTGTCAGTAGGAGCTCCTGAAAAAGGACTGGACTTGGATTACTTTAATGAATGGATAATGAAAGTGCACAATAAATTTACAGAAGACGTGAAGAAATTCAAAGATCATATTTGGATACAAAGAACAATCCCCATTGAATAAAAAAAATTAAAGAGTTATATTTGAAGATAAAATAGGTAAATGCATGTTAACTTTGTTTTTGCAAAAGTGAAAGTAAGTTAACTAATTTAAATTTTTTTTACCACAATTATTTTGTTGTGTCCAAGATGATGGCGATATGGCCATTGTTTGTTAAAAATATACACTTTTATCATCTAAAGCAGGTATTAAATTAACAAAGTTTATTAAATTTTATATTATTATATTATATTAAATATGATAAGGATAGAATATTACTAAGTCAATGGTTCTAATTTTTATCCTTCTTGTTTTCTTTAATAACAATTCCCTTCATTTGTTGGTGAGTTTCTTTTGCGAGTCTAATTTTATTCAAATTTCAAGATACAGTATATAAAGAAGGAGACTGAGGAGGAGGCTGAAAAAATAACAACTGAGACCAAAACAAGGAAGCAAAATGCTAGAGGAATAGTAAGCCTAGGATTATTCTCTTTTTAGTTTTCTTTATAAGCTATATTTTTCTTGTATATAAATACCAACATAATAACAATTCCCTCTATTTGTTGTTAGTGAGGTTTCTGAGACTATTTACTATATACTTATAAAATTTTGAGATGCAGCCAAAAGAGGAGAAGGCTAAAAAAAGGAAAATGATAACTGAGAATAAAACAAAAGCCGAAGATGCGGCTGAAAAAATGGGAACTGGAGAGGAAAGGAGATATTAGTTGAGGTTATCAAATTTTCATATCACTCTGTAGATTTTTTCTTTTATCATGAAGACTTTGGTTATCAATCGTGGAATTAAACAACAAATTTTCATCCGAATCATTGATTTTAATATAGAGGCATGTACTTTTTTTATTATATTTTAGTTATTTTTGAAAAAAATTATTTCTCTGAATCTTTAAATCTTGTTAAATATTTTCAAGTTTTTAACCCTAGTTATCATATACCTATTTGCTTAGAATGCTTTTGATTGTTTGTTATACTTAAACCTTTTTTTAGCTATGATAAAATCCAAAATAACCTCAAACCTAAATCCATATGTTTGTTAAGATTTTAACTCATGATTAAATGTTACTAAGACGTAACAGGCTCACATCTTGTGGGATATTTTTCAATTTTATCTTCTTATGATGGAAGGTTAAGTTCA
Organism: Citrus glauca; assembly: GCA_029633175.1. NCBI lineage: Eukaryota > Viridiplantae > Streptophyta > Magnoliopsida > Sapindales > Rutaceae > Citrus > Citrus glauca. The sequence goes on from JAQOOD010000005.1 coordinate 21,098,427, forward strand.
TTTCATCACATACTACACCATTCTTTTTCTTGACAGATTCGGTTTTTTGCACCAATAACTTCTCCTTATTTTAAGTGTGATCAAAATTTCTTACCACTGGTTTTGTTGTTTAATAAATTTTTTCAGTGTTTGAAGTCTTTATTGCTCGTATTCCATCTCAAAACCTTGGTCATGCTGATTTGATGAGTTGAATTTCCCTGCCTTGATGCTTAACAAGGAACATTTTGTCTAGTAGTTGGCTTGTTTTCCCAATTTAGACATTTCTATGGATGAAAAGACTGAAAATTCCAAAAACCATTACTCTTTACTCATTATGATGTAAATTCTACTTTCCATGGAAATTAGGATCATGTAAAATCATATGCAAGTGGCTTCTTTTATGATGCTACTTTATATTTGGTGGCTTTTAATTTGTGTTGCGACATGCTGCGTGCATTAAATGGAGTTGTTGTCTAATATTAGTTCCATATGCTTTTTTATGGTCTAATGAAGACCCTCAAGAACTAGGTCTTAACTTTTTAGCACATTCTGCCTTAAATAAACATATACAGTTTAGTTTAGGAGAGCTAAAATCATAGTATTTAGATTGAACATTTTGATGCTTAAAAAGAAGAGAAGAATGCTCATTTTTTAATTCTACCCGAACTACAAATCAAGGAAACACATGTTCTTGTCTTCTTGGCCTTTAATTTGGCTATATTTGCATCTAATAGCTGTTTATTAAGATTTATGAAATCCAATAGACAACCAATTGAATAGTTATATTTAAATTAGCCTGTATGGTTCTAAACATTTTTTCAGTTCGTGCAATTTCATTCCAAAGAGGGTGTAAATGCAATTGTGGAGAATTAATTATTCTCTAAATATAATGTTAATAATGTGAATTGGTTTCAGTGTGGCCACAGAGATGATAGGATAACTAATCGAGCATAGTCCACGAACTAACCATAAGCTTCGTTTGTTATGTCAAGGGAATAAATTAAAGATCAAGGTCAAGCTTACAACAAAACCGGCTTGGGACACAAAATATAGTTGAATAAACTTAAAGAATTGAATTTAAATTATAACCGACTTGTGGCCACAAGACCATCATCATAAAATCTTCCATATGGTCTTAAACCATAGAAGCTAATTTTGTAGTCTACTGTTTGGGTTCGAGCAACGAGATCATGTAATATTGAAGTATCTTTTAGGACAGTTGTTGCTCCACCATCATTGATACCGCCTATAAATTGAAACTTTTCAAAAGAAAGATTCTTGGGTATCTTATATATTTATAACTAAACCTTAAGTGTGAGAAACCCCCAAAAAAATCTACTTGGAAACCCGGTAGGAGTGATAAGACGACAATGACCCAGAAACATTTCTATTCTTTGTATGCTCACGCAATACATCTGTATAATACTTCCAAGATACTATTCTATATGCTTTATCCCTTGAAAGACCTTGAATGAAAAGCTAGCTCTAGCTTACTTGAAGAAGAAAACCTGTAGTAGCAAAATGGTCAGCATAAGAACTGAACAGTATATCTAGAAAAGTTGAAGACTGAAAGTTCATTAATCGATAACCAACATCCAAGCATATGAAAAAAATTTCATCAAATAATGTTCTTGTACTTCAATGTAATTAAATTTTTCTACACTCTCAATGAAAAAAAAAATAGAGTTTAGATACATTAGTCATTAACAATTAAATACTAGTATGCATGTATATGACCGTGTTCATATCCTAGATTTACATTTTTCATTCACGTATTAGTAGGGATGGCAATTTAACCCAGACCTGAATGAACATGGAAAATCCGGGTCGGGTTCAACCCGTACTGGAGTGAATAAAATTCGGTATCTGGATTCAATATTTTCAACCTGTATGTTTCCGAGTCTAGATTCAGATTTTGGTAAACCCGTATATGCGGAACCGGACCCGGATAACCATTTTAATATTAAATTTTAAATCATTTTTAAAATAAATAGAAAAATTAGAAAAAAATCAGTAGCCCTTATCCACAGCCACGACAGCCAAACCAAACCAAAACATTTGCTCTCTCTCTTCAGCCCTTCTTTTCAACAAATCATCATCGTCGCTCATCATCATTTCATTGTGTTCATGCTCATCTTCATCATCAGCTGCTGTTTGAAAAAAAAAAATCAGCTGCCATTTATCCTCCCACTTTTCTTGACCTAACCCACAAAGCCCAATTTGTCATCATCATTCATTGCCAAATTTGTCATCATCATGGTCGAGACATCATGATTATCTTTGATAATTGAATTTGTGTAATCTATTATCTTGGATTTATATCTTAGTATTTGATTTTGAATTACTTTCCATTGTTGGGTTAATAGATGGAAGATTAGAAAGGAATTCTTCACCGAAGAAGGAGATGGGAAATTGCATCTGTTTAGCAATCATCCGGGTTATAAACCCCTGGATTCTGAGTTTATATCCTCCGCCTTTACTCCACTCTCCATCGTATAATAGTATCAACTAATTAATTTTTTAACTATATGTTTAACTAATTAATTAATTTTCTCAAAAGCAAAATTAATCTACTTGTTAAATCTGAAGGAGAATAAGTTAATTGATTTAATTGTAAGTAAAAACATACAAAGAACTCATGAAGCCAACTAGAAAATATAGACAAAACTACTAGCTTCCCACAACAAGAACAAAAAAAAAAATCAAACCCAGAAATAAAAAGACATGCTTCAACAAAAAATTAATGAAAATTAAACTGATTGTGGTTCAATTTGAAAAATCAAACCCAAATACTAACTGGTTGATTGATGATTCAGAGGCAATGTGTAGGCGCTTAAGTGGTTGTACAAATGGGTGTTCTTGTGCGGCATGACGAAGCAATCAACAGTTGATCTAGACGCTTTTGAAAATGATGTCAACAGAGCTACTAGTATCTACGAGAGTTCTTGCTACCTTACCCCTGGCAACTTTTAATGTAATTACGAAGGCATCGTCGTGGGGGTACGAGATGCCCTCTGCATCTTTTTCTGTAAAAAGGATAGGCGGGGGATGGTGGGGTACCTTTGGTGTACCCAATTCATTAAGGTTGACTTCTCTGCCAATAATGGTGGTTATCGACAACGATCTATCATAGCCTTTGATAGCCCTCCTAAATTGGCCCGCTAAAGTCGGTCCACCCATGATCATCCGAACATACATGCCTTTCTTATGTCTAGGGGGTACCTCTCGTTTGGGACTACCATCAGCTACCCGCTTGCCCTTCTCTTGCTTCGCAGACTTCCGAGCTTTTCTCATGCCAGCAACGATTCTTTGAGGTACCCACAAAGAATCAAAGATTCAATTTCCTCTCGCAAGGTAAAACATTCGACTGTGTTGTGACCAAAGTCCTCATGGAACTCACAATACTTCAGGCTACGCTTCATGTTGGGGTACTTCTTCATTGGCTTAGGAGGTCGGAGGAGGCTGCTAACCCGAATATGGTAGAAGATCTGCTCTGGGGATCGATTCAGTGGGTGGTAAGACTCGTACTGAGGCCTCGGTGGTGGCTCTCGCTGATCCAGTGGTGACGATCTTGGAGGTTGGGGTACCCTTAAGGTACCATGAGGGTTATACCCTCGTCCCCGTGGGGCAACCTATGGAGGGCTTCGTGGTCAGGGTACCCGCGGTATTAGGGCCTCTATTCTTTTGAGCTACTCCTTATTTTTTGTAACATCGGCCTTATCTTCTTGGCGCTTCAATTGACATTTCTTGTCCATCTCCACCTGCTGCAATGCCCGGGAGTGAGCTTCCTCATATGAAAGTGGACGCTTCTTTTGAAAAGAACACCATAGTTTGCATAACCGTAAATTTTTCTCAAAATGGGTTAATGTGTATTGGCTTCCAAATGCTCCGGTTTGTAGCACCTCTTGGTAGAAATGACTCACATACTCCACCAAAGGCTCGACTTCAAGAAATGGTAAGAAGTATTATACCACCATTCAGCCAAAAGAAGTCTGCGGCCTTGGAAGTCTTTAAAAGCCCACAGGGTGGATCAAAGGGCGTTTTAACGCTCGTTTCACCCATTCTTTCAGCCTATCACCTGTTATTCAGTAAGTGTTGTTCCAAGTACTTGTTAACCACTTAAGTCTGATCGTTTGAGGGTAGTATGCAGTGCTCATTAACAAGTTCACATTCAACAAGGAAAATAGATTTTTCCAAAAAGTACTAGTGAAGACTTTATCTCGATCACTAACAATAGAATTTGGCAAGCCATGCAACTTATACATATTATCTAGAAAATATTGCGCAACATTAAGAGTAGTGTATGGATGACTTAAGAGCAGAAGTGTGCATACTTACTCAGTCTATCGACCACCAAAAAAATAACTTGCTTATCATTAGACTTTGGTAGTCCTTCTATAAAATCCATAGAGATATCAATCCAATTATGCTCAGGAATTGGGAAGGGCTGCAACAGACTAGGAGATAACACATTTTCATGTTTATTTCATTGGCAAATGTCACAAGCTGCCACAAAGGAACAAATTTTCGTTCACATCATTTTCCAATAAAATGATTGTCTAATTTTGGCTAAGGAGTTTTTAGCCCCTCGAATGCCCACATTCTGTTGCACCATAAGCCTCAGTCATAATTAGTTGCTTCAAAGCTGAATGTTTGCCAACCCAAAGTCTTCCTTTATACTTCTTGAGTAAATTGTTTTCCCAAGTAAATTTAGAATGTTGGGCACTGTTAGTAACTATTTCTTAAATCAGTTTCTGAATTTCTTCATCTCGTTGCTATTCTTGTTAGAGTTGTTCCACCAATACACCTATAGGAAAGGATATTGCCATTACCATTGCATTCTCAGTGGATTCATGTACTCGAGACATCCGTTGTTCCAACATATATTTCAAGCTAAAATGATCAGTAATGACCTTAAAGTGCTTCCTTAGTAAATAAGGCCGTCATTTTTGTATTACGAACACTATTGCCAGCATTTCCTTTTCATAAGCAGACAAGCCCAAGCTTTTTAATGATAGTACCTTACTCAAATTGGATATAAGTCTACCCTCCTACAGAAGCATTTCTCCTATACCTTCCCTAATGCATCACATTCAAGAACAATGGTTTTTTGAAAATTGGGCATGGCTAAAACAAGTGTTGTGCACATTGTTGACTTCAAGCTATTAAAAGCTTTTTTCACAGTTTGATTCCATAAAAAATTGTCCTTTTTGAGTAAATTTGTTAATGGTCAATTAATCTTCTCATAATCTTTTATAAACCTTATGTAGTACTTAGTAAGACCCAAGAAGCCACACAATGCCCTCAACGAGTTGAGAGATGGCGAACACTTCATGTTTTCAATCTTTGCAGCATGGATAATAACTCTTTGCTTGGAAATCAAATGTCCTAAATATTCTACTTGTTCTTTGCCAAAAGAACACTTTGATTTTTTGGCAAAAAGATTATTTTTGAGAAACATCTCGAACACTAACTCCAACTGCTTCATAAGTTCAACCTAACTTTTTCTATAAACTAAGATCTCATCAAAATGTACCAGCATAAATTTTCTCAGGAATGACTGAAAAAATTCATTTACAAGGCTTTGGAATGTTGTGAAGCATTCGTAAGACCGAAAAGCATGAAAAAAAATTCATAGTGCCCTTCATGAGTCTAAAGGTAGTTTTATGGATGTCATCTGGGTGTACCCAAATATGGTGGTATCCCAACCTCAAATCCAACTTAGAGAAAAACTTAGCCCCTTGTAACTCATCTAGCAGCTCATCAATAACAAGTATTAGAAATTTATCCTTGATAGTGATAGAATTAAGAGCACGATAATCCACACACATCCGGCAAGTGTCATCCTTTTTTTTAACTAAAAGAATCGGAGAAGAAAATGGACTTACACTCCTCTATGTACTTCCCACCGCGAGCAACTCCTTAATCATTCATTGAATCTCTGCCTTATGCATATATGGGTACCTGTAGGGTCTTATATTTGGAGGAACACTATTAAATAATAAGGGAATTCAATGATCTTAAGCCCTAGGTAGTGGCAAACTTTTTAGTTCTATAAATACGCCCTCATATTTTTTAAATAAATGTTGCAACTCTGCTGGTTCATCTTTAGTGATTTTTGCAAGTCTAGTAAAGTTAATATATGGCTCCAATAAAAGTGAAGTAATATGGGTAGCAATAACTTGAGGCACTTGTCTAAGATCCTTTTGTATATGGGTTGTCGAAACTAGCTTCAAAGTCCCCTTCGTAGAACCCATTAGCACCATTCTTTTTCTTTCCCACTTGAATTATAAATTCTTGAAATCCCATAATACTGGGCCCAATTGAGATAACCATTGACTTCCTAATATCATATCACATCCCCTCAACGGAAATAACCTTATGTCTGCTCTGAACTCTCTCCTTTGCATACTGCAGACCAATTGTTTAAATGTTGCAGTACTTGCAATTTTGGAGCCATTTGCCATACCATCATTAATGGTTTATAATGCTGTACTTCACACCCTGTGCACTTGGCCACTGACTCATCTAAAAAATTATGAGTGCTACCAGAATCAAGCAAGATGATAACTCATTTCTTCTTTATATTCCCTTTAACCTTCATAGTTTGATGAGAGACAACCCTAGACATAGCATCGAGAGACACCAAGTGATCCTCTTCATCATCCCTAATTTTGTTACCTTCATCACTAAGGTCCTAGCAATCTTCTCCTTCCAATAAGTAAATCTACTACCGTTTACATTTGTGCCCTAGTTCAATCTTCTCGTCGTAATAATAGCAAAACTTCTTGTCCCTCTTCTTGTATTTCTACAGTAGATATTCTTTTGATTAGTGGAATTTTTCATATAGAATTGCGTTTTAATTATGTTATAGGGATTAAATGGGAGAATCTTGATTTTATTGAAGCCTTGGCTTCTTTGATCATTGCCTCCAAAGTACTCTCTTGAAATAAGGCCAACCCAACTACTTGAACTAGTGTTTTCGGTTAAAACATAGCCACCTGATTTTTTATGGCATCTTTCAATCCGCTTACAAAGTATTGCACAAAAAAAATCTTTTGATAATCCTTAAGCTCTAGCCACCAATGCTTCAAATTGTTCTTGGTAAAGCCTTACTGTTGAAGTTTGCCTTAACTTAGTGAGCTGCCCAACCAGATTATCATAGGTACCCAAACTGAAGTTCGCAACTAAATCCATAGAAAATTACCTCCTACTAGGTTTTGCAATAGCCACCTCATATCCTTGGAACCACACTAATGCTTTTCCTTCCAAATGAATGGTTGCCAGTCTTACCATATCAGATTCTTCCTGCCCATTGTATTTGAAAAGCCTTTCACACTTATAGACCCAACCACTAGGATTTCCCCCCTTAAATGTTGGAAAATTAAATTTTGAAAATCTCAGTTGTGAGTTATACATACTAGAGTTCAACAGGATTTTTGTCTTTGCGGAAGTACTACTCACACCTTCTAATATTGTTTATAAAGCCCCTGATGTGCCCATCATCTGATCCAGTTTGAGACTGGTCGCTGTCATCATCTGAGAAAACTCCTTCAATTCCATTGCCTGCTGGTTAGAAGCCTCTTTCAGTTGGTGTACTAATTCTTCTAACCGTTGTTGATTGTTTGCTCTAATTCCCTCCACCATTTTTTACCGTGTTAGATCAGTGCTTTAATATTAATGAAACAAGAACAAGAAGAAATACTAATTTGACTTATTTTTTTATTTTATTGATAACTTTTTCCTATCCCTTTACAGCTGTCAAACCGATCCTTAAAAGTCAGAGCCAAAGAGCCTACAATGACTAAGCCACAATTCATAGAATGAAACACTTCAAACAATTATAGACAACAAAAACAACAATTCAAAACACATAAAAAAATAGCCAATCAAAATAATCCAAAAATAAATTATTGCCAAAAAATAAAATGGTCGTTACAATAATATAGCCAAGCCTGAACAAGGAATCAATAAATAATTTCAATCTATGTAGGAAAAGGGGAACGAATCGTCAAATCCTACTCTACATCTTCAGAGTATCATAGCAACCTCAAAAACAAATTAGATGCTTGACATTCAAAATATCTACAAACTAAACAAAGGTTCGATGGCATTTGATGCATCTTTTTTAACTGTCTTTATTATGTATTTTGATATTGCAAAAAGAAAAAGAACCTATTATATGTTCATCATGACCATTTTAAAAAAATCACAATGGCCATCACTAGGAATATTTTAGGAAATTAATTGTGCCATTGGCAAATAACCTTTGCAAACACCAATAAATAATAAGTAAAACCCTTATGGATATTACGATGCATGTTGAAGTTTAAAGGGTTATCAAACCAAGAACCCATAAACCTTGATCAAAGATCAAACTCTAAGATGAACACGGCAGGAAAGTAGGAATATAGCAAGAACAAAGTTGCACATAATAGTAGCATAATTTGTATTACTTAATCTCACAGAATCTGATCAACAAGATGTTGAAACTAAGGTAATTAACCAGCTTATAAAGGTATTTCTGGATTTCTTATATCGATAACAAATTTTAAGGAACTCTTTTGCCGTATCACCATCACTTTATCACTACCCCTCAATTAGGTGTTATTTTCAATAAAATCAAATAGCTTTAGATATTTTTCAAATAGGTTCAGAAGGATTTGTAAATTAGTCCACACAACATATTGGTCTATTTACAACAGTTGTTCCTAAAAATCTTTCAAAATCTATTGCAATTAACAAATGAATTCAATTTAAATTGGAAATGATTCCCACCAAATTCACATTAAATTCAAACTTGGTTATAAAAAGTACTTTTGGCAAGCATATCAGCCAGATTAATATCTGTATGCATGTTGGAAACCACTACAGGACCTTTTTCAACTTCATCTCTAATATATTATAGTTTTAAATCTATATGTTTGGTCTTCTTACGGTAACTTTGATTCTTAACCAACTAAATCACACTTTGACCATCATAGGATACTTAAAGTATTTTCCGATCCAACCAAAACTAATTGAGGATACCTTTAAGCCATATAAATTCCTTAACTACTTTTGTAACTACTACAAATTCGACCTTTGTTGAGGATAATAAAGCTATCACAGGCTATAGAGGAGCTTTCCAACTGATTGTACAATTGTTGGACATAAATAGATAGCCTATAATTAACTTCCTTTTGTCTAAATCTCCAACAAAGTCATAGTGTATATACCTCATTATCTCACTAACAATTTGCTTAGACTTTCTATACAATAAGCTATGATATGAAGTTCTCCTGAGATATCTTAATATCCATTTGAAAGCATCTCAATGGACCTTGCTTAGACAACTAAAAAACTTGCTGACAATACTCGCTACATAAGCTATATCAAGCCTTATGGAAACCATTGCATAAATAAGGCTCACTACAACTTGTGCATATGGTATCCCTTGCATCTTGAACTTGTTTTTTAACATTTTTAGATGCTTATGTTATAGATAACTTGAACTGAGTACCAATAAGAGTTAGTAACAATTTTGTTATCATACATGTCAAACTTTCTAAAACCTTTTTTTTATATCTTTCTTGGCTTAATAAAAAAGTACTATGAGCTCTATTCTTTTTGACCTCTGTCCTAAGAGTTTTCGTAGTACTTCCAAGATCTTTTATCTCAAACATATTATTCAACAGATGCTTAGGTACGTCAATTTCATAGTTATATTTGCTTGCAATAAGCGTATCATCCAAATACAGATGCAAATACATAACCATTTGAGATTATAAAGTCATCAAATCTCCTATACCTGCCTTGGAGATTGTTTCAAGCAATGCAATGACTTATTTAGCAAACATATATGGTAATCCCTTTTTATCTCTGCAAAACCCTTAGGCAAAGTCATCAGTATCTCTTCTTTAAGTTTTCTATTAAGGAAGGAAGTTTTAACATCCATTGGCTAAAGCTCTATGTCAAGTAAAGCCAATATAATTAAAAGAATTCTAATAGAGTTGTGTTTAACAATAAAGGAAAAGATTTCATTAAAATCTGTACCCTCTCTCTATGTAAATCCTATAGCTATAAGCCTTATTTTGTACCTTGAAGGCTTAGATCCCAGAATTCCATCATTTTTCTTAAAAATCCACTAACAGCTGGCTATCTTTTTGTTATATGAATTTAAAATAAGAATCTAGGTTTGATTCCTTTGCAAAAAGTCTATCTTCTTTTGCATTACTTCAATATACTTGTTGCAATTTTCACTTCTAATAGTTTTAGAGTGACTATTAAGTTCTTCAATTGCAAAATCATCAACATTCATCATTGCATAAGCAAATAAATTAGCACAATCATACCTCACAATTGCCTTAGTTTGCCTATCTAGCTTTGTCTCTGACTAATTAATAGTCTTATAGGTTAGTTTGTTGTGTGTCTTATACTTGAAATGCTTTAATTTCATTATGTAATCCAGCTTCAACATCAATGATTTTCTTTCTTTATCTTCATCTTTAAGAAACTCCACCTTAAGCTTAGAAGACACAACTAACTTATCCATACTGTTTTAAATATGTATATCAGTTTCTATTACTTTTTACTTTTTATCATCCTTGATCATTGCAACTTCATTAAATATAATATCTCTACTGTTAATGCATCTGCCAGATTGTCATACCAAATCCTATATCCCTTAACTTCATTAGGGTAACCAACAAAGACTCCTTTTAAAGCTCTAGCTTCAAGTTTGCCTTGATTCATGTGTGCATAAGTAGGACATCCAAAAATTCTAAAACTATTAAAATTTTTAGGCCTCCCTGACCACATCTCCTCTAGTTTTTTAAAACAAATAGAAAATAGAAGGCTTCTATTAACTAAATAATAAGTTGTATTTACAACTTCTACCCAAAAACTTCTTGGAAGCTTAAAGTTAACCAACATGCATACGGTTTTATTTAAAAGAATCATGTTCATCCTTTTAGCTAAGCCATGCTAAAGGGTGAATATGACTGTTTTATGCCTCAATAGTCGATGTTTCTAATAGAATTCTTTGAATTCCCCATTTCAAAATTTTTAACCATTATCAATCATTAAAGCCTTCAACTTCTTTACACTTTAGCTTCCGAACAAAGTTTTTGGAGACTTATACTTCTTAAAGGCTTAATTTTTAGTTTTTATGATATGGAGCCACACTGTCTTTGAGGATCATCAATCAAAGTCATTAAGTACCTTCCTTCAGATAAATATGGAACTTCAGCTAGCCCCCATAAATTAGAATGAACATATTCTCAAACATACTTAGATCTATGTATTCTTTTTGGAAACCTAGCTCTATATGCCTTACCAAAGACACTATTCTCATAAAAATCAAGACATCATATCTTGTCACCACATAATAAACCTTGCCTTTCATTTTCTTGTAACCTTTTACACTCATATGACTAAGCCTAAGATGCCATAGCTTGGTCTTATCTACATCATATTTATTGTTATTACATCATTTGTGGTTACAAAAGAACTAGTTAATACACAACCTATTTCTTTTCATCTTTTATCACAACAAATGCCTATTTGTCACTTGCATTCCACTATTATCTAAATTAAACGAATACTCTGAGCTATCTAACATGCTTAAAAAGATTAAGTTTCTCTTTACCTCAAGAGCATGTCTAGCCCTATGTAAAGTTCTAATGATCCCATCAAACATTTTATCTTGACAGCCCCCGTACCAAAAATTTTACAGACTTATTGTTTCTCGTAAGAACTCTACACCATCAGGAGAATTATATTCATGATAAAATGACCTATTGGGACACGTGAAATGAAAAACCTTAGGCTAATACTCACTGACCTATTAAGTTGCCTTTCAAAGCTATCTACAGATTAGCATTGTGATAGCCATCATCTGAAGAGCCATTTAAAGCCACAACTACATCTCTTAACCTTTCTTGATTTTCCTTCTTGTTTTTTTATGCAATCTCTAATGTAATGCTTTATTTTTTGTAATAAAATCACTTCTTTTTTCCCCTTATCTTTAACATTTTCTTAATTCTTTGATTGATTTTTCACTGCCTTTGTTATTTTATTCCTTCATTTCTTCTTATCTAACAACTAGTTCATCATCATTACTTGTGATTAACCTTTCATTCTTCAAGATCTCTTAAGAGCTTAAAGAAACTTTCACATCTTCTAGAATTAGAATCTACGTACTAGAGTCCACCTTGGGGATCTGGAAAAGAGTTGGAGTTTTGTGTATAAAGAAATATTTTGTTTAAAGGCTACTTTTGAAGAAAAAATTTACATTTTCAGCTTGAAAGAAGGAACCTCGTACAAGATCATGTTGATCTTTTTAAGGATATTGCTCTTGATCTTGAAGTGGTAGAAGATGTCAAGATTGGAGAAGAAGAAAAAACTTTATTTTTTAGTTCCTTGCCAAAATCTTATAAAGGTTTTGTTCTGCTATGAACCTTGTTAATGATTTGTCTTCCTTTGTTATATGATAGAGAACTAGTAGTCTATTGAATCTTCGTTTTCTAAAGCTTCTTCAAGACTCTGATGAGCCAGTAAAGCTCTTACTTTGATCTTCCACAAAGAGAAATCAGCTCTAATAGTGATTTTTTCTTATTTTAGGCTTTGAAAGATATATGGCCAAGATCTAGGCACAAGCTATAGTACCACTTGTTGAAGTTTAAGGGGTTATCGAACCAAGGATCTAGAAACCTTGATCAAAGATCGAACTCCAATATAAACACACTAGAAAGCTAGAACAAAAAGGAAGAAATTATAAGTTGCATACAATAGTAATTTTAAAGGAAAATTTAGAACACTTTTCATTGCTTAATCACACAAAAACTGATCAAGAAATACAAAAAAGTTATAAAACTAATGGACAAATCAAAGATCTTTGCAAATAATTTAGTAAAGAAAGAGTATAAGATGTTAAAATTAGGCTATCTAATCAACTTACGAAGACAAATCTAGGTTTGTTAGGTAGATAACAAAGTTGTTGGGTTTTAGTGCAAATTGCATCCATTTAAGGGACTAAGTGATAAAGTGATGCTGATATAACAAAGGAGTTCGATTAGCATCACTTTACCTAGTTTTCAAACAAGTCTAGAAGGATTTGCAAATTAGTCCATATAACATTGCCCTAATATATAAAGTACTTGCACTTCTCACTTAAGAACAAAGAACAAGACAACGGTGTATATTTAAAAAAATATTTTGCAAATAATAGAATTTTTTGAAATGAATCTGGGACTTTGGAGGGGAAAGAATAAGGGTTGATTTGAACTTGAAGCCACACCAAAGAAAAATTAAAAATGAAGAAATAAAACACATGAAAAATCAAGGTCCAAGTTGAAGCTACTCAATTTTTTTTTCCTTTTAGAAAGTAAAAGAGCTGACAATCTAAATTAGTTTTCTACAATCTAACTTTCTCAAAATTTAAACTCTGTTAGCTAATCAAATGGAACTACTTAGAAGCTACTCAATCAGACTCTAGCTAATAAAGTCTTTATAATTTATTCTTGACCTATCATAGGTGGAACAATGCAACTTTGGCTATAGGGGTTTACAACCAACAAAGTAATTGTTTCAGATTTCTATTTTGATAAATTACATCTTTTATTACAATTTCACATTTTATATTAAATCAGATAATTAAGTAAAGAAAAAAAAACTACAAAGATCATCTTAAATCTCTTAAAATTTCATACAATTACAACCATGTATACTAATGTTGAACTGAAGTTTTCGATCTAATTACCTTCTCAAAGAATGTTAAAACCAAAATTCAAGAGGAATTGAAAAATGTGAAATTTTAGATTGAAGATTGAACTAAAACAAAGAATTCACTACAACAAAAGTGGCTATTGCCTACCAATTATTTTTTAGAGACATATCAATTCCTAGTCCAATGGATTTTAATTCATTGTAGGTAAAACTAGAAATATCCATAAGTTATTACCTAGGAAAAATATTGTCTCTAAAAAGATAAAAATCCCTCACTATTGCGAATTATATTTCGAGAAGGTTAGCGCCAAAGTTTAGAGCAACAATGATGATTTGCCCTCAGAAAATAAGATATGTTTTTATATATAAATAGATTTTATATTTGTTTTAGTACCAAGGCAAATTGTTGTCAGAAAAAGATAAAAGTAGACCTCGATAATAACATGGTAAGTAAAACATAGCATTTTGTCCTTCGGTTTAAACCTATTTACTTCTCTTTTTCCTCAACATCAACAAATATCTATAACCTCTACTGTAGAGAGAGAGAGAGAGAGAAGGGTTCTCTTTTCAATCTAAGGACATTCTAACAAAAGACCAAAGGCAAGAAAATAATGTTTATTCATCTATCACTGTGTGTTCTACAATGATATAAATAGACTAGCTTTGGCAACAATTACAAGAGCAAGTCAAAGGAAAATAAATGAAGAAGGTGTGTAAATGTACTTTGTGTGTAGTAGTTGTTTGGTGGGGCTGGTAGTAGTTATCATTATGTTTATTTCATCATTGCATTTTTTACATGTGGTCCACAATTATTATGTTTTTCTACTATGTTTGCGATATTACCCCTCAAGTTGGAGCGTGGATGTCAATCATGCCCAACTTGTCAAAAAGACGGTCAAATTGTTGAGAAGCTAAAGGCTTTCTGAAAATGTCAGCATTTTATTTGATTTTGGACACATGACCAATTTTGATTAACTTGAATTTTTTTTCACGGATAAAATGGCAATCTAATTCAATATGTTTAGTCCGCTCATGAAAAATAGGACTTGCTGCAATATGGAGCGCTACTTCATTATCACAGTATAAGAGAGCTGGTGAAGAACAATTGAGACCAAAATCTGTAAATAGGAACTGCAACCATTGTAATTCACAAGTAGCTTGGGCCACAAATCTATACTCTACTTCAGTTGTGGAATGAGAGACAACACTTTGTTTCTTGGTTTTCACGGAGATAAGAGTAGATCCAAAAAAAGTGCATAAGCCACTTGTAGATTGATGAGTATCAGGACAATTGGACCAATTGGAGTCTGCATAGCAATCAACTAAGGGGAACTTGAAGATGCCATCAAGATGCCTCTTTTGGGACTTCCTTTTAAATAACGTAAAACATGTAAGTAGGCTTTAAAATGAAGTTGTCATGGTGTTTGTATAAAAGGATGTCCGGTCATGTAATGGTTAAATAGAGCAAAGACCTATGAGACGACGATATATTGATGGATCTGGCAATAGATTTCCTTTTTTACCACGAAGTTTAACATTTTGCTACATTGGTGTCATAGAAGTACAAAAACCAAACACATTTTGTTGTCGCACCTAAATTAAGTGCAGGTGGCTTCGTGGGAGGAAATCTCGCCGTTGACACTCATTTCATCCGCAAATCCCTAATCTAAAAGGAGGAGGTGTTGCTCCATAATCGTAAGCTTTCAAGATGTCGAAACCTTCTTATGAAATGAAGAAGATTAAAGAGATGGAGATTATGGAAGATGATTGGTACAAGAAAGGATAAAAAAGAGCTTAAGAGAAAGGTGAAAATGGAGAAAGATTGGTGAGTTTTATTGAACTAGTATAATGAGTGGGGCTGATGAGGATAAAGATAGATTGGAAGAACAATTTTACAAGGCATTGTAACAAACTTTGGGCTTTTCTTTAGTAAACTTAATTTTGATTTAGTTTGCAATTTGAGAACTTTTGTTGAATACGATGAAGTAATTTAGACTTATTCAAGGAAACGTTTTGGGTTTGATTTATAGAATACTATAACAAAACATGGGGTTTTTTTTAAAATAATCTTACTTTTTATTTGGTTCACTATATGAAAACTTATTTTGAGGACTCTGAAGTAATTTAGAGTTTTTTAGGGGAAAAGATTGGTTTTTGATTTTATATAAAATTAAAAGGATCATTCTTTTTTGTAATTATTTATTAATTTTAATCTAGTTTTTGGGATGGTATGGAACAAAATTATTAAAACTTCAAATTGAAGTGCAAATTTAATTGTGTTTGACAGTGTGATCAAGATTAATATCCAGTCCAGAGAAAAAGAAGTAAAGATTACGAAGAGGGAACGATAGGATGAATTTAAAGTTTTCATGATTTATTTGGGAAAGTTTGATAGTAATTTGAAGTGTTAGGATGATGATATAGTAATTTGTTTCCTCCAGTATGAACTTCCATTTTACTATCATATAGAGGTAATTGTTGATGCGAGATTCTGATGTCTGCTCTTTCACGACCAGAATCTTTCTTCAACTCTCGAACTAAAATGTTGATGCAAGATTCTAGTGTCTGCTCCTACACGACTAGGATCTTTCCTCAACTCTTGAACTCTCGACCAACTGCAGATTCTCCTCGTAACTCTTGTCACCGAGCAGAACAACGCCTCGTATGACTTCAACTTCAGCAGACTCCTGCCAACATAGAAAATGGTCAGAGCACACCGGGAGTTATGACGCTCAAGTCAGAAAAATCAGTTTACTTTTTTGGGAAACTCGGCCACTGATCTCGTGGCTATTTTCTTTAGTCTTTTATGTAGTAAAAATGCCTCTGAGCTTTTCTCTCATTTTTCCCTAAAGATGTTTCTTCTTAAGTTCTAATGTGAAAATATCTAACCCTTTTACCTTCATTGATTACCTTTTTATAGCCTTCGTATGAATCTGATCCCCCACGATCCATGCCTATCACTTTCCCCAACTCATGGAAGTGGATGCTTGAATGTCGTAGTTGGGGTTGAGTGGGTTTTGTGCCTAGATTCTCGGATAAGAGTGCATGTTTCGTTAACCGCTATAGATTGGGTCTGCCAACCTCGATCTTCAGTAGGGAAAGTTGTCGGCTCCTAGCAGTAGACCATTTCGTCCTTATGGCCAAGCAAAAAATTCCTGCTCGTGGATACCTGCTAGCAGACTTCACACATCTGCTCGCTTATAAGGAGGTTGACTCCTCGTCTAGGGTACGGTTGGTCTCATCATTATAAATCCCCCAAACACCAATCTCCCAGTGTCTGGTATTTACAATGCAATGGATTGATACTAGAAACTTCATTAGTTTGGGTTTTGTCGAGGCACATCTGACTAAGAATTAAAGATATTGCTCACTCTAGCTTAGTTGTTTCCCCTTTTGCCCCTAGCAGGCTACTTCCTTGAAAAGTCACTTCGCAATTAAATGTGGAAGAGGTGGCAGGAATTCGTCCATCCATTTGAATTTCAAATTGACGGATGTGGAACCCTCGGAGCACTTGCCGTTTGAATGGCAATGAACCAAAAGCATCACTGTCACTTCAAAACCCTAACTCTCTAAAGTGTTCTTTTCCTTATCCATCTCTTTCGCATCCTCCGGCGTCCAGTGATCCCCTCCTCTCTAAAATTCAAACTACCGTTCTTATTTATGTTCTGTGCTTCACTGCTTCAAGTATTGTTTTCTCCTTTCTGACTTTAGATTTTTGTTGTTATTTTGAGTGGGTTCGGTTTTGTCATTTCGGATAGAGTTTAGGAAATGTCAAAAGGCAAAGAGAAAGTGATTGAGGTTGACGATAAAGAGTTAGACTTCTTACTTAGTCTACTCATTGATCCTGCTTTTCACCCCAAGATTCCTCTTAAACTGAAAAGACTTAGTATAGGGACTAGTGCTGGTAGAATATCTCCTGAAGCAACCACTTTAAATAGCGACGATGACGAGTCTTTTTGTTCGAAGGATACTCTAAGTGAGGACCCGAGTGAAGACTCTAGTGAAGCATCCTCACTAGGGGTATTACGACCAGAAAGGAAGAGCAACCTAAGGGGTAGAGCTCTAGCAGAAAACTATGCTATTGACCTTATGACCTGTATGACAACAACAAAAGACCTCATAGATCTTTGAACTATTTATAACATCCCTTATGGTATACTTCTTAAGGTTCCAGGTAAAAATAATACTCACAGCCGACCTCCTAGGGGATATGTTACTCTATCTCTAAAAAACTTTAAGTTTGAGATGGGACTACCCTTACAACCTTATTTCGTCCAAATGTTTAGTGGGTTGCACTTAACTCCTGGTCAGCTTAACCCTAATGGGTGGAAAGTACTTTCTGGTTTGTTCATTTTGTTGAGAGATGCTGTCAGAGTAAGTCCACGGTTGATGAGGTCCAACAACTATATCAATTAAAGAGCCACTTCAAAAACGCCAGTTGGTATTATTTCATGTTAAGCGCCAAGACTAGGAAACCCATAATTGATCTTCCAATAGGTTGTAATGGGAATTGGTAAAAAAAATCTTTTTCGTTAAGGGTCCATGGGTCAAATGACATAGATTAATGGGGAGAATGTTCGTGTCCCCTCCCCTTTCGTAGTTCCAAGTGGCTCACTCATTTTAGATGTGTTGTACCCCTAATTGTTCTCATAATTGATCTATCTTTGACACTGCCTTTGGTCAAGCTGCAGGTTCATAGGGTAGAGAATTGCTGTCCACTTACAACTTGTTCGAATCTTGCCTGATACCCACCAACCTCGAGATGGAGGATGTTGTGATCGGGGCTATGAACAAGAAACATCCTCGTCCCAATATTACTAAGCGAGACCATCATAAGGATGCTCCTCCTGGAAAATGGGTTAACACTGCGAAGTAGGTCGCCCCTTTCAAGACTCTGTCACCTCCTCGTAAGGTCGAAGAAACTAATGGGACTACCAATGGCGCTGATCCCACTTCTCCGTCTCTACTTGCAGGCCTAAAACCTCGTCTGCCCGATAATCGACCAGATCTGGTCCTTTACATCAGCGAATTTTCTAGGCTTGTAAGTGAGAAAGACTTGAAGAATTTGATGGCAGTACTCTAGGCGAGCTGATCGAGGTTATGCAGTTCAGTGCCTTTCATCTCAGTTGTATGGCCACTTATTATAAGGTGGAAGTCGGCCGTTACAACCCAAAAATGAAAGAAGACATTCAGTCAGCTAAAAGCAAGGCTAATGCTGCAGAGAAGAAAGCTAGAGATCTCAACCTTGAGAATATTAAGCTAATTAAGCAAGAGTCCCTCGAGTGGGCAAAAGCTATCACTCTTGAGGAGGAGCTGAATAAGGTTAAGGAGGACTTACAGACCTAAAAAGCTACCTACGAAGCTCAGCTCGAAAACTTAGAGAAGAAAATTGACAACCAGTACGATGAGGGGCTTCGGCTTTCTTATCGATGCATCATGGTCATTCTCAGGAAGTAGCATCCTAATCTAAAGATGAATAAGCTTGCCGCTGGTGTTGTTGAATATATGGACGAGGAGGTGGCCAAAGAAGATGCCAGAGAGTTAGACCAAATACATCCGAGGAGGCAACCTCCCCTCCCCGTGCAGCCCTTGCTAATGTTGCCGAGACAAGTACTCCCCCAGGCGCAACCGATGAGACCCCCTGCTCTTAAAGTTGACTAACCAGTGAAAACGACTCCGTTTACTGATCTCCCATCTTCTTAATTATATTTTGTATTGTGGATTTCTTTTTGGAACATTGTATGTCGATTTTAGCAGCTCTTTACTTTTGTTGGGAAATCAATAAAACTCCTCAATTCGTTTGCTTTGCTTCACATACTTTTTTTTCTGCTTACTTTCACTTGATCGAGCAAATGCTAGGAGACTTAGCTCTGGATGCTTTAGAAACTTATTGAAACTTTTGGTAGTTTGCTCGTCTTCACTTGGTCGAGTAGATCCTGACATGTTTAGCTTCTTGTCTCACCATAAAATAGGCTTTAAGACTTTTAAGCCTTTGCGTGCCTTAGAAACTTTTTGGAACTTTGGTGATCTTCTCGCCTTCGTTTGATTGAGCAGATTTTGGCATGCTTAGCTTGCTCTCTCACCATAAAACAGGCTTTGAGACTTTTGAGCTTTTTTGTGCCTTAGAAGTTTGAGATGAGACTACCCTTACAACCTTATTTCGTCCAGATGTTTAGTGGGTTGCACTTAGCTCCTGGTCAGCTTAACCCTAATGGGTGGAGAGTACTTTCTAGTTTGTTCATTTTGTGGAGCATATGCTGTTAGAGTCGTTGATGAGGTCTAACAACTATATCAGTTAAAAAGCCACTTCAAAAACGTCAGTTGGTATTATTTCATGTTAAGCACCAAGACCAAGAAACTCATAATTGATAAAAAAAATCTTTTTGGTAATTTAATTATGTGTTTTTATTTTAATTAAGTATTTTATGTATTTTAGGGGCATCATAGTCATTTCACAATAAACGAGAGATCAAATGGCAAAACGGACATCACTTTTGAACTCAGGATGGCAAAACGGAATCACTGTTCACATGTATAGTACTATTTACATTTACAGGTACTGTCTACATTACTATTCACAGCACTGTTCATATAGACGGATCGATGACGTGGCATTGACCGATGATGTGGCATTGATTGATGAGGTATCATGATCTTGTTGGACTAAAATTCTTATGTACTGTTGATGGTGACGTGGCAGCATATTAGTGAACCAAAAAACGCGCATACAGTACATGCAACACATAGGATTATTACTGTGCAAACCGCATTACTGTTCAAACCGTGTGCAAACCATGTCACTATTCAAACCGTGGTCAAATCGTGTTACTGTTTATGCGTATTGTTGACTGATGACGTGGCGCAATCCTGAGCGTCCAAATTGTTTTTAATCCGATGGCCATAATTTACTCAATGTATCTATAAAAAGGGGGCCTCCACCCCCTAATTTGGCACCTCTGAATCCATTTTTGGACTCTATTTTCTGTAATTCCTTCTCCATCTTGTATTTTTTATGTATTTTAATAAATTTTCATTTTGCCCCTAGTTCAATTATGAGTGGCTAATTTTCTTTCAAGCTTGGGTTGAAGGTGAAGTCTCAACACGTGTCATGGGCTTTATTTGGTAAATTTATTTTCTCTTCTCCTCTAGTTTTTGTGGATGTTTTGACTTTCCGTTGACAAATAATAATAATCTTGTCTAGTACCGCCCTGGTTTCACCGGCTCCTTAGTATAAAATTATTATTATTTGGCATGATAAGCCTTTAGCACCATATTTATTAGACTATGGTTCATGAGGTGTGGATTCCCCTCTGATGATTTAATTGGCATTAATAAGGATTCTTTAGCCCATGATGCATGTTGATACGAATCCAGATACCCAAGTACGTTATTTCAATAGAATTCTCTTTAATTTATTCTTGTCATTTTAATTCCAATTTTAGAAATTATTCTCGCCATTTTAATTTAAGTTTCAGCATATTCCAATTCATTTTCCACCACAAATCCAATCACCCACATACAAAATTAATTATATATATAATTAAAATCCACCTCCTCGTGGGATCGACACTGGTCACAATTGATCTATACTATAATAGATTCGTGCGCTTGCGAGTTCAATAAAATTTGCACAACAGTCTGCTTGTCTTTGCTTGGTCGAGCAAATCCTGACATGCTTGGCTTCCTGTCTTGCCATAAAACAGGTTTCGTGACTTTGGAGCCTTTATATGCCTTAGAATCATTTTGAATCTTTGGCGGTCTGTTCGTCTTCACCTGATCGATCAAATCCTGGTATGCTTTGGTTGTCTCGCCATAAACATGCTTTGAGACTTTAGAGCCTTTGTGTGCCTTAGAAACCTTTTGGATCTTTGGTGGTCTGCTCACCTTTTGGTCTAGCAAATACTGGCATACTTAACTTTCTGTCTCGCCATAAAACAGGCTTTGAGACTTTGGAGCCTTTACACGCCTTAGAATATATATATATATATATCTTTTTTTTATACGTCGATGACAACTGAATGAAATTCCTCCACATTTCATTGATTACTGAACTCAAGTTACATAAAATTGAAATAAACGGAAATAGGAAATAAATTACTCTTAAGCATAATTGGATCTTACTGGAAATATTTATTGAGATGCGCTGTGTTTCACGGTCGTTTCGCCTCGTGCCCATCTACGTAGACAAGCTTATAGGCTCGGGGTCCAGCCACCTATTTGACTCTGTATGGCTCTTCTCAATTAGGATCGAGTACTGCTTGTGTCGAGTCTTTTGTGTTTTGATTCACCCTCCTAAGTATCGAATCGCCGACCTTCAACTATCGTATATGCACCTTTTGGTTGTAGTAACGAGCAACCCTCTGCTGGTATATGGCTGATCGCTGTTGTGCAAATTTTATTGAACTCGCAAGCGCACAAATTTATTGTAGTATAGACTAATGGTGCGAGTGTCGATCCCGCAAGGAGGTGGATTTTAATTATTTATAAAATTAATTCTATAAATTGGTGGTTGGATTAATGAAAATGATTTGGATTATGCTAAGACTTAAATTAAAATGGCGAGAATAAATTCTGAAATTGGAATTGAAATGGGAAGAATAAATTGAAGTGTAAATTTATTAAATAACGTACTTGGGTATCTGGATCCGTATCAACATGCATCATGGGCTAAATATTCCTTATTAATACCAATTAAATCATGAGAGGAGAATCTACACCTCATGAACCACGCTCTAATAAATATAGTGCTAAGGGCTTATCGTGCCAAATAATAATAATCTTATACTAGGGTGCCGGTGAAACCAGGGCAGTAATAGACAAGATTAGTATTATTTGTCGACGATAAGTCAAAACATCCACAAAAACTAGAGGGGAAGAGAAAATAAATTTACCAAATCAAGCCCATGACACATGTTGAGACTTCACCTTCAACTCAAGCTTGAAATAAAATTAGCCACTCATAGTTGAACTAGGGGCAAAATGGGAATTTATTAAAATATGAAGCAAATATAAGATAGAAAGAGAATTACAGAAAATGAACCCTAAAAATGGATTCAGAGGTGCCAAAATAGTGGGGAAGGCCCCCTTTTTGTAGATACATCGAGTAAATCATGGTCATCGGATTAAAAACAGTTTGGACGCTCAGGATTTCGCCACGTCATCAGTCAACAGCCATTATTTATACAGTAACGGATTCAGCCACTATATGTACAGTAACAGGTTCAGCCACTATTTGCACAGTAAATAATCCCCTGTTTTGCATGTACCGTACGTGCAGTTTTTGGTCCACTAATATGCTGCCATGTCACCATCAACAGTACATGATAATTTTAGTCCAATAGGATCATGACACCTCATCGGTCAATGCCACGTCATCGGTCAATGCCAGGTCATCGATCCGTATATATAAACAGTGTAGTGAACAGTAACATAGACAATACCCGTACATGTGAATAGTACGTATATGTGAACAGTGCCATTTTTCCTTTTATGCTCCTCCTAAGGTTTTCGACCGTCCTGAGTTCAAAAATAATGTCCGTTTTGCCATTTGATTTCTCGTTTATTGTGAAATGACTATAATGCCCCTAAAACACATAAAATACTTTAATTAAAATAAAACACAAATAATTAAATTACAAGGAACTTAAACATATAAAAGTAAGGGTTGTTAGTAATACTTGATATATAAAATAATGATTTTCTCCTTTATAAATATGCACTTTCTAACACTCAACAATCGCTTCGATGCTTGCTCCCTCTTCTTAGTTAGCAGATCCAGATTCAAGCACATCTAGTCATTGTTTTCGTGTTCCTCGAAGTGATCAATCCGGTGTATAGTCGTCCCTATCTCTATAGGTACAACGGCCTCATGCCTGAAGGCCAAAGCAAACAGAGTTTCGCCAATTACTGTTTTATGAGTTGTCTTGTACGCCCACAACACCCCTGGTAGTTCATCAACTCATGCTCATTTCTTTGCTCCTAGCCTGTTTTTCAAAAGCCTCTTAATAACTTTGTTGGCTGCTTCTACTTGTCCGTTAGACTGAGGGTGAGCAGGCGAGCAAAACTTCAGCTCTATTCCAAGGTTCTTGCAGAAGTCTCTGAAGTTATGATTTTCAAACTGCCTGCCATTGTCTATTATCAGGGCATAAGGGATCCCATATCGACAGACCGGGTTTCTCCAAATGAAGTTAGCCGTCTTTTTCTCTGTGATCCTACTAAGGGCTTCTACCTCGACCCACTTCGTGAAATAGTCTATTGCTACTATTGCATGTGTTGATGCCTCCTGTCCCTTCAGTAACAGTTCAATCAGATCTATTCCCCATTGAGCAAATGACCATGGCGAGGCCATAGTAGTGAACTTCTCTAGTGGTTGGGTAGAGAAATTTGCAAAACTCTAGCACCTCATGCAACTCATTGTTTTCTCTTGTGCATCCTGGTGCATCGCAGCTAGAAATATCCTTGCCTAAGAGCTTTGTGGGCAAGGAATCTTGCACCAGAATGGTTTCCACAAACCCCTTCATGTACTTCTCTCAGTACGTAATATGTGTTGTCCTCGTCCAAACATCGAAGGAAAGGTATAGTGTACCCTCGTTGATATAACACCCCATCAGTCATTGTGTACCTCAATGCTGGAGCCTTGATCTTTCGAGCTCGTAACTTATCTAGTGATAATATCCTATCGCGAATGTATGAGATTATCGGGTCCATCCATGAGCACTTCTATTCTATTCGCAACACCTCCAGATTCTGCTCGATGCTGGGGTTGGATTTTACCTCCAAATGGACCAATTTAGGCATTTTTAGATATGCTACAACTGCCATTATGGCCAAGATGTCTGCTTAATAATTCTCCTCCCTTAGGATTTATATCACCTCCACTGACTCAAACTTCCCAATCATCAGTTTGACTTTCTTTAGGTACTATTTCATCTTACCATCCAGCTAAAATCTTTCACTGACATGGTTGGCAACCAGTTGGGAATCGATTCAGATTTTTACCTTATATGCTTCCACTTCCTTAGCCAATTCCAACCCTACTATCTTAATCCTTGCTGTCTTTTCCTCCTCAATCTATGTGTCTCTCTTGGCCTGCTCGTAAGCGGCAGAATATGTCTGAATGGCTTGACTCCTCAAATTGTACTACAGCAGTCTTATCTTCACCCTTTCTTTCATTCCGTTCAATGATTAGGGATGGTTGAAGGCTCGTAAATCGAGGACAATGCGATGGAACCTTTTAATGAACTCCCAAAGGCTTTCATCCTCTCCTTGCTTCATGCTTGTCAACTCCATCATATCATCTTTAAGTGTCATTGTCCCCCGAAACTGCTCTGTAAATTCCTGGAACATCTGCTCGAATGACTTTATACTTCGTCGAGAGAGCTTTCGGTACCACTCATGTGCTCGTCCCTCTAGCGACAGTGGGAACACCCTGCACCTTTGAGTCTGTGATAATCCCTTCACCCTAATTATATCATTGAAGCACTCTATGTGCACCAATGGATAGGTTCGTCCTAAGTACTTGAGGTCTTTTGTTGGGCATGGATCGTAGGGGATCGGATTCACAGGAAGGTTATAAAAGGGTAATCAACGAAGGTAAATGGGTTAGACATTTTTACATTATAACTTAAGAAAAAGTATCTTTAGGGAAAAAGGAGAGAAAAGCTCAGAGGCATTTTTACTGCATAAGAGACCTAAGAAATGGCCATGAGATCAGTGACCGAGTTTCCCAAAAAAGTAAACCGACTTTTCTGACTTGAGCGTCGAACGGTTTACGTTGGGAAAACTCCTGGCATGCTCTGACCAGTTTTTGTGTGCGCAAGAGTTTGCTGAAGTTAAAGTCATACGAGGCATTGTTCTGCTCAGTGGAAGAGTTACGAGGAGAATCTGCAGTTGGTCGAGAGTTCAAGAGTTGAGGAAAGATCCTGGTCGTGCACGAGTAGACACCAGAATCTCGCATCAAGAGTAATTAAATTATTTACCCTTGTAATTGTTTGCTCTTAATGAGTCAGATATGAAATTCATCAATGTGTTGAAGAGGAAATTTGGATATTGCTATGCAGGTAGTTGTACATGGAACACTATAAGCTAAATTGTAAGTTAACTCAAATTTTTGTTATCTAATGTTTGTGTAAACTAATTCTATGAAATCGAAATGATATATTTGGAAGAGTTGATCCACATGTTAGTTTTAAATTGTTTTTCTATTTAGGAAGTAATTGTTTTGATCGCATTTTGTTTGACTAGAAGAGTTTCAGATAAAGACCCATTTGAGGATAACAAAGGTTAATTAAAAGAGCAGTATCTATTCTAAGTGGAAATAAACTTATATATTACTTTTTCATGATTTTAGAAATTTAAAAGATAACAAAATGGAATATTCAACGTCGATTTTTTTTTTTTATATCACGTCTTATTGGAACTTTTCGAGCGAAATATTGTGGTCATAAATATTTAGGGACAGTAGTGGAAGAGTATGTTAATCTCTTAACCAAGTTTTAGGTAAGAGTAGTGGCATAGAATTTGAATTTTGTAGTTTTAGTACCCATATAATTTGGAACACTTATTAAAACATTAGTTTGTCTTTGTTTTGGTCACACTACTTCTATCCCTATGCGTGCATTCAATGCGTTGGATTGTCTTTTCTACATAGAACATATAGGACGAAGATAAATGTTCCTAAAATCTCCTTAAACTTGATCTTCATTTCACTAGATAAATTAAATGACATGAAAAATTAATTGATGTAGTTCTTCTCAAAGTGACTACTTATATGAAGATCCGTATTTGTAGACATATTAGAGGTATAGATGCTGGATTGTTACACATTCTGGTCCTTTCTATCACAAATGAAATTTTGTTTGTTCGCATTTCACATTATGTTCAGTTATCATTTATAAGTAGTAGGGATGCAGCTAATTTAGAAAATGGCATAATTAATTAATCTAAGAAATAAGCTAGTAAGAGAATCACGAGATGTTTGCAGCTGAAGCCATTCGATAAATTAGTGTTATTTTCCATTTATATGAAAGGACTTTGATTTACATTTCCTGAATATCCGCAAGCAGCAACTGAAACTCTGCCTACATATTTTGTGTAGTTTAGTGTCATATTTAGCTTAATTTATTAACTATTTTATCTCATGCATTAAAGTAGAATCTAGATTTGTTTCATAAATGAGTTTGACAATGTCTGCAGAGAGGGTTTGACTCAAGTAAATGTGAAGTGATCTTATAAGATTGATAAATATTTAGTATATAGATCGTTCCCTGGGGAAAGTTGTTAAACATATGTCCAATGTTTGTTTGGTAGTCAGTGTATGCTAAAAGAATGCTATTCGATTAATTTGTTTTTCAAATAATGCAATTCAAAGAGATGAAGATGGAAGCCATGGGACCATTAATAAACTAGAATATAATAAGTGTAAATATATCTTGATAATTTAGTAAAAACACAAGTTACTTCAAAGAATTTATTTTAATATCTCTTATTATTTTTTGTAAGATCCTATTATTTTTGCTGTAACAGTTTTTACCAGGGCCCAGGGGCCAGTTTGTTCTTGCTTATGTCCTGCCTGGAGTTATTTTGAGAATTCAATGGCAACAAATACCTAAAATTGTGGTATTGGAGTAAATTTTTACAGCCTGCAAAAATGGCTCTCTTCTTTAAAGACAAGCATCACAGACCCTTTTAATTAAATTTCTAACCTACTTTTTTAAAGCCTAGTAGCCATGATCCTTTGTTTTATGGTACTCTTGTATGTATGAAGAACAAATTGATTAATTGAATCCAAACTTCATATATGATTAACGAAACATAGAGAAAATTGGCTATGATACAGGAATCATTGGCTATGATACATAGAGAAAATCTAAGCAGAAACCCAGAAGACTATATTGATACTACATCAAATCCACCTGCCAAGAAAAGTCTCCCTTGCGTGGCATAACCTAGCAACAACGTCTCTCATCTCCATCCGCTCAGTTGGAGATTCCATTGAGCAATGAACACCAATTCTAATTACAGTCTCAAAGCAGTCCTCTGCTCTGGCCCTTCCATCTCTCCAAGTAGTACTCTTAGAGCTGCTTGCCATTACCTCCGATAGAAGTGAAGAATCAACAATCTGTATCACTTTTTCTGGTAAAGACATCTTGGCAAATTCATGGAGAGTGAGTCCTCCACTAAACATGGCATCGGTTGGTCGCCTTCTTGTAAACAACTCCAGCAACAGAATTCCAAAACTGTATACATCTCCTTTCATGGATGCTCCCCTGCCCATGCCATACTCTACAAACATCTTAATTCATAGTGTCACTTGACATATGATTGTTAATATCTAGTAAACGTATAAAACATTTACATATAAATATCAAATTTATCAAACATGAAAAAATTACCTGGAGCAACATAGCCAACAGTGCCCCTTATCCCAGTTGAGCTCGGTCGAGTTTCCACAGCAGTGTCGGGATTGCGACTGGATAGAAATTTTGCTAGCCCAAAGCCACTCACATGGGCGACTACATCCTGATCAAGCAGAACATTGCTTGGTTTAAGATCTCCATGAACAATGGATGGTTCACAATAATAGTGAAGATATTCAATGGCACAAGCAACGTCAATGGCTATGTTTAGTCTTTGAGTGAGACTCAAATCGTATACTTCGAGTTGATCATTGCTCTGATGCAACCACTCCTCTAAACTTCCATTTTGCATATATTCATAAACAATAGCCTTGAAATCAACCCCTTGGGAATCTCTGCCAGAGCAAATTGTGATGAGATTTGGGTGGCGAATATTTCTTAATGCTTTACATTCAGCCACAAAACTCTTGGAAGCCCCTTTCTGCACAAGATTAATCACCTTCACTGCAACTTCTGTTCTATTTTTGCCCAAGATTCCCTTGTACACAATGCCAAAGCCTCCCTCACCAATCTTGTTCGCCGGTGAGAAGTTATCAGTTGCCATACTCAGCTCTGCATAAGAAGCCATTAGAAGTTGTCGTTCTATCAGCAACATATTAGAAGCTTTACGTGAAGATCTCCTTCTCCAAACATAAACAACAATAAAGCATACTGATGAGATCAAACATGAGACTGTCACAGGAATCAGCACTTTCAGAAGAGTGGTTAAGGATCCTTTGGATTGGCAAGATGGTAAATGCAATTCATCTAAACCCCCACATAGCTTTCCATTCCCGGCAATTGAAAATCTTGTTTTATTGTTGAAAACCCCTTTGGTTGGCACTTCACCCTCAAAATGATTGTATGAAAGATTCAAGAATTCCAAAAAGGGTAGATTCTTAAGATATTCTGGAATCTGGCCGGTTAAATTATTACTTGAGAGATCTAGCTCTTTGATGCTTTTCAAGGATTCCAATGAAAGGGGAATGCTTCCACCAAACGAATTGCCCGAGATATTAAGATATTCTAAAACTGTACAAGCACTTAGAGTAGCAGGAATCTCACCAGAAAATTTGTTTCCGGATACATCCAAGCGCATGAGAGTCTTGAAGTTACCCACTTGTGGAGGAGGAGGACCGTTTAAAAGATTATTATCCAACGCCAAATAAAGTGAAATAGTCGTTATGCTGAGAATTTGCTGAGGAAAAGTACCAGTGAGCTTATTGTGGGAGACGTTCAACCCCAACAAACTATTGCAATTTGCTAGGGAGGAGGGTATAATGCCCTGCAAGTTATTGAATCCCAGTATCAAATACGTTAGCAGCGTCAAATTACCTAGAGATGAGGGAATGCTACCCTGTAAAAAGTTTCCACCCAGGTTTAGTAATTGCAAGTTTTTAAGCTCACCAATTACCGGAGGAATAGTGCCAGTAAATAGGTTTGAATCCATTGTCAACCAATTTAGATTGGCATGACTTCTTATCCCTGGAGGTATGGTGCCCGAAATTCGGTTTTTACCCATGGCGATTTGTTTTATTGTTGATGAGAAGTTTGCCATAGATTGTGGGAGCACTCCTCGAAAACGATTCTTATTAAAGTAAAGCCTCTCCAATTTGCTACAGTTTGTTAGAAGGTTTATAAAATCAAGTTCATTGGCTGTCCCGGTTCCCAAATTATTAATCCCCATATTTAGCCATGACAGATTCTTAAGCCTACTAAAATCAACTGAGACTCTTCCACTGAATTGATTTCTGGAAAATTCAACCATTTCAAGACGCGAAGCATTGGACAATGAAACTGGGATAGATCCAGTGAAATTGTTTCCATTAGGACTAAGCTTTCTAAGGGTTTGGAAGATTGACCCCGGTGTCAACTGGTAAACCACCTGTAAATCTATTTTCCGAGAGAGAAATCACCTCAAGGGAAGAGATATTGAAAATTGGAGGAGGAATGGTACCAGAGAAGTGATTAAAAGCTATGTCGAGAAGAAGTAAGTTTCTTAGTTGGACTAGGCTGTCAATTCTCCCCCACAAAATATTCTCCCGAACATCAAATGCAAGAAGAGATGAAAGATTCCCGATGGTAGCTGGGAGCTGCCCTGTAATATGATTGTGAAAAATGAACAATCGCTCAAGCTTGAACAAGCTGCCGATCGCTGCAGGAATTTCTCCGACAAGGTAGTTGGTATCGACAAAAAGTTCGATAAGGTTAGAGCAACGGGACAAATTTGTAGGTATTGTACCCGAAAAAGAATTGTTGGACTGCACCAGCCCTTCAAGCATGTCCTGACGGCCAATTTGAGGGGGGATTTCACCAAGGAAGCCGTTGTTTGCAAGGTTGATGTACCTGAGGAAGCTGAGATTCCCAACATAAGGAGATAAAGTACCTCCTATGCTTTGGTTACTCAGATCTAACCTGGTTACCCTTTGATGCCGTCGACCGCAAATCACCCCTGTCCATTGGCACAAGTTCATAGAGTTATTCCATGAACTTGTAATTCCTAGTGGATCGTGAAGCTGTGACTTGATAGCAAGCAATGCAAGACGATCTGTCTCGTTTGAATTGGCACAAATGGTTTTATGAGAATGAAGCAACAGGCTGAGGCTGAGAGTAGCAAGGCAGCAAAAGATGGAAATGGAGCTAAGCATGTTGAGTTTCAGAAAAGCGTAAGTTATTTGGTAAATGGTTCACATCAATTGTCTTAAATTAGAAAAAATATATGTCAAGCGTGTAGTTCGGAGCATTTATGATAGTGGCAGAAGACTCTCAGTCTGTGGTGGATCATTGTTCAATCTCTTGACCCAAAATTAGGTGCTCCAAGTCAATTTCAACGGGTTACCACTGGTTCACTGTTAATTCAACGAGTGAGACGGGACTCAATAGTAGCAGCAAGTCGATTTGACCAGATATGAATATTTGAAGCTCCCACCAGATTATTATTAATTCAACGATTGAGACGGGACTCAGTATTAGCAGCAAGTCAATTTTACCAGATAAGAATATTTGAAAACGTCGTTTAAAAAAATCTAAAAAAATAGTTTGCCTGGAGGCTTGAGTGGCTTATACGCTGTCACTCAATGTATAGTGGACCGCATTTTACGATCTGTCGACTAGCATACACATGATTCAGAACAAACTTGTAATTAGGCGGAGGTTATTCTTCCTACTGTATATCAAAGGCCACATGACATAAATCAAATGGTTCAAATTGCTCATCGCAAAATCAAATGATTGTCTTCCTGTCTAATAACAGTAATTTAACTCCATTAACGATTTTGATATCGCTTCTGTTTGGCGTGCAAGTGCGTTAATTCACTAGTAGCTAATATCAGCATGCCTAAATTTATAACAACAAACGATAAGTAGCGAATTTAAAGCCATTTCCTTCGTTTTAAAAAATTGATTAAATTGCCGAAAATAAATCACTGTTAATGTGTTAAATGATTGAAATGGTTTCCAAAGACCAATACAAATTTGAATCGATTGATGTGAGATTATGGTTTTCTGCTCGTCCACGATCAGGATCTCTTCTCAACTAACTCGTCCACGACCAAAATCTTTCCTCGTACGACTTCCTCTCAGCAGACTCCTATGCACACAGAAATAGGTCAGAGCATGTCAGGTGTTTTTCCAGCGTAAATACTCCGACGCTCAAGTCAGAAACATAGGATTTGCCTTTCTGGGAAATACGTCCACTAAAATTATGGCTTTTTATGATCTCTCAATAGAAAGTTCTTTTTCCTAAGTTCTAATCTAAAAAAATCTAACATTTTTACCTTCGTCGGTTACTTTTTTATAGCCTTCCTTTGAATCTAGCCTTTTCTACAACCCACATCCATCACCTCTCTCAACTCTCGGAAGTGGGTGCTTCATTATCATGGTTGTGGCTGAGTGGACTTCGTGCCTTGATTCTCAGGCAAGAGTGCACGTCTTGTCAACCGCCATTGACCGGGTCTACCCACTTTAACCTCTAGCAGGAATGGCCTTATGCTCCTAGTAGGAGGTCTGCTCCTGTGATCCCTGAAGGACAACATTTGTCCATGAGGTTCCTAATAACGTAACTTTTGTGCAGTAAAATTAAAATAGATGGCGGAAGCTCTAGAAACCTCGGATCGACTTCATTCAAAAACAAAAATTAAGAGGAAAGATTGAAGTTTATTTACCTCACTTGCAGTTTCAAAAACGACTTCGTGAAGTAGGAGAAAATGACTGAAAACAGCAAGCTACAAACATTGTCTAGAAAATACAGCTCTGCACGAACAGCTTCTGTTTTGCCACGATCTGAGATCCTTTAAGCACCCCAATTGTGATGCCTCTAATCCACACTTAGAAATGTTCTAGGAGTTCATAGGATTTGGAATCTCGAAATTTCATTTTGAAATGAGAGAGATAATGAAGAAACATGAATGCTAGTTCATGATAATTCATTCCACCAAATAAAGCTACCATTATCTCTAATAATGGCACCAAACATTATCATGAGCTAGACCCACCCACTTAGCCATTATTTATTGAAAGTGATCTTATCACTTCAATAAATTATTTAATCAAATAAATAATTAGCTAAATTAATTAATTTTCGGAATTAATTAATTAATCCCATTTTGATCAAATCAAATGATTAAATGTGGGCTTCTTTTGTGACATGTTCTAACGCTTTTTCTTGATCCATATTAGATCCAATAAAAGCCCAAAATTCTAAACCCAAAATTGGTCTAGAAGTCCATAATCATATATGAACCAGAACATGTCCAAAATGATCATTTTACGTGCTCGATATTACATAATGTTTAATTGAGGATTTATGAAATTTATTTTGTTCTTTAAACTATTTATGGAACATTTAAATTTCTATCTTAAATCATATTTAAGATATATATATATATATATATTCATTCTCAATGAATTATAATATAAATATTGATTTTCCTAAAATTAGGAAATTTAACCTCTCATTTTCTAGTAACTCCTTTTATTCATTTCTATTTGGTGTGTGACCTTTTAGATTCTTAGTTATAAGGTAGTAGAACTATTTTAATGATAACTCTTTATTCATTAAATGATGCTAAACTCTTTAGTCATCAATTAGAACCTTTCTAATGACCTTAAGATGCATTGGTAATATGC
This sequence comes from Citrus glauca, assembly GCA_029633175.1. Lineage (NCBI taxonomy): Eukaryota > Viridiplantae > Streptophyta > Magnoliopsida > Sapindales > Rutaceae > Citrus > Citrus glauca. The sequence goes on from JAQOOD010000005.1 coordinate 21,131,636, forward strand.
TTTACCAATATTGATCTTAAGGTTTCTACAAGTCATGAGTGACACCTAGCAGTATATCACAACCATCCAAATAACAAGAATTATTGGATCTATAGAACCTATTCCATTGTATCTCTATGTCTTGGTCTCTTCATCATCCATGTCCAGAGAAAAGCACGGCTTATGGTTTATTATGTTAAGTAGTTATGCTTTATCTCAAAATAAATCTAAATGAACTCGGCATGAAAATATAATTTGAACTCCTTCAAATATATTTCACCTTGGCCAAGGATTTCTCATGCTAATTCATATTATCTCATAGGGACATTCTTTGTATATTACAAAGTGATGAATTCCATGTTGGCCATACACTTGTCTTCATACATAGCCAACCATGACAGCTATTGCTAGATCTCTTCCGTGATTAGGAATCAATCATTATGCATTCACATATCAGAGATTTCTATGTATAAGACTTATGTTATGCCTCAGGTCTAAAGACCATTACTAAACATAGTGTCTGTTATAATGTATAATAAGCCATTAACACTCAAAACCATATTGCTTACTATATTTGGTCAAGTTCAGTAAACTCGTTCTCTTAACAAGTACTTATGTTTTTGACTTGACATTTCATGTCAATGATATGAAACTCACCATCCACTTTAGTATCACATACTATAAGGAGTCATAACACATACTAGTGTTTATAGGAATTTATAATGTCCAATCATAAATCCACCACTAGGAACTATTTCAGAAGTATAGTACAAAGGATACACGTTTCATATTCTCGACAAACTCGAGAATGTGCTCCTTAACTATTTTACTTCTTGGACTTATATTCATTAAATTAAGATATGAATATCGATAACTTTGCCATTTTAAAAATATCAAAATGCTATTCAAATACAATCATTCCCTAAACAATCAAATCACCATTCGATTAGCCTTTAGGGCATATTACTAACAATCCGTGGAGGGTGCATTTGTGAACGAGCAGAATATTCCTATTCGTGGACACCTGCTACCAGACTTCTGCAGAATATTCCTGTTCGTGGAATCCTGCTACCAGACATTTGCTCATTTACTCCATTATAAAGAGGCTGGCTCAGTGTCCAAGGCATAGTTGGTCTTGTCGAAGTATATCCCCCAACACAGACCCAATAACGACTATTATCATTAAATAGATTTTAGTTAACGACTTCACTAACTGATAAGGTTAGACCCAACAATGGCTATTATCATGTGTTGTGTCCTATTAATGGGTTGTATGAAATTTCGTCAGGCACACGTATTGGCACAAATCATTAAATTATTTTCAATAGGATTAATATTCAGTTTATCCCCTTAATAAAATATGGTGATATCTTCACTCTACATTATTTATAACCCATTCACTATAAGAAAATAATTACAAAAATTGCACATTATTTTTCAAAAATCAAAATAAAGAAGTCGGGAGAATTAATTAATTAAATCCTTTTTTTAACTTAAATTTATGTTGCATATTTGAATAGAAAAATTTTTTTAGCTATATTTAAATTTAATTATTTTAGCCTTTTAAGGTCAAAGTACTAGAAAATTACTTTAATATGATTTTTTTTAAAATTTATAACTCATTCATTGTTTCTAAATAATGTATCAAAACTACTTAATTAAGATGAATATTTATATTTGATTAAACTAACATAATGTCTTTATGGAACAATACTCATATAAGTTATTGGGCTATCAACTCATTTACATGTAAGGCATTGAAAATAATTATTAGAATTCATTTAAAGACATTAGATTATAAGTAACAAACTTAAATAGCTAAAATATTAAATACAATAACTCAAATTTCTTGAAGAAAATTAATCATTTTATGTCATGAGGATAAAATAGTCAAAGATGGTCGAAGAAACCTTTGAAAAAACATTATTAGATTGATTTAACTAATTAATTATACAAAACTTTTGTTGATTTGTATTGGATGAAAGTAATGTGAACTAATTGTAATTCTAGAAGCAGGGTTGATCCCCACCTCTTAATAACTTAATGGGTGATTGCCAATTATCCTCTTACTGTTTGAAGCATGTACCATTTATCTTCCTATTGTTTCTTTAATACCCCCATCACCCCCTCTGTTAAAAAACTTATGTTAAATATAACATCTTTTTGTTCTTTTACATATTTACCCCTATAAACAAATTGTCTAAGAGATTTTTATCAGCATCTAAATTATATCAAAAGTGTAAGTTTTAGTACAAAAAAAAATTATATATTTTTCTTCCATTTTAACAACTTTTTTCACTAAACAAAAAAAATCATTTTATTTGAATTTCTCTCTCCTTTTTTCTCTTTCATTTTGGTGATCCCTTCGGATGAACTCCTTATTTCTTTTTCTCTCAAATCAAGAAGAATCTTCCTATGCCCTTTAAGTTTTCTCATCAAGAAATGGCAGGGCTTAAAATTGAGAAGAAACCAGCAAAGAAAAAGCTGGTAGGAAGTGTCTCATCTCATGAGATACAACAAAAAGCCAACAATCACATCGAGGGAGATCCAGACGGCCGTGAGATTGGTCATGCCCAATGATTTGGTGAAGCACGTTGTATCAAAGGGGACCAAGGCCATTTCCAATTTACAAGCTCTTGATTTTGTGTAATTTTTGGCTTGTTATAGTTCTATGTTCTTTTTAAATTGGTCCTGTTGTTACTTTTGAGCCCCGCCTAGCCTAGGGTTTGCTTGCGATAATGCCTCTTATGGATAAATTAATGAAATTTATCGTATAAAATAATTAAATTACCAAATTTTGAGTCGAAAAAAAGAGTTTTTGTGGAGGTGTTGATATATGTAAATGATGATGACAGATGATGTTGAGTTAAACAATAAGTTTTTTACAGTATTTAGAAAGAAAAAGATGAGATGACCTAATTTTAGAAAGAGAGAGGAGTAAAACTTGTGAGTATCCTCTTTAAAGGTCAGTTTTTGTTTTCATATTAGGTTAAAATACAATTTTACCCTTTAAAGGAAATCTAAATAGTAACAAAAGTAATGGTAGTGGGTAATGGAGTATTAAAGAAATAATAGGAAGGTAATTGGTACATATTAAAAACAGTAAGGGGGTAATTGGCAATCTCCCATAACTTAATTATCTTTAAAATATGTCTAAACTATTTTAAACCACAACTTATTCTCAATTATCATTAAGAAGACAAAAATATTCAAAACACACCATATTCAAAACACACCCATTGGCCCTCATGTTTTAAACAATAATTAAGGATGAGTTGAGATATAAAATAGTTTGAAAATCTTTTGTAGATAACTAATTTATTAGGAGAGTAAATTGAGATTTACCTTTTTGTAAATGACGATGTTATTATATTCAAATACAATACGAATAGACGCAGACCCTTTGTTGGAATTTGGGGAAATAATTATACTTTGCAAGAAAGATGCATTTGAGTAATGTTGAAAGTTGTTGGGCAGTATAGAAGTTTGGTTTAAGAGAGGAAGAAGAGATAACAATGTAGTCTATTATCAAAGGGCTTTTACTTATTTTTCTTACAAATATAATTATGCATGATTTATATTTAAACATAATTAATTGACATATCTGTGGTCTTTTAACCACGTATTTAGCTACTTTTTCTTATCCATTAATTTCACTGCCCTTATTTCTTTAACCACAACTTAGATTTACTTAGATGTTTTTCTTTGATTTTTTACTGACAATTTTCTAGAATTTTCAATAGGGCTTGTTAACTTCAATACTTCTCCTTAATGTGCTTATGTTCTAATCTTTACTCGCCAAAGCTCCAACTTAGGCTTTGGAAATGCTTTAGTTAAGATGTCAGCAATCTATTCTTTCGTTCTATAATGTTTCAACTTGATCTTTTTAAATGATTATACTTTTGAAAAGTTGACAAAAGATTTGCCAAAGTTGGCACCAAACCTTGAAAATTTGACACATGCATGTGGCTAAGCATGCAAAGCTTGAAAAGCTAGCACCGACCCTTAGAAATTGAAACCAAAATAAGTTGGTGAAGCATGTGAATTTGTAAAAATGCAAAATACTTCCTATAAATAGAGGGATATTTTCATTTGTTTAGCATCCCAAAATTATTAAGCTTATAAGTTTCTAAGCTTTTGAGAGAAGTGGGAGAAGTGTGTCTGGGAAATTTATCTTTCCTGCAGAGTGTGAGAGTACTGGGTATTTTTTAGGTTTCTGGGAAGTGAGATTCATTACTCAAATATTTGTGCTCTATTAATTGTTAAATAAACAATCATTCTTTCTTGCCTCCGTGGATGTAGGTTTAATTACTGAACCACGTAATTCTTGTGTCATTTATTTTTTTATAATTATTTGGTGCGCTTGATTCCGCATTCCGTGCACAACAAGTGGTATCAGAGCTGACGGTTCGTACTTTAGGGATACGATACTGATTACGTAGATGGTACTATTCACCTTTACGGTACTGTTCATGTATACGGTAATATTCACAAATACGGTGGAGACCGCCATTTGTACTTAAGAGACAGTCTATTGTAAGTAGTGTGTATTTTTCCATGTCTAGGCAAGTTCTGTCCAAAAAGGCGATAAGAATCTAGGGATTTTGGTTTTCAATTAGGACTAAGTTCCCGTCCAGTTTCTTGAGAATTTTCCTAGTGCATTTATTCACGCGAAATTAACATCATAAAGGTTTTATTTCAAGTGGAAATAGTTCGTTGAGAAAATAGTAGAAGGTAAAACTTCCAAAATTGGGGAGAGATCTACTGAGACTATTTTAGGAGACACTTCATGTGGGAGGCGAGATTTGTCAAATCACTATTCAACACCTGTTATAGGAGGTCAAAAGATCGATGTTGAAACGTTTGATGGGAAAATCAACTTCGGCATGTGGAGGCGCGAAGTTATGGATGCCCTTATTCAAATTGATCTCGATGTTGTTCTGAAAAATAAAAGACACTTGTATGATGAAGAAATTTGCGATCGTATGAACGAGAAAACTTATGGTCATATTAGATCTTGTTTGACCAAGGAGGTGAAATACTTGGTGAAAGATGAGGAGTGTGCGGTGACTTTGTGAAGTACATTGAAGGAGAAGTACCTGCTGAAAAGTCTTGAAAATCATCTTCATGCACTGAGCCAAGTATATGGTTTTCGAATGAAGCCTGAGGTGTCAATGCACGATCATGTCTCAAGATTTGAAAAGTTACTTGCTGATTTAAAGAATCTTGATGAAGATATTAAGGATGAAGTCAAGACTATGATTCTGTTACACTCACTACCAAAGGAATATAGTTATTTTATGACTACTTTGATATATGGGAAGAGTGTGATCGTCTTCAAAGATGTTTGCACAACATTGACTAACATGGAGATTCGAAATAATGATAAAGTTTCTGAACGAGCATCATCTGAAGCTTTGGTGAGCAGAGATTGGGCGATGGAGAAAAAGAAAAAGCGTGGTGGAAAGAATTCTTGATCTAAATCGAGAAGCAGAAATCTAGCTCGAGATGAGTGTGCCTTTTGTCATGAAAAGGGCTATTGGAGGAAAGATTGTCCAAAGGCTTAAAAGAGATATGAGAGGAAACCAGCAGCAGCAAACATAACACGAAAAGATGAGGACTCTAATTATTCACTAAGTATCACTCTTACAGTATACGGGGCTAGTTCGGGCGAGTGGATACTTGATACTGGAGCAATTTTATGATTTGTGTCCTATTAAAGAATGGTTTACGGATTTTCGTAATCTAGAATCCGGTGCAGTTGTGATGAGGAATGATCAACCTTGTCGTACAATTGGGATATAAATAATTCGACTCAAAATGTTTGACGGAATGATCATAGAACTCAAAAAGGTTAGATTTGTTCCTGCTTTAAATAAAAATCTAATTTTTGTGGGTGCTTTGAAAGCTAAAGGCTATAAGGTTACCATTAAAAATGGCACAATGAAGTTTACACATGGGGCTATGGTGGTACTGTAAGGGGTTCGGCGTCACAATCTATACTATTTGAAGGGAGGTACAACAGATGAAGTAAATGTTGTTGAGGCACATAGTGACACCACCAAGTTATGGTATGTACGACTAGGACATGCTGGAGAGAAGTATTTGCAAACTCTAATGAGGCATAAACTCTTAAAAGATACCAAAACTTGTAAATTAAATTTCTGTGAGCATTGTATAGTAGAGAAGAAAATAAGGGTCACGTTTGGTACAGCTAATCAAGATACTCGTGAGATCCTTAAATGTGTTCATAGTGATGTATGGGGACTAACCACGACTACATCAATTGGTGGAAGCCATTATTTTGTTACTTTTGTTGATGATTTCTCTAGATATGTGTGGGTGTACACCACACGAGCAAAGGATAAGGTTCTAGAGTTTTTCGTAAAATGGAAGAAATTGATGGAGACTCAAACAGGCAAAAAGATCAAAGTATTACTATATGATAATAGAGGTGAATATACTTCAAATCCATTCTTGCAAGTATGCTAGAATATGGGTATTAAAAGACATTTCATGGTGAGACATACTCCGCAACAGAACGATGTGGCTGAGCTTATGAATCGTACTTTACTAGAGAAGGTACGGTGTATGTTACCTAATGCTAGTTTAAATAAAAAGTTTTGGGCTGAAGCTATGAGCTACATAAGTCACTTGATAAACTGGTTGTCTTCTGCTGCAATTAGAGGTAAAACTCTTATGGAAATGTGGTCTGGAAAGCATGCACAAGACTATAACTCCCTTCATATATTTGGGTGTCCAACTTATTATCATGTCAAAGATGGTAAATTGGATCCTCGTGCTAGAGAAACTATCTTTATGGCATTCAAAGGTAGAGTAAAAGGCTTCAAGCTTTGAGATCTTGAAGACAAAAAGTTTGTGTGCAACAGAGATGTCACATTTGATAAAGCTTCAATGATAAAAGCTTTAAGTTTTCAGCAGATGGAGAACAAGGCCACAGAGGTATTGCAGCGGGTGGAGTTTAATGCAACTCCATATGTACCAATTAGCTCTACATCAGAGAATGGTTCAACTATGAGGTGACATCTAGAGTTGAAGAAGAGATTGTTTCTTTTAATGCCCCACAAAATAAAAAAACAATTGATGATGTAGATAATAATGATTTTATAGCAACAATGAGACCCAGGAGAGAGATAAAGAAACCCGGATGGCTTACTAAAGATATGGTGATAGCCTATTCACTTCCAGTTATTGATAATGACATCCCCAACACTTTCGGTGAAAAATTATGCAACAGTGAAAGTAATCAGTGGAAGTTAGCCATTGAGGAAGAGATGAAATCCTTCCATCAAAACCAAACTTGGGAACTTGTAAAATTACCAAAGGGGAAAAGAGTTATTGGCAATAAATGGGTCTACACCAGAAAGTAAGGATCTCCAAATCAAATAACTCCTCGATACAAGGCAAGGCTTGTAGAAAAAGGTTTTGCTCAAAAGGAAAGTATTGACTACAATGAAGTTTTCTCTCCAGTTGTAAAACATACTTCCATTCGTATCTTACTTGCTTTAGTTATAGAATATGAGTTAGATTTGGCTCAATTGAATGTTAAGACGACGTTCTTACATGGAGATTTGGAGGAAGAAGTTTATATGATTCCGCCTTGTGGTTTCAAAGTTGTTGGAAAGGAGAATTACGTGTGTAGGTTGATTAAATCTATGTATGGACTAAAGCAAATATGAGTTACTTCATTAACAACTTTTTACTGATGTGGCCTTATTAAGTTGCTTGAATAATGAGTTACTTTGACATTTTTGAGCTGTAGTAGTATTTTATCTTTTTTGTGTAGATAAAATCATCTACGTATAAAGAGGCCGGGTATTTGGCTTGCCTGGGCTTTTAATGTATAGCGTCGTGTCACAGGATAAGAGGTCTCAACCCCATGCAGCACTCCCGCATCCCATACTATGAGAGTAAGCCTCGTGGAAGTGGCACAATATCGACTAGTTTTGCCCTACCTTCGGCTCGTCAGGAGAACGGCTCCCCAACCAGTGTGTATAGGATTTCGCCTAGACCCCTCTTCAAGGTTAACTCCTCGACTAGCGACAAACTCCTCAAACTCAACCGGGTCGGTTTGCCTGAACTCCAAAGAGTCTAGGGCCATTGTATTCCCCACACGCATGCCCCTTAAGCACGTCTCCAACAATTAGCACAACTATCATCAATACTAGCGTACAAGCACATATCTTGGGTGTCACGATTGCGGTCCGTGACATTCTCCCACCGCCATGACCATGCACGTCCTCGTGCATGAAGAGTACACCTCGCAAATGTGCACTTCTGCGCGAAAACATGAAGATCGGCTTGCCATTCTCACCCATGAACAAATAAAAGGAGATGAAGATTAGCCAATTAACCTTTTTAGGAGAGTTCATGTGTGATGCTTTTGACTTGTTTTGGATGACCATATACAATCTCCAACAACTCCCATTTTCAATATATTGTTTACTAAAAGACTTTACATCAACCTTAACTTTGAGTTCTATAACATTACCAAAGCACCTCATTCTCTTATTTTACTAACTTCAAAGCAATTTTTGAATCTTAATTCTCTACTTTTCTCCTACATTTACGTAGACACTAGTTTTGTTTCACCAAAATAAATAAATAAACGGAGGTTTATGCATTTGGAGAATTTTTTAGACTTCTCAAAAGGCTTGGTCATTCCCCAATCTCAATCTCTGAATGCTCTAGTTGATGAAATTCATAGTTGTTAATGAGGTTGGCAACTAGCCTCTGCCATTCTTTTCTCAATATCTTCCATCACTATTTCCAAGTCTCCATTAATTTTCTTTTCATCTATCTTTAATCTCAGCTTTTGTTTTACTCTTGGTGAAACAAGAGATATAGTTTCCATTAGGCCTTTTATTTTATTTTTTTCCCTTTAGGGTTGCCGAATTTGCATAACTTGTAAGCTGTTTTATTGTAATAGGCCCATTAATTAATTTAGCTCTTTTCCCTCTAAAGCTCTCTTCACTAGTATTTTTCATTTTTTCCATTTGGGCTTTGCTGCAGAAACATCTGGCTCATTATCTGCTTCTTATATTTCAGCTTTTGTTTAAATTGAGCGAGAAGCTACCATCTCCCATTCTTTCGCCCCTTCCCTCCTTTGATCTTCAAGTTTTGTAGATCCTGCCCTTTCTCTTGTCAATTTAGCTTCCCCATTTGTAGTATATGCACCCTACTGATGTTGATCTTACCAGCTGGCACTCTTTGCTTTTGGTTATTATTGTTCACTAGTCCCAAGCTTACTTCCCCCTGCACTAAATGTTCCTTTGTCTCTTAGGGCTCTGATTCTAGGTATGCCCTATATCTAAATTCAGTTTGCCTATATGATTTTGAGTCTACAAATCTTTACTATTGGGATTTTTAGGTTGTGTTTATGATCTATTGTTTGAGTCTTCTAGTGTTATATTCCATTTTCCCTTAACTCTGCTCTGTTTTCACTTTTCAGTTGTGGTTTGAGCTTTAACCCATGAGCCGTAATGTAAATCCTCATTTGCTTGATTTCTATATGCTGCACATTTTCTGTATTGGTGTCCAAAACAACCACAGCAGTAACAAAAAGTCAGGTAATCTTTCATATTGGACTGTTAATGGAATTTTCTCTATTTGCTTATCTTTCTTCTTTATGTACAAGATCTTTATTAGAGGTATAGTGATATCAACTGATACTCAAAGCCTGATAATATGCCCTATACAATCTTAATTTTCATTTGTTTCAACTTCTTTTACTCTCTCAATGGCTTCACCCATCTTCATTATTATTTCCTTTTCCACACACATAGTGGGCACATTTTTTAATTGTCCCAAAATAACACATAAGTGAAAGTCTGTGGCGATACATCTCCAATTTTAATCGTTTCTATAAGCAAAACAAGGGCTTGCTCATGATGCCCTGGCCCTCCAGCTATTATTTTCCTTTTGTCAGCTTCAGTCCCAAACCTGAACAAAAACACTGTCTCCCAAAGACTCTACTCTTAATCCCCTCTTTGTTCATTGTTCTATTTGTTAATACCATACCTACTAGACACACTGCTACAATTTTTTCACCCTTTGCATTCATATTGCTTTTGAAAGAAACATTGCCTTCTCTATTCCCTATTAGAGTTATGGCTCTACACTTGCGGATTTGCTCTTTTGTGTCCATAATGCCTTTAACATTAAAGAATATCACCAATCAATTATAAATGCTCCTTTAACAAATCTCCAAATCTACTTTAAAAGATTTTGAGTAAAGAAAGAAAGAGAAAGAAACAAAAAAAATCTAGAGAGCTATAAATAGCATTTTAAACCAGAGATCAAGCATCATGATGACCCTACCCAACTTCTATTCTAAGTTTTTAGAGAGAAAACCCGAGAAGGAAGAGGAGTAACAATTGAAAATTGTATTTTTAAGGTAATCTTAGTTAGAGAAGGATTTTGTGAAGACAAGGATAGCCGTAAGTTATGACTATGATATATGAAGTTGGATTTTGTTTGCAATAATTGGAAGAATTTAGCTATGGTCATTTTTTACCGTAGAGAACACATAATCCCTTTTGCTAACTGTTGAGGCCACTGTATTTCCTTTTCATTCCTTTAACGAATACATATTTGTTTAATGGAGACACTAACTTTTGATTCTATACATAAAGGTCATGAAATACTTAAATGACACATTAGAAGGTGAAGCCCATATTTGACAAGAATAATGGTGATAACAAAGATATGGATGATAAAGATGATTGGGGTTAGAAATATTTCATGAAAAAATAGATTAAGTAATTTAATTTCAGATCATGAGCAATTGAGAGTGTGGTAATGAAAATATATTAGCAAAAAGGTTATTTCCACCCTGCCTCCAAAGAGTTATTTGATAGTCCCTAGTTAGATGCTTGCTAACAATGATTAAAAGATGAAAATGTTGTTCTGCTTTTGGTACGACCAGAGACAATTGAGTTTGATAATTTCTGAATGATCTTATTCGCAGTAGGAAGCTTATTTATAGTAACTATCATAACAAATCTTTGATTCTTAGTAACAATATCGGCTAGAATAAAGTACAATAAAACAAGTAAATATTTAAAGATAAACCTTGAGACCAAATCCAAATCAAACATGACCACCACGATTTGATTCTCCTCCAAACCGGCAACAAATATTTTGACATGGTGATTCTCTCGTTATTGCTTCAATGCACAAACAAACACATCCCGCACGTGGAACACGATCTGCATGAAGCCATGCATGGCTTGCATGAGCACGTAGCTCAAACGTAGCCCTTGAACTTGTAGCTTGGTTTTGGTGCTCTTGTTGATCTCCTTGGCGCCTTATCATTATTCTTTAAGAAGTGAATGTAGGGATGTAGACATATTCACATATGCGGATTGGGTAGGATTAGTTTAAGATAGAAGATCCACTACAAGTTTTTGTACTTTTGTTTGGGGAAATCTGGTGACTTAGAGGAGTAAGAAACATAATGTAATAGCTGGATGCAGTGAAGAAGCAGAATTTAAAGTAGTTGAATGAGAAATGTGTGAAGTTTTACTGTTGAAGAAGCTCCTAGAAGAGTTGTAGTTACAGTAAAGTTTCCTTAAAATTTATTCTGATCACAAAGCAATGGTTAATATTTTACTTAATCTAGTGCAATATGACTTGGCTAAACATCGATGTGGGCCAGTATGATTAAAATATAAAATGCTCTGTACATTTTGTTTGTTTACTTAGAAAAATAGAAAGAAAGTTATAACTGAAGAAAATAAAAAGCTTCAACTTATTTATTAATTGCAACACAATACAATTTTATAGTAATGTGTAGAATTTTCTCAAGGTTACAAGTTCACAAAACCCATGAGCACAGATTCTGGTACACATAACAAACTTTTGGAGGGAAGCTAATAAGCTCTTAACAAACTACAAAACTAACTTCGAGCGTGGCTTGATGACTCGATAGATGACTCAGAATATTTTATTCTTAACATGCCCCCGTAAGCTCAAGGTCGTGGACAGACATTGAGCTTAGTTCGCATATAGGCAAAATGATCAAAACTCAGAGGTTTTATAAGCACTTCGGCTAATTGATCAGAACTAGACACACGCTCAATGAAGAGTTCCTTATTAGCAATGTGTTCTCTGACAAAATGTAAATCCAATTTCATATGTTTAGTTTTGGAATGATACTTAGGATTGCTAGCTAAAGCTTCTACACTGCTGTTATCACAATGAAGAACAGGATGTTTGTGTAGTGATACTTTGAGCTCTTTCAATAGATATGTAATCCAAAAAACCTTCAGATGTAGCTAAGGCTAATGCTCTATACTTAGATTCAGTAGATAACTTGGAAACAATGTTTTGTTTCTTAAATGACCAAGACACAAGATTGGATCCAAGTTAAACACAATACCCTCCAACAGATCTTCTATCATCTGGATCAGACTCCCAATCTTCATCAGAATATTCTATGAGAATTGGAGAACCTGACTTGAAAAATTGAAGTCCAAAATGTACTGTACTCTGCAGATATCGTAACACCCTCTTGCAAGCCTGCCAATGCAAGGTAGTTGGAGCAGTTAAAAACTAGCTCAATTTGTTTACTGTGAAAGCAATGCTGGTCTGGTCAATGTCAAATATTGTAGAGAACCAATGATGCTTTTGTAAAGTGAAGAAATTTCAAATGTGAAACCTTTGTCCTTCTACAACTTATCAGCAACACTAATAGGTGTATTACAACCTTTACTTCCAAGCATATGAGCTTTTCTTAAGATATCACCAACATACTTAGTCTGAGACAAATGTAATCCTTCAGCAGATGGAGTCACTTCTACCCCAAAAAAGTAATTAAAATCTCCTAAATCTTTAAGTGCAAACTCTAAGCTGAGTTGACTAATAACCTCTGTAATGTAAACATTACTGGAGCCTATTATTAAGATATCATCCACATAGACAAGGATGATTAGACATCATTCACAATATACTTGAAAAACAATAAGGTATCTGACTTGGAAGACTTGAAACCCGACTGAACTAAAGACCCTTTCAACCTATCATACCAAGCCCTGGGAGCTTGTTTAAGACCATCCGCCCATCTCCCATTCAGCCATTCTAAAGTGATAAACTGATAACCTAAAGCAAATAAAGGCATTTTCCCTTTTGAGTCTTTAACTTAGCCGCAAATGAGCTGACCATCTTCTTCAACCCGAGTTGACTGTTGCGTGTTAGAAAATGTATATTTATAAAGGAGAAAACTGTCATTTTACATATCAAGTCTTACTAACAACCTTTACTTTTATGTGTTTAAGTTTCTTGTAATTTAATTATGTGTGTTTTATTTTAATTAAGTATTTTATGTATTTTAGGGACATCATAGTTATTTCACAATAAACGAGAGATCAAATGGCAAAATGGACATCATTTTTGAACTCAGGACGGTCGAAAATCTTAGGAGGAGCATAAAAGGAAAACGGCACTGTTCACATGTACATTACTGTTTACATGTACGGGTACTGTCTACGTCATTGTTCACGGCACTGTTTACATAGACGGATCGATGACATGGCATTGACCGATGATGTGGTATTGACCGATGACGTCAAGATCCTGTTGGACTAAAATTCTCATGTATTGTTTATGGTGACATGGCAGCAAATTAGTGGACCAAAAAATACACGTACGGTACATGCAACACATGGGATTATTACTGTGCAAACTGCTTTACTGTTCAAATCGTGTGTAAACCATGTTACTGTGCAAAACACATACTGTTCATGCGTACTGTTCACTTTACTGTTGACTGATGACGTGGCGCAATCCTTTGCGTCCAAACTGTTTTTAATCCGATAGCCATGATTTACTCGATGTAACTATAAAAAGGGGGCCTCACCACCCTAATTTGGCACCTCTGAATCCATTTTTGGACTCCATTTTCTGTAATCCTCTCTTTATCTTGTATTTTCTACGTATTTTAATAAATTCTCATTTTGTCCCTAGTTCAACTATTAGTGGCTAATTTTCTTTCAAGCTTGGGTTGAAGGTGAAGTCTCAACATGTGTCATGGGCTTGATTTGGTAAATTTATTTTCTCTTCCCCTCTAGTTTTTGTGGATGTTTTGACTTCTCGTCGACAAATAATACTAATCTTGTCTAGTACTGCCCTAGTTTCACCGGCTCCCTAGTATAAGATTATTATTATTTGGCACGATAAGCCCTTAGCACCATATTTATTAGTGCGTGGTTCATGAAGTGTGGATTCCCCCCTCATGATTTAATTAGTATTAACAAGGAATATTTAGCCTATGACGCATGTTGGTACGGATTCAGATACCTAAGTATGTCATTTCAATAGAATTCTCTTCAATTTATTCTTACCATTTCAATTCCAATTTCAAAATTTATTCTCGCCATTTTAAATTAAGTTTTAGCATATTTCAAATTATTTCCACCATAAATCCAACCACCCATCATACAAAATTAATTCTATATATAATGAAAATCCACCTACTCGTGGGATTGACACTCGTCACCATTAATATATACTACAACAAATTCGTGCACTTGTGAGTTCAATAAAATTTGTAAAACAAGTTTTTGGCGCCGTTGCCAGGGAGGTAAATTATTTTAGTTCATAGAATTAATTTTTGTGAATATTTTCATTTAATTTTTTTCTTGTATTTTTTTAAAAAAAGGTGAATCTACATTTAAAGGTTAGTATTTCTTTTCTTTTTCTCTTCTTTAAAATTTTGTAAGTTAATTTTCAATTTATTTTTCTTTGTAATTTTTTTTGTTTATCTTAGTTATTTATTTTTAGTTAATTTATTTCACGTATTTTTTGTGTGTATTTTTTTAGTAAGGTTTTAATAGCGCAATAAGGTCAGTATCGTAATTTCTCCCTCTTCTTTATTTTTCTTTGTTTTGTTTCCATCTTTATTTTTATTTTATTTGTTTTGCATGCATGGCCGTAGGTCATTATTACCTAATCTTGAATCTATCGACCTTGAACTAGAAAAAACACTTTGCATACGCAAGCATGTTAAAAATAAATTTGAAATGGATTTACAAGCACAACAGGAGAGGCCATTTAAGGATTACTTTAGTCCTTTAGCCAATTTGAGCTCATCATGCATACGATACCCAAATATAGCTGCTAGGAGCTTTGAACTAAAACCTAGTGTGCTAAATTGTCTCACCACATTCTATGGCTTATAAAATGAGGACCCATACAATCATTTGAATGATTTTCACACTATTTGTCAAACATTTAAATATGTGAATTTTTCAGATGATTATGTAAAACTCAGATTATTCCCATTTTCTTTAAAGGATAGAGCTTGTTCATGGCTTAATACATTGCCTGCTAATAGCATTTCATCATGGGAACAAATGGTTACAAAATTTTTAAATAAATATTTCCCAGTGCATAAAACCAATGCTATTCACAGGGAAATCTCGGAGTTTACCCAGAGAGATGACGAGCAGTTTTTCGAAACATGGGAGTGATTCAATGGGCTACTCTTGAAGTGTTCACATCATGGGTACGAGAAATGACACCAATGCACATACTTTTTGGAGGGATTATTGCCGAATATGCAAGAATGGCTATTGGCAACAAGTGGAGGAGAGCTAATGTCAAAAAGTACATAAGAGATTTGGGAATTTTTCCAGCGACAAGCGGATAATTCCCAACAACGGAGTCGATCACTCAGAAGTACTAGAAGAATTAAGGAGTAAATGAGATTCAAATTGGTGAGTCAACTTCAGGAATCAAAGAAGTCCAGGAGATGGTTGAAAGTCTCTCTCGACAAATTACATCGTTATCGACTGCTAAATCAACAGAGCCACATGACCATGACTCATATCCAGATCAAGCCAATGCCATAGGTGTAATGAGAAAACCATCGAATTATAACCCATACTCCAACACATATAACCCTGGATGGAGAGACTACCCCAATTTTTCATGGTCTCAAGGATTCCAACAGAATGGACCAGCAGCTCTAGCTCCACCAATGCAACCAATTCCTCAAAATCCTTAAGCCTCTCAGCCACCAGTTAGACCATTTAATCAAAACCAGAACTACTCTCAACCTAGACCATAGGAGGATGCATTCCAGAATTTTAGGAATGTTACTCTCTCCACGATTGAGCAACAGAACCGCACTATTGATGGACTACGCAATGAATTAAGAGCGGGCTTCAACTCACTAGCCCAATCAGTTTCAAGCCTGGAAAAGATGGTGGGATAACTTGCTTCTTCAGTTCAGACCTTGGAATGATTGTTGAGAAAGGTAAATTTCCAAGTCAACCAGTGTCTAATCCTAAAGGAGTGCATGAAGCAAGTACTAGTTCACCACAATAGCATGGAGAGGTTAAAGCCGTCATGACCTTGCGGAAAAGAAAAGAAGTCGACAACAAAGTGAAGATGCCGGTGACAAAAAAAAATCAAATTGTACCTGTAAATGTTGAGGAAACATCACCGGAAGAGAAAGAAGACACCAACCCACGAGAATATGTTCCCAAAACTCCATTTCCTTAGAGGTTAGCTAAAGGAAAGAAGGAAAAATCTACAGGTGAGATTCTCGAAATCTTCAAACAGGTAAGTGTTAACATCCCATTGCTTAATGCTATTAAACAAGTTCCATCTTATGCCAAGTTTCTTAAAGACCTTTGTACTAAAAAGAGAATCATGCATGTTCAAAAGAAGGCATTTTTAACAGAAAACATTAGTTCTATACTCCAACATAAAATTCCTTTAAAATGCAAAGACCAAGGCTCCCCCACTATCTCATGTAGCATAGGGAACCACACAATTAAGAATGCTTTGTTGGATTTAGGAGCTAGTGTAAATCTGTTGCCTTATTCAGTTTTCGTGAAACTTGGACTTGGAGAATTACACCAAATTTCAGTGGTGTTACAACTTGCAGATCGGTCCACGAAAATACCTCGTGGTATTGTGGAGGACGTACTTATTCAGGTAGAAAAGTTTTATTTTCCTGTTGATTTCATTGTAATTGATACTCAACCAATACAGGATTCAAGGAAACACATCCCCATTATTCTAGGCCGACCTTTCTTGGCAACTGCGGATGCTCACATTCAATGCAGGACTGGAAATATACAGTTGTCCTTCGGCAGCATGACTATGGAGCTAAACATCTTCAACATTGCCAAACAACCTCACAATACAGATGATGGAATTGTTGATGTGGATTTAATTGAAGCATTAGTTGATGACACTTTTGTTTCAAACCTTAGTGATGATCCTTTACAAACATGTTTAACTCAGTTTGGTTTGGATTTTGATATTGACAGATCAGTCGATGAGGTCAACTGTCTACTTGACTTATCACCATCCATGGACACTAATAAATGGAAGTCAAGAGTTGAACTACTAGCACCATCAGAGAAGAAACTCATCCCATCATCAGAATCACCACCAAAACTCGAGCTCAAACCATTGCCCAACACTTTGGAATATGTATTCTTGGGGGAAGAAAGTACTCTACCGGTAATCATCTCATCATCTTTCAGTGAAGAGCAAAAAGGTAAGTTGTTGGATGTTTTGAAAGAGCACAAAGGAGCATTAGGATGGACCATAGCAGACATAAAGGTATAAATCCAGTAGGCTGCATGCATTACATTCAACTTGATGAAAATGCTAAATCTACTAAGGAAAATGCAACGTCGGTTAAATCCTAATATGAAAGAAGTTGTTAGAAATGAAATCCTTAAACTTTGAAATGCATGTATCATTTACCCAACTTCTGATAGTTCGTAGGTCAGTCCTGTACAAGTTGTCCCAAAAAAGTCTGAAGTCACTGTAGTTACCAATGCCGATAATGAATTGATACCAACTAGAGTAACTGCAGGATGGCGTGTATGCATTGATCATAGGAAGTTGAATTCTGTCACACGTAAAGATCATTTTCCTTTACCATTTATCGATCAAATGCTTCATAGATTAGCAGGCCATGAATTATTCATTGCTTTCTAGATAGCTACTCAGGATATAATCAGATTCCTATAGCACCAAAAGATCAAGAGAAAACCACTTTCACTTGCCCTTTTGGCACTTTTGCATATAGGAGGATGCCATTTGGATTATGTAATGCACCTGCTACATTTCAACGATGTATGTTAAGCATTTTTTCTGATATGGTTGAACGATTTCTTGAAGTCTTTATGGATGATTTTTCTATCTTTAGTGACTCGTTTGATCAATGTTTACGTCATCTAACACTAGTTTTGCAGAGATGTATTGAAAAGAACTTGATCTTAAAAATTGGGAGAAGTGCCATTTTATGGTAAAACAAAGTATTGTTCTCGGTCACATCATTTCGAGCAAAGGTATTGAGGTTGACAAAGCCAAGGTCGATCTCATTTCTAATCTTCCTCCACCCAAAATAGTCAGAGAAGTAAGATCTTTCCTTGAGCATTCTGGTTTCTATAGACGTTTCATTAAAGATTTTAGCAAAGTTTCTAGACCCTTATGCAATTTACTTGCTAAGGATGTACCTTTTATCTTTAATGATTCATGTCATGTGGCTTTTAAAAAATTAAACCAATTGTTGACATCGTCACCTACCATTCAGCCCCCAAACTGGAGCTTACCATTCGAGCTCATGTGTGATGCATCTGATTATACAGTAGGAGCAGTATTAGGACAAAGAGTTGATTGAATTCCCCATGTTATTTATTATGCTAGTATGACATTGAATAATGCACAGTTGAACTATTCAACTACTGAAAAAGAAATGCTAGCAGTAGTGTTTGCATTGGAAAATTTTCGTTCTTAGCTCATTGGTTGTAAAATAATCGTGTTCGCAGATCATGTTGCTCTTAAATATCTTCTCACAAAGAAAGATGCAAAAGTTAAACTAATTCGTTGGGTGTTCTTTTGCAGGAATTTGACTTGGAATTTAAAGATAAGAAAGGCACGTAAAATGTTGTGGCAGACCATCTCTCTCGTCTCCATTTTGACCCAATTACAAAGCCATTAACATTGAATGAGTCATTTCCAAATGAACAATTAATGAGTGTGGAAGTATTACATTGGTATGCTGATATAGTTAATTATCTTCTTACAGGTAAACTTCCAGAGCATTGGATCAAGCAACACAAAGCTAAATTCTTTGCCAAAATAAAGAATTTCTTTTGAGATGACCCGTATTTGTTTAAGTCTTATGCAGATCAAATTGTCAGACGATATGTCCCAGAAAATGAAATTCAGAATATCCTTTCATTCTGCCATGAACAAGCTTGTGGAAGCCATTTCAGTGCTAAGGAAACAGCTATAAAAGTTTTACAATGTGATTTTTATTGGCCCACTATATTTCGAGATGCTTACACTTTCTATTCTTCATGTGATAGGTGTCAACGAATGGGGAGCATTACACGAAGGAACATGATGTCACTAAATCCAATTTTAGTAGTTGAGATTTTTGAAGTATGGGGTATCGACTTCATGGGACCCTTTCCCCCTTCTTTTGGCCATCAATTCATACTAGTTGCTGTTGACTACATATCGAAATAGGTAGAAGCAATTCCATGCAGAACCAATGATCACAAGGTGGTGATAGGATTTTTGAAAAGCAACATTGTTTTGCGCTTTGGATTCCTTCGAGCGATAATCAATGATGGTGGTGCCCACTTTTGTAATAAAGCATTCAAAGCACTTTTGACAAAGTATTCAATCACTCATAAAGTGGCAACCCCATATCTTCTGCAAACTAGTGGCCAAGTGGAGACATCCAATCGAGAAATAAAGCACATATTAGAAAAGACGGTGAGGCCGGACAGAAAAGGTTGGTCATTAAGACTTGATGATGCATTATGGGCATATAGAACGGCTTTCAAGACCCTGATTGGGATGTCACCTTATAGGTTAGTGTATAGAAAAGTTTTCCACCTACCTGTGGAACTCGAGCATCGTGCATATTGGGCAAGCCAGCTCAGAAAGAATATTACAATTGGCAGAACTTAAAGAAATTCGCAATGATGCATACGAAAATGCAAAAATTTACATAGATATAAGCATTAAAAAATTTTCTAGAAAAGTGAGGTTTCTCCACTCAAATTTATACTCTAATAATTATTAGTAATATAATTATTTTTTCTCTCACTCCCATAGATATAAGCATATTGTTGAACCACGTAAATTATCCTCTGTGCGCTTGATTCTGCATTCCGCACACAACAATGACTAAATGTGAAGCATTAAAAAATTTTGCTATCAAAATAATCACTATCTGCTCTGGCAAATATTTTAAAAGGGTTAATTTCAAGCCTCTGGCTGACTGGCTTGTTTATGAATACATGCGAATTGGAATATTAAAAAAGTGCTTGCACCAAAGCATTGATCAACTATAAGTGTGCAATTTAAGTCTCATTTATATACCTTTCTTTCAAACGTTTCTCCAATGTTTGTGCTTTATTTCCTCTCTTGGTGAGAGTAGCATTTTTCTTTCTGAAGGTTGATTTCTCCAAGATAATTGATCTATGGGGTTTTGTTACGAGGCCATATGAATTTTAATCTGTGGTGGATCTATATTTTCTCCTTTCTTTTGTTTGGAATATCTGGCTTTTCTTCTAGATCTAAGGTTTCTATACCTCAGATTTGGAAATACAATCACATTCGATATCATTTCACGTGATTCTCGTAATCCAAAGTCAAATATCATGATATATTTTATGTTATCCAATTTCTAATTTATGACATTGTCATTGTTAGCGATTTGAATTTATATATTTATTATATATATTATGTCATACCTATAATTTTACCAAATTGAACCCAATGACATAAACGAATGGGCTCTTGAGCCCAAAGACCCAAATCCAATATCATTTTTTAATCTAAATAGGACAACATAATACAAGTCTTTGTCAAACTCGAATCCTACAAGATAAGAAATAAGATTTCCTAACTTAATTACACTTATGATTATTTCTCATATGTAAAGATGTTACCACTCAATGGTGCAATAAAAAGGTATATAGTGAGAAATTTGTATATTGGATGGAGGAGTATAATATTCTCTAAGCCTTTTCTCTTATACTATTTTCTCTTTGTTATTATTCATTTATTATTGTGCTACTCTCGATCATTGACTTAAGCATCGGAGGGTTTATGCCGATAACACCCTTGGTGATTCCTAATGGGCTATTGTTTTACAAGACTCAGACCATCAATCTCTTCACTCTTAACAATGGCAATACCAAGACGTTAGGCTCTCTCATAACCAGTTCTCTAAGTAACATAACTCTTTCTCGACTCTCATTGTTGCTTCATATTTTGGTATCACCATTTGGCGCCGTCTATGGGGAACAACTAGAAAGCCAACAAAACTCAACAACTATAGTTGGAAGAACAACAAAACAATAAAAACAAAACAACTTATTGATCGAGGTAAAACAACGGAAATGACTTGGGTATAAATCCACATATCCAATACATCACTCAAATGGCCACATTGCCACAGGAATTAGGGGTCATCAACCTAAGCCCCATGTGTCGGTAAGCATGACACCACCTTAACCGTTGCTAGAAAGCAGCCAAAAACGGCCGCACGAAGCTGGGGTTCCTCACACAAAGTGCCCTACAATCGACGTGATTTATTATGTATCTCAAAGAAAGATTTTCCAATGCAAGAAGGACAAATAAGGCGTTTGATCTCCAAGATACAATGAAATTGTTCTGAAGTTGCACTCTGAATACAACAATTTAGAACAACAAAAGAAATTAGTGAAGAAATATGAGAAAGAAGTAGAGAGCGTTAATTAAAAAAATAGGATTGTTCTTTTCTTTTATTATTGTTGTTATTGTTCTCTTTTTTTACAATTGTTGTTGTCATGACTCAACCCAGGCCTGGCAAGATATTGTCCGCTTTGAGCGTTAACAAGACCCGCGCGATTTTGTTTTCAGGGTGTCCATACACTATAAAACCCGTCTTGCAAATTAAAGTGTGGATCACCCCTTATAAACTCAGCATCTCTCTCGTGCTTTGCCGATGTGGGATTTGTGTAGTGTTACATACACCCCACTTTTATGACTGAGCGTCCTCACTGAGATTTCTCTGATACTATAATATTATAACCTAAGCCAGACCTGACAAGATATTGTCTGCTTTGGGCCTTAACAAGACTAACATGATTTTGTTTATGTCATCTACACCTTAATTGGCAAGACGCATTTTGGGATTTATGGGGCGCCCATACACCCCAAAATGCATCTTGCCAATTAAGGTGTGGATCACCCTTTATAAACCAAGCATCTCTCCTGTGCTTTGTCGATGTGGGATTTGCCTAAGGTATTACATATACCCCCTTGGGGACTTAGCATCCTCGCTGAAGTTTGCCCCACCATCGCTTAAGAGGATAAACGGAGCCACGCTAATACTATCTGTCATGACCTAACCCAGATTTGGCAAGATATTATCCGATTTGGGCTTTAACAAGATCCGCACGGTTTTTTTTCTATGGTACCTATACACCACAAAACGCGTCTTGTCAATTAAAGTGTGCATCATCCCTTATAAACCCAACATCTCTCCCGTGCTTTGCCGATGTGTGATTTGCCTAGGGTGTTACAGTAGTTGTAGTAGTATCATTAAAGTAAAGGCTTTGTATGTCTCTCTTATATAGAGAAACTCTTTATAGTCATTTTTCTTAATTCAGTTTGAATTAGTCACTTATTTTTGAATTAATTATTTATGAGTCTCATAAATTAATCTTACTTAAATAATTCAAATCACATATTTGACATATTCAATTCTTATTTGTAAGTAAATTAAACACATGATTAATTTCAAATCAACACAAAAATAATTGCTCTCAGTTTCCACCAATGTAGAGCATTATATTTTAATATACCCATATAATTTCAACACCCATATTACTGCAGTTTGAAACTTTAGCACCAACTCTTGGAGAAATGTGGAAATCTTATTTCCAAAGGGATATTATTTCAAGGGCAGGAGCACCAATAATCTCTACCTAAATGGATTTTGTTATCGGGTGGCATCGTGAGGAATTTCTTGTAATGGAATTATTCTATCATTTAGCACGAGAGATGATGTGTTTCGAGAAATAAAAGGACTACATGTTTCTAAAACAACAAATTTAGAGATGCCATATTGAACAATAAGAATATACGATGATCGTCTCTCTACTACGTGCAGTAGAGTTGGGACATTCTTTTAAATTATGGATAATGAAAGGGGGTTTTGGACCAAATACTTGACTTTGAATTTAAATTCAGTGTTGGACTGATCTTTTTGTTAACTTTAGAAATATACAATTGGCAGTTATCAAATAAGAATATAAAATTAATTAAATCTTATCCGTAGTAGACTGTTATACACGCACATCGCATGTCAAAAGATTATGAAGTGTTAAGTACAGGTCAATTTAGCACTAAATCCAAATCTCTTGACTTTTAGGCCTTTTATAAAAAGCCATAAATCACTTGAATTTTGGAGAAATAGTGAACCTTTTTTTTTTAAAGAATCAATTGAATTTCTATTGGTCGTATATGATTTTAAGCACGAGAAAATAAAGGATCTTGGAATTACTAGTTTATGTTTTTCAATTTATATTCCAAAAGAAAGTCAAACTATAGTCAAAGTAAAATATTGAGAATCAAATCCATACCCTTGAAGTCTGGTAGGGCATGGGAGCTGACACTATAATAAACTCTTCAAGTGAATGGACACTACTACAAATGGGTATATAATGATGGTTTTAAACCACATAAGATGACTGTTTTAAAACTAGCATCTTAGGTTACGACATTAAAAGGGGTATACTTTTTTTAACGGTTCATAAACCGTCATAAAAAGTATGCTTATAATAAAAAGTATGTTTATAATTTTTAACTGTCATTATTTTCCAATCTCCATTGTTTTCAATGACGGTTTTGGTAGAAAACCATCATTAGAAAGTGACATTTAATGACGGTTATTTAGAAAAACAGTCATTAAATGCACATTTATAATGACGGTTTGTTACCAAAACCGTCATTATTTACATCATGTACATAACTTTTATTGACGGTTGTTATAATAAACCCGTCATTAAAAGTTCAAATTTAATGACAGTTTAATATAAAAACTGTCATTAAATATTGAAAAAACATTTAATGATAGTTTTGAGAAAAAAAAACCATCATCTTTGTTGTAGAACACTACATTTAATGATAGTTCTTTTCAAAAAACGTCATCTTTATTGTTGATCATTAACAAAAATAAATATGGTAAATTTTAAACCATTTCAAGCCCTTATTTTAATTCTTATTTTCTATTAATTCTTTACAATTATTTTTTAACAAAAGTTCCGTATACAAAAAGATAGCTCTATGAAAAGATTTAACAATAATTAAACTTTAACAATATATAACAGTTAGTTACATCAAAATTCTCACAACTCTTTAATATCTATTAATGAATCTACTAGCAAGCAGCAAGATTGGCACACAACTAATTTCTCATCAAGTCTACAATTGCAAACGAATCTCACCACCACCAGCAATCCACATCACTCTTACGAAGAATAAAGAGAAAATATGATAAATTCATATACTATAAGTCATAAAAATTAAATCATTTTAGTGACTTAAGTAGACCAGAATGTGGCTTATGGAGCAAAAGCAGCGAGAGACTGAAACTTAAACTTACAGCTAAGGCCAATAGTCCAAGAAATGAGGTAGTACACGATGCCAACTACAAGATCTACAACAGAAACAAAGCTACAGAAAAGTGAAAACTTCTCTTTTAATTTTTATGGGGATAAAATTTTTTTAATAAGGCATGTTTAGGAAGAAATATGAGTGTAACAAAAGATTGCATCCACAAGATGTAGTAAAAACTTACTATGGATGTGGGAAATAATTATAGACCTACTTGTTATGTATGTTGAAGATGACATTTAAGTATCTATTTACAAAAAATAAAAATGGCCTAGAGATTATTTAAACTGATATAAGAACATTAAAAGAAGATAAAACTATGCTTTATGCATACACAATTTATACGTAAGGTGTCAAGTAACAGCAACTAAAAGTGTAAGCGCATGTTGCATATCTAGTTATCTACGAAGCAATTAAGAAAATACTCTCCTAATGGCAAAATTCAATTAAGAAATCCGAAATTCCACCATGATTATTAGAGTTTAATAGCTTACCACTTGAAGAAAAAGAATCCAGTGACTAGTGCATGAGATTATCACTGAAGCTCTTTGATGGCACCTTTGCATATCTGCGTCCTATCAAAATTAGGATGGTCCAGGTGAGGAGGGAAAAAAAAAATAAAAGGTCAAATCAATTATAATGATAGATCCTTTAGTTACTATGCCAAGTCTAGTATCTATAAATTAATCAATGAATTTGATGGGTTAGGGATATAAGAGAAGTTGAGGAAGAAGCATTTTGAACATAATTAATCAAATCGGCAAACAAATAAAAGAAGAAGGAAAAGAAAGTGGTTGCCAAATTCCAATAGTTGCAAAATTAATTAACAAGCAATAGCGAGACAATATTTAACAGAAATAAATATATTTTGCTTCAAAGTAAAAATATTCATAAGTTATGAACAAATAAACTCAATTATTATTGGAAAATTAGAGAACAATAAAGTTGTAGCTTATTTCATTATAACTAAGGTAGAATACATTTAACTATAGATATAAATAAAGAAAGGGTGGTGATGAATTCATTTTCTTATATATATGAATGAGAGAGAGTGAGAGAGCAAATTATATCATTCAAGTTTTCAATATAACATCTAGTTTCAAGATAGTGTGTATATTTCTCATTATATAAAAAAACCTCACAAGCTAGTGATTTTCCAACTAAAAAAAAAGAAAATTCACAATAAAATTTAACATCTAATACAACATAGTACATTGTTTCAAAAAAGACTTGCAATTATGTCTTTTGGCCACCAAGTCTAAATGTAAGAGTAAAGCATTTGACTCTTGATAATTACACACTTTATGCATAGCGCAATTAGTGTTAACCCATTCCAAGTTACTCTACTAAAAAAATGAGGCATTTACAAGAAAGAGTGATATCCATTGTATTGGTGGATCAAACACAGATCAGTTGCAAGGGCTGCTAATCCAAGATATTCACATTTGAAACTTCTACCAAGTATTTCCCAATCACAAGTATTATTGGAAGGTGTAGCCCCTAAACTAAAGTGATTAGTGGCTAGAAGAAATAAATAGTATACAATAAATATAGAGTTCAAGGTAATTAAGAGATGCTACCTCTTAAAGCTCTGCATATTCTCAATCTTTTTAAGGCAATCTTTAATTCATATAATTCCACCCATCTTTGAATTCACAAACCTTGTCTTTACAAACAAAGGCCTGATATCATTAATCTTGATACCATTTTACCAAAAATATCACTATATTCATAAAGAAAAATCACAAGTTAATGCTTTAATCTTGTTTTGGGTTGTGTTGGTTTGCACATGGTAGAGGAATGGAAGATGAGTGTCACTGCTAGAGAAAGTCCTTTATGACGTTTATTACCCGTCATCCACCCTATGGCATGACAATTCAGCGACCGTCATTGATTCTGGTGTCAAGAAAAATCCTTGACTGTTTTTATGTGTCATGTTTAGCATGAAATATTATCTATCACGATTCTGTCATTGGCATCTTGATAAGAAATTCACCCATGACTACTATCTATTATTCATGACTTTTGTCTATCATATAAACATGACATATTTAATTGGAATAATAAAATTATTTTTATTAAATCTAGAAGGAATAACTGAAATTTTAAATAAATATTAAAATATTTAAAGTGATAAATATTTAATTTGGCACAATTATTTTTAATTTTTCAAAATATTTTAACGGGAACTATTAAAAATTGTTTTAAAATCATTTTGGCTCATTTCAATAATATATCAATTAATTATAAAAATAAAAAAATCCAAAAATAATTCTATAATTGACATCCAAATCAACATCTATAATTTAATCATTACAGTCAAACAATTCAAGTAAACAAATATTTGTACAATTTGGTATACAATCTTTCCCATAAAAAATAAACACCAAACCCAATTTCAGAAAATATTCCCACTTTTAAATGAATCTTCTTGTCTTCAACATCGACCAAGCAAACTCCAACAAACTGCCGATCATATTGGCATGCTTATGTTTAAGTTCCAGTTGCTGCAAGATGAGCTGAAGCAATTTTGATCCCTGCGAAGCAATCTTTGAGTACAAGCACTACACTATTGGAAATTTTGGGAAGAAAAATACATACTAGAGAATACACATGAACTCAAAACAATGTTATTGCAAGGACAACATTGCAAAGAAAATTCATCATCCAAAATCAGCCAAATTAACCAATTATTATTTACCAAAGAGAAGTCAATCAATTTGATTTGTCAGTGATAAATTCATCATTCAAAATCAGCCAAATTAACCTCCAACTTCGATTTTAAAGAACCCAAATTTTAGTTAGGTCAAAGCCCAAGGCATTGAGAGATCAATTTCCATTTTTAACTATGCATAATAAATGGAAAAGCCAATAAATCAAGGAATAATAAGGAGCAACGAATTTAATTTTCAAAATCAAACAAGTTATTTTCCTCTTGGGCACCAAGCAGGGAGTAGCTAGCTTCTCAAACTTTCTTCTTAGTTTCTTTTGGCTGGGTTCTGTCTTCCAATGGCTTTCAGAGCTACTCTGCTTCTGTTGGCCATTTTGCTTTTAGTCTCTACAGGTGTTTTATCTAACAATGAGGAGGAATATCTGCTGGAAAAGGATGCTACTTACCCCAAAACCCCAGTACCTGCACCAGCTCCCCCTAAGGCTCCAGTTAAGCCAATCACTCCACCACCAGTAGTGAAGCCACCCACCACTTATCCACCACCAGTGAAGCCACCCACAACCACTCCCCCAGTAGTGAAGCTGCCACCAGTTGCACCAGCACCACCAGTGAAGCCACCAACAGTTATGCCAGCCCCACCACTCAAGCCACCCCCCACTTATCCACCACCAGTGAAGCCACTCACAACCACTCCACCAGTGAGCCCACCCAAAATAGCTCTTGCCCCCAAAGTTCCCTCACCAGCATCTTCACCAATGCCTATTGTGAGGTCAAACAAAGATTGCATCCCACAATGTGCAGCAAGATGCAAGGCACATTCAAGGCCAAACGTTTTTGGGAGAGCTTGCACTACATGCTGTGTTAGGTGCAAATGTGTTCCACCGGGAACTTATGGCAACAGAGAGAAGTGTGGCAAGTGCTACACTGGTATGACTACTTGGGGCAATAAACTCAAGTGCCCCTAAGTTATAAGTATTAGCATCTGTTGAAATTTTATGTTAGCTTAAGTTGACCTGCAATAAGTGTTAAAGAGTAAATGTTTTTCTAGTGACTTTCTGTGTCACTGTAAGATTGTGCATGTAGCGTGTTAAGCCATGGCTGATCTACTTCTGTTAGTTTCTTGCTAAAATTTCCCTTGTTAATCCTGGACATTCATATATAAAGTAGTGTATTTTCAGTTTCAAAAAAAAAAGAAGTCATTTTCGTCTTTACCTTCTTCACCAGAGCAACGATGAGCGGTGGATTTCTTCAAAACTAAAATGATTTTGGGAAATTGAATAGCCAAGTTCAATATTACCTTCTAGAAACTTCAAAATAATTCGGGAGTTTCTTGTCACTGTGATTAATTAGAGAACTTTTCCCTTTTTTATGCAAAAAGCAAAGATAGAATCAACAATATAAGAACACAAATGCAAAATAAAGATTTATTACCTAGGCCAATAAAGAGTATGCAAGAGGGCACAACCCATTAACATCAATGTAACTTGGAGGTGAAGAAGGAAATGGAGTAAATTGACCATTCACTTCAAGCTCCCCAGTCACCCTTCCCACGGTTGCACCAGACCTCTCTCCACCACCACCTCAGTTTACTCCTTGTTTTCAACTAATTTTGGGATGAGTAAATCCAAAATCAGTCTAAGACAATGAATTTATTATTTTGGGGAAGATGGAGTACCTCACTGGTTTGCTGCGTGGGATGTGGGGTATCCTAGGTCTGGGGAGGTAGGAAGGAGGGAGTGAGAGATAGCTATGGAGGACGGTCAGCGACGCACAAGATATTCTTTGGAGTGGGCTTCGTACCAGCAAAACAGTGAAAGGAGGGTTAGAGGTGAAGCCGGGGGGGTACCCTGGCGTTCACACTCCGACGCTCAAGTTAGCAAACTTGAGCTTTTTTAGGCGAAGAGAGCTAGCAAGCTCTCTGTAAATTAGGGTTTTAGGATGGGGAGAACCTGGTTTTTTGGAGTGAGAGTGTCAATGGAGAATCTTGGAGGAAGGAGAAAAGCTTGTGTCCAAACTTCTGGAGAGTAAACCCTAGGTGTCTTTATATATGGTGTACCTCCCTGCCACGTGGCGTACCCTCTTTGGCTCATGTCCCTCTGGCGTTTTCATGATTTTTGGGCCGTTATATGCATGTCCGCGGCGTATCTCATCATTTAGAGACGTGGCGCGCGCTGGTGCATGGTCCTGGGGTAGCTCTGCAGCAGTTGTCGGGTAGGCGGTTAGGGACCACTGTCCTTGGTGTAATATTCTGCACTGTGGCAGGCGGCTGTCCCCCCTTTTGCGTATCATTTTTCATTTCGTTTTCTGACAAAATCAAAAAAAATCTTTTAGGAGGTGGAGGCGTTGCGCATGGCGGATATTTCGGAGGATTCTCTTACACCGTTTCGTAGGGTATCCCAGGATATAGGGGTACCCCTTACTACTTAGGGTACCCCTTGCTACTTAGGGTACCCCCTTATACTTAGGGTACCCTTTTTCATACGGAGGACTTTGGGTACCCCATTTGTAGTTAAGGTACCCCTTCCCATACAGAGTATCTTATTTTATAGGGGGTACCCCAATTCACGTGAAGTACTCCGCTCTGGACTCGCTCCTTTAATCGGCACGTGGCACTTTACTGTTCATCCTATTTTTCCCTCAAACAACAGCCCCCTAGTTTCTTTTTGGCGAGAAGTATTAGAGGCGAAAGAAACTCGTTGTGTGAGTGACACGTGGCGATGTGAACGGTCCGAGGTTGACTTGCTTAATTTCTTCCCTTGACTATGCCGGGTGTCTTGAAAATTATCTCTGTCTCTTTGTTTTCCCGCTACTTTTTCCTCTTTTCTCTCTTTTTTTTTAAAAAACCAGCAGTCGTGTCTTTTTTTTTATCGGGAAATGGCAGCCGTCTGACATAAATTTTTAAATTTTAAAAAGTTTCCAGACGCCCTGGAACGTCTCTCCCTGGACTGACGCATCATGTCAGTTTTAATTAAAAGCTTGCAGCATGTTGATCTTTATCTTTTTTGGCTTTGAAAATCCCCAAATCAGTTTCCCAAAGTTTTTTTTCTCTCTCGGCTGGTGCTATCCTCTTCCTTTTTCTCTTTTCTTCCTTCCTTTTCCTCACTTTCTTTCTCCCTTTCTTTCCTCTCGGTCGGAGTTGGCTTGGAATCCTTTTCCGGCGTGATTCGCGGCGGCTGGAGCGGTGATCTTCGAGCTCCAGATCTGACGATTTTGGGCGTGTTTCCGGTGGGTTTTCGGCGCAGTTCCAGTCACGGTAACCCCCTCTCTCTCTCTCCTTTTCGTCTTTCTTCTTCTCTCTTTTCTTTCGTTCTTTTTCTTCCCCTTTTCTTTTTATTTTCGGCTGGCATTTTCTGGGCGTTTGCGTTGTTTCGGTGGCGGGTTTCGCAGTGGTCATCGCGCTGGCTGATCCCGATGTTACTGGTGACTTGCAGCTGCTGTTGATTGACGCCGGCGTGGTGAAGCGTCTCTTCCCCCTTTGCGTCGGTCTGCTGCAACCATTTTCTCTCTTTTTGTTTTACATATATATACGCAAAAATTGAATCTTTTGTATTATTAGTATTATACTCACTGTTTTCCGTTGCCTATAGTTTGTCTTCCTGCGACCACCGATTGGGATTTGCGGTACTGGTGAACAGAAGGTATTATTTCTCGTCTCTCGTTTTTGCGGCGTATTCATAATGGCGCGCCCCTTGCTCATTTTGGAAAAAAATTTTGTTTTTGTTTATTGGTTTGTTGTTTTGTCTTGTACTTGTGGTTGGTGTTTGCATTGGATGGTTGATGGGTGGTGGGCGGTTTGTGGTAATGTTGTTGCTGAATGTGTTGTTGGGTGTGCGTTGGCGGTTTTGTGGATGTGTGGCTGGGGGATTTGTGCGTGTACTGTTGGCGGTTGGTGAACATGTGGCTGGGGGTTCGTGGGTTTATTATTGGGGGGAAAAGTAGAAATGGGTAAAAAACATGTAGCACCCGAGAAAAAGAGGCGTAAGGTTGGGGCTAGGAAGGCTAGCGGGCCCCTGGAGGGTTCTCCCTCTCATGTATCCATTCGCGAGGGGGATAAGTCCTCCTCCGATTCCTCGGGTAGGCGTACCTCACATACCGAACCTCCTTCTTTGAGGGCTACCCCTCGCGTTAGTCCACGCTTACCCCGCAAACGGCCTACCCCCCACCTAGGGACAAGGGTAAGTCGTCTAAGTCTAAGACTTCCGCTCCTTCATCGAGGCAGCCTTCTATGCCTTCTCTTGTCACACTCGCCAAAACTGGCAATCCCTCCTCCCTAGGTGTTCAGAGAGCCACTCCGGGGGACTTAGAACAGATTAGGGTTAAGTACAACATTCCCTCGGCTGTCCGACTTAGAGTACCCTATGAGGATGAGCGGCCTGAGCGACCTCGATCTGGTGGGATAGCTCTACACATTGATCTTTTTGACTTGGGACTCCGCCTGCCTCTCCAACCCTTTTATATGAAGATGTTTAGTTTCCTGGGTGTAGCTCCTGGGCAGCTGTCCCTCCCAGGGTGAAGGACACTCACGGGCCTGCAAGTGTTGTGGCTGGAGGTCATGGAGCGCGACATCTCTTTTAGGGAGTTGAGGGGCCTTTATCAATTTAAGAAGCCTAAGAGTCCTGGTGTAGCGTACTTTTCCCCGTGGGGGGAGCTTGGGCATATTGTTGAGGGGAGCCCTGTTTTGAAGAAAGGTTACCCGAAGGGGTGGTTCGTGGCTGATGGTAGCTAGGAGACCAACATTCTAGGTGAGACGGGTGATTTCGTGGTTATTCCTAACGCTTTCACCGTAGCCAGTAAGTATATCTCCACTCATAGTTTTTTTTTTTACTGTTATCTCCCGCATAAATATCTTGCTTACTTTGGGTTCTCATGATTTAGCAGACGTGACTTGGGCTAAAGGGTCATGCCCGATCCAGGAGGTGGGGGGAGAAGTGAAGGAGTATATGGACAGACTCCGCAACGCATAAAGGAGTGGTGATGTGCTGGAGGAGGGTAGGCTGTGTAGGGCAGGTTTGATTGGCCGAAGTTCTCCTCCTGTTCGTGGGGGCACCACATGTACGGCCTGAGTGTTGAGGGGTATCCTATCGTTGTCCATGGGACTGGGGTACCCCATCATCACTACATCTCGAATTTGCTCCCCTTTCATTTTATTTCCCGTTGGTGCTTTTAATATTTTCAATGCTTGCTTAGCTAATCACAACTGTTGTGTTTTCTGTGCAGTGATGGAATCTTTGGGGGATGCTTTCGATGCCCTTTTTACAGTGATCGTGGGAGGGGCTTCCGGGTCCCAAGATTCAGCTGCTCCTTCATCAGCCTCTCGTCCTCCCCGAGCTCCCAGCGGGAAAGGGAAATCTTAGGGTACC
The DNA here is from genome assembly GCA_029633175.1 of Citrus glauca. Classification (NCBI taxonomy): domain Eukaryota; kingdom Viridiplantae; phylum Streptophyta; class Magnoliopsida; order Sapindales; family Rutaceae; genus Citrus; species Citrus glauca. The sequence goes on from JAQOOD010000005.1 coordinate 21,164,321, forward strand.
TCCCAGAGTGTGTCGAGGGGTACCCCCCGCCCGAAGAAGCGTAAGTTCGGGATGGTGACTGCCTTCCCCGAGGATTTGTGCGTGGGCGAGCTAGACCCGATCTCCAACAAAGATATCTCCCATTTAGCTCGGTGCTTCTATTACTCCTCCGAGAGCGTCACCCCCGAGGTGGCCGAGGAGACAGACAAGATGAACTTGAGCCAGCGCTACGGCCAACCATTGAGGGTACCCACGAGGTAAGCTTTCTTGGGGTACCTCATAAATATCCTTAGAAATTTCTTTTTGATTTACCAACATACATATGTACTTGACATACCTCCATAACTTGTAGGCTTCCTATCTCCTCAGTCACTGCCTACTGGATCTTGACTCTCTTGTCGCTGCTCGATCGGAGGCGGATAAGCTGAAGGGCGAGCTTCAAGTCCGCCAATCTCGTGAGGACCAGCTCGCTCAGGAGGTCAAGTCGCTACATGAGCGCATTGCTGCCCTTTCGGGGGAGGAGGTCCGAGTGGAGAATGATCAAGCGGAGTTGCAGGCCGCAAACGAGGAGCTACTATCTCGTCAGAAGATAATGGCGCAAGATGCATTTTCGCTAATCATGTCGGAGGTATGGAGTGTAGACCCCGAGTTGGAGGTACCTCGTGTGCAAAAATTCGTCGACAAAGCCACGGTTTTAAAGACAATTGCGGAGAGGGGAAAGCCTTCTCAGTCGGGTGCCTCTTCCGGGACACCTGGGGTACCCCATGATATTCAGCCACTGCCCGGCTCCGATGTTCCTACATCGGTTGTACCTATCTCGGGAACCTCCGAGTCTTCTGCTGGTCGTCTCCCAGAGGCAGACGTCGGTGATGATGCTCCTCCCTCGGCATAGACTTCGCTTACTATGTTGTTGCTTTTTGGAGCTATCCGTACTGTGACACTGAAGCTTTACTTCTTTTTCTTTGGTTTTGATGGAATGTTTGTACTGTTGATGACTCTCTTTTGCTTTGATACTATGCTATCTGGATTTTCTGATATCTTGCATGCTTGTTATTTGGCAATTGGATGTTTCGGCTAGATGGCTAACCTTTTAGGGTACCTTTTTGTTTTTGTTGCTTTCTGGAATGGGGTATCCCTTGCTTTTATGAAATGGGGTACGCCTCTGAACGTCCAACATTAGGCGCTTATTTTCGGAAATAGGGTAACCTCAGTATATTGATTGGTGAATCCGGTGATTATTTATCTTACTAATACGGCGAATCTTCTCTCGAATTGGTGATTAAAACTTCGGCGCAGATTGCTTACCCCTTACTTGGCTCAAGTAAGAGGGCGGAGGTATGAGTGTTAGTATACCTAAGCGAACCTCATGACGCTAGGGTATGCCGGTTTTTTCACTCGCGGGTCTTCTTTGACCCTTCCCTCTCTTCACAATTTTTCAGATAGTTTACCCCCACTCTACCGAGTGTGAGGACGGAGGTATGAGTGCTAGTATACCTAAGCGAACCTCATGACGCTAGGGTATGCTGGTTTTTTCACTCGCGGGTCTTCTTTGACCCTTCCCTCTCTTCACAATTTTTCAGATAGTTTACCCCCACTCTGCCGAGTGTGAGGACGGAGGTATGAGTGTTAGTATACCTAAGCGAACCTCATGACGCTAGGGTATGCCGGTTTTTTCACTCGCGGGTCCTCTTTGACCCTTCCCTCGCTTCACAATTTTTCACATTCGCGAATGGCGACAGTTACATATATCCGGATGCTAATGTATCTCAATGGCGCCAAACGAATATAATCTGCGTGCTACGACCGAAATGGCAAAACTGGAGAAAGAACCCTCTTCCATTTTTGTCGTAAATAGAAATTGTATTCATAAATAACGAAAGCATAGATCAGTACATGACTTAGCTTTGTTACCATGAGGAGAATGGAAAACCACAAGGTCTCCTACCCCTTTTCATTTGGAAATTAAAGAAACTCAAAAGTCGCAACAGACCGTCATAAGGTATTTGGGGTACCCTATTCGATCTGTCACCAGGAACACTAAAAAAAGTATAGAAGAGGACAAAAGACTGAAGGTTTAAACACTGCCCTTTAGTAGTATTTCAGAAGCATCGCGGCGTTCCAGGGATGCCTTACAATTGTACCATCCATGTGGAGCAACCTATATGCGCCTGTCCCAATGGGCTTATCAATGTGGTAAGGTCCTTCCCAATTTGCTCCTAAAGCGCCTTCGCAGGGTACCCTTGTATTCTGAGTTACCCTCCTTAGGACCAAGTCTCCTCTCTTGAAGGACCGAGGGCGTACCTTCTTTTCATATAAACCCACGATGCGTTGTTGGTATATGGCGGCGCTCAATTCTGCTCTAGCCCTTCTCTCGGCCACCAAATCAAGATTGGCAGCTACCAAAGAGGCGTTCTCGGCTTCATCAAAGTATTCGACTCTGTGAGAGGGTATCCCAATCTCGGCTGGAATTACGGCATCTATACCGAAGGCGAGAGAAAAAGGGGTCTCCCTGGTGGAAGTGTTCTGTGTAGATCGGTAGGCCCATAGAACTCCAGGTAGCTCGTCTACCCACGCTCCCTTTCTCTCCTCTAGTTTCTTCTTCAGGATGCCTTTGATGATCTTGTTAACAGCCTCAACTTGCCCATTAGATTGGGGATGGGCGGGTGTAGCAAATCGGTTGGCTATCCCCAACTCCGAGCAAAAGTTTCGAAACTTTTCATTATCAAATTGCTTGCCGTTATCGCTGATGATTGCATGGGGTATCCCAAATCTGCAAATGAGATTTTTCCAAATGAACTCCGTAGTACTCCTCTCCATAATGTTTGTCAACGGCTCCGCCTCTGCCCATTTTGTAAAATAATCCACCGCCACGATTGCATACCTGGCTTGCCCCTTTCCGGTGGGTAACGGGCCAATGAGATCCACTCCCCATATGGCAAAAGGCCAAGGGGAGGATATGACTGTTAGCTTCTCCGGGGTAAGGTGGGGTACCTTGGCGAACCTCTGGCATTTATCGCAGCTTCGCACCATATTCTTGGCATCCTCCCTCATGGTAGGCCAGTAGTACCCCTGTCGGAGAGCTTTTTGTGCTAGTGATTGCGCTCCATAGTGATTACCGCAAATCCCCTCATGTATCTCTTTCATGACATACTCGGCCTCGTCGCCCCCCAAGCATCGAAGATAAGGAAGAGTAAACCCTCTTCTATATAGGGTATCCCGGATCAGGCAATACCGTGCGGCCTTATACTTTAGCCTTCTTGCTTCAGTTTTATCCGAGGGGAGGCCTCCGTCTTTAAGGTACCTCGTAATAGGCTCCATCCACAAGACCGCATTGGATAGTGATCCTACTTCCGACGACTCGATGAGCCCAAAGCTGGGTGCGGGTAGGTGTTCGGTGGTGATGGGTCCGGATGACTGGGCTACCCCAAGGGACGCCATTTTTGCCAGGGTGTCGGCCTCGCTGTTCTCAAGTCGGGGTACCCCTTCATGTTCTCCTCTTTCGCTTGGTATTCTACCGTAATCTGGCTTACTACCAGCTGGGAGTCGCTCTTGACGTGCACCCTTCCTGCTCCTAAGGCCTTGGACATCCTCAACCCCGCTATGATGGCCTCATGTTCGGCCTCGTTGTTTGAGGCCTTGAACCCGAACTGCAGAGCGTAACATATTTTCACCTTATTCGGGTCAATTATAATAACTCCTGCACCACTCCCATGTGAATTGGAGGAGCCATCTACATATATCTCCCAGACCTGTCCCACTTCATCGATAGACGGGGTATCCGATAGGTACTTTAGCTCGCCTTCGCCACTTGAGTCACTGGCAAACTCCGCAATAAAGTCGGTGACCGCTTGGGCTTTAATCGCCGATCGAGGCTTGAAGATGATGTCGAATTCACTAAATTCAAGGGACCATCGGAGAAGCCTACCGGACATGTCCAGCTTTTGAAGGATTTGCCGGAGGGGAAGATTGGTGACGACCGCAATGGTGTGAGCATGAAAATACGGTCTAAGCTTCCGTGCGGAGACAACCAATGCCAAAACAACTTTCTCAGAGGTGGGGTACCTCTTCTCAGCATCAACCATAGCCTTACTGGTGTAGTAAATAGGTTTTTGTACCCGCTTTTCATCTTCTCGGAGTAACACTGAGCTGGTGGCATGCTTGGATACAGCGAGATACAACAGAAGCACCTCTCCCAACTCGGGTTTGGCGAGCAGTGGAGCATTAATGAGGTACCCCTTCAGCTCTTGGAAGGCCTCCTCACAATCGGGAGTCCATTGGAGTTTCTTTCCGGCCTTCAGAGCCTTGAAAAATGGCTTACACCGATCGGTAGCCTTGGATATGAAGCGGCTCAGGGTAGCTACCTGCCCTGCCAAGCTTTGAACTTCCTTGATGGTGCTTGGTGATTTCATATCAAGAACTGCACGGATCTTATCGGGGTTGGCTTCAATCCCCCGTTGTTGTACCATGAACCCAAGAAACTTGCCCGAGGTAACCCCGAACGCACACTTTTCTGGATTGAGCCGCATTTGGTGTTTCTTTAAAACGGTGAAGGTATCCCTGAAGTGCCCGAGGTACTCCCCCACATGCACTGATTTAGTGATCATATCGTCGATGTAGACCTCCATGGTGCGCCCAATCTGCTCCTTGAAAATTTTGTTTACCAGCCGCTGATAGGTGGCCCCGGCGTTCTTCAAGCCAAACGGCATCACCTTGTAATAGTATAACCCTCAGTTGGTGATAAACGCTGTTTTCTCTTGATCGGGTTCGTGCATCGCAATTTGATTGTAGCTGGAGAAAGCGTCCATAAAGCTTAGCATTTCATACCCCGCTGTGGCATCAACAAGCTGGTCCACCCGAGGAAGTTGGAAGCTGTCCTTGGGGCAGGCTTTATTCAAATCGGTGAAGTCCACACACATGCGCCACTTTTCACTTGATTTTTTGACGAGAACCACGTTGGATACCCAATCAGGGTATACCACCTCCCGTATAAACTTTGCTGCTAAGAGGCGGTCAACCTCTTGCTCAATTGCGTCATACCTCTCTTGGTTAAAGGCGCGACGCTTCTGCTTGACTGGCTTATTATGCGGGCTGACATTGAGTTGGTGACAAGAAAGGGCTGGTGGGATACCCGGCATATCCGAATGGGACCAGGCGAATACATCCAGGTACCCACGTAGGAAGGCAATGAGCTCCTCCCTTTGTTCCTCCGTAAGGCTGGAGCCTACCTTCACGGTCTTTGCTGGGTCGGTAGCAGAAATCGGCACTGAGACGAGGTCTTCAGCTGGGGTACCCCATTTGTCACCTTTCAATACGCGGGGATCCAAAGATGTCTCTACCTCACAATGGAGCTCATCCATCTCCCCTTGGTGTACCCCCGAACTATCCCCGGTAACTTCTTTCTCCACCATTGGTGAAGACTCCAACTGTTTTGGTAAGGGAATCACTTGAGGGGATTTCTTGAGTATAGCCCTTTGCTGCTTAGCAAGTGCTCTCCTGGAGGGGGTAGGTTTGGATTGGCCGCCGCTGGGGTACCCCTTTACACCCAAATCAGAAGCTATTTAGTAGGTTACTCTAGAAGCCACGGAATAACACCCACGGGTAGATTGTTGGTCTCCCTTGATAGTGATAACTTCTTGGGCGGCTGGGACTTTTAATGCAAGATAATGCATGGATACCACCGCTTTAGTTGCTACTAAAAACGGCCTACCCAATATAATATTGTATGCACCTGGATGATCCACAATCAAAAAGTCAATCATATGAACAATACGGTGGGGTACCTTACCAAGTGTGACCGGCAGTGTGATGATGCCCTTTGGTATAACCATATCGCCAGCGAAGCCAATGAAAGGCGTAGCATACAGAGTGATCTTTGGCGATTCAATTAACAACTGATCCAAGGCGCTCTTGAAGATGATGTCGACAGAGCTACCGGTGTCCACAAGAGTTCTTGCCACCTTTCCAGTGGCCACCTTCAAAGTAATTACAAAGGCGTTATCGTGTGGATACGAGATGCCCTCCGCATTTTTTTTTCGTAAAGAGGATCAGTGGGGGATGGTGGGGTATCCTTGGTGTACCCCATTCACTAAGGTTGACTTCTTTGCCCATGTTAGTGGTCACCGACAGCGTCCTACCATAACCTTTGATAGCCCTCCGAGATTGGCCAGCCAATGTAGGTCCACCCATTATCATCCGTACATACACACCTTTCTTGTGCCCAGGGGTACCTCTCGTTCAGGACTACCCTCAACTATCCGCTTGCCCTTCAAAGATTCGATCTCCTCCCTCAAAGTGAAGCATTCGGCAGTGTTGTGGCCAAAGTCCTCGTGGAACTCGCAATACTTCAAACTGCGCCTCACGTTGGGGTACTTCCTCATAGGCTTTGGAGGACGGAGGAGGCCACTGTCCTAAATGTGGTAGAAGATCTGGTCCGGGGATCGATTCAATGGGTGGAAAGACTCATGCCGTGGTATTAGGGGTGGTTCCCGATGATCAGGTAATGGCGGTCTTGGATGATGGGGTACCCCCGTGGTAAGTGTTGAGTGTTAGAAAGTGCATATTTATAAAGGAGAAATCGTTATTTTATATATCAAGTATTGCTAACAACCGTTATTTTTATGTGTTTAAATTTCTTGTACTTTAATTATGTGTGTTTTATTTTAATTAAGTATTTGCTGTATTTTAGGGGCATCATAGTCATTTCACAATAAACGAGAGATCAAATGGCAAAACGGACATCATTTTTTAACTCAGGACGGTCGAAAACCTTAGGAGGAGTATAAAAGGAAAAATGACACTGTTCACACGTACGGTACTATTCACATATACGGGTACTGTTGGCTGTACTGTGCAAATAGTGGCGGTTGACTGTACTGTACAAATAGTGGCGGTTGACTGTACTGTGCAAATAGTGGCTGATGACATGGCGAAATCCTGAGCGTCCAAACTGTTTTTAATCCGATGGCCATGATTTACTCGATGTAACTATAAAAAGGGGGCCTCCCCCCCTAATTAAGCACCTCTGAATCCATTTTTAGGGTTCATTTTCTGTAATTCTCTCTCTATCTTGTATTTTCTTCGTATTTTAATAAATTCCCATTTTGCCCCTAGTTCAACTATGAGTGGCTAATTTTCTTTCAAGCTTGGGTTGAAGGTGAAGTCTCAACATGTGTCATGGGCTTGATTTGGTAAATTTATTTTCTCTTCCCCTCTAGTTTTTGTGGATGTTTTGACTTCTCGTCGACAAATAATACTAATTTTGTCTAGTACTGCCCTGGTTTCACCAGCACCCTAGTATAAGATTATTATTATTTGGCACGATAAGCCCTTAGCACCATATTTATTAGAGCGTGGTTCATGAGGTGTGGATTTCCCTCTCATGATTTAATTGGCATTGATATGGAATATTTAGCCCATGATGCATGTTGATACGGATCCAGATACCCAAGTGCGTCATTTAATAGATTTACACTTCAATTTTTTTCTGCCATTTTATTTCCAATTTCAGAATTTAATCTTGCCATTTTAATTTAAGTTTTAGCATATTTCAAATCATTTCCACCATAAATCCAACCATCCATTTACAGAATTAATTCTATAAATAATTAAAATCCACCTCCTCGTGGGATCGACACTCGCACCATTAAATCTATACTACAATAGATTCGTGCACTTGCGAGTTCAATAAAATTTGCACAACAAGTTTTTGGCGCCGTTGCCGGGGAGGTAAGTAATTTTAATTCATAGAATTAATTTTTGTGAATATTTCCATTTAATTTTCTTTTGTATTTTTTTTTTTAAAAAAAATGAATCTACACTTAGAGGTTAGTATTTCTTTTCTTTTTCTCTACTTTAAATTATGTAATTTAATTTTCAAGTTAATTTTTATTTCTTCTTTGTCATTTTTATTTATCTTATTAATTTATTTTTAGTTAGTTTATTTCACGTATTTGTTCTTGTGTTTTTATAGTAAGTTTGTAATAGCGCAACAAGGTTAGTATCGTAATTTCTCCTTCTTTATTTATTTTGCTCTTATTTTTATTTTTATTTTATTTGTTTTGTTTTCCATTTATTCTTGTATTTCTTGTATGCATGGTCGTAGGTCATTATTACCCAATCTTGAACCTATAGACCTTGAATTAGAGAAAACACTTCGCACACACAAAAACATTAAAAACAAAATGGATTTACAAGCACCACAGGAGAGGCCATTTAAGGACTACTTCAGTCCTTTAGCTAATTTGAGCACATCATGCATACGGTACCCAAATGTAGCTGCTAGGAGTTTTGAATTAAAACCTAGTGTGCTAAATTGTCTCCCCACGTTCTATGGCCTAGAAAATGAGGACCCATACAATCATTTGAATGATTTTCATGCAATTTGTCAAACATTTAAATATGAGAATTTTTCAGATGATGATGTAAAACTTAGATTATTCCCATTTTCTTTAAAGGATAGAGCTCGTTCATGGCTTAATACATTACCTGCTAATAGTATTGCATCATGGGAACAAATGGTTACGAAATTTTTAAATAAATATTTCCCAGTTCATAAAACAAATGCTATTCGCAGGGAAATCTCGGAGTTTACCCAGAGAGATGACGAGCAGTTTTTCGAAACATGGGAGCGATTCAATGGGCTACTCTTGAAGTGTCCACATCATGGGTACGAGAAATGGCACCAATGCCAATATTTTTTAGAGGGCTTATTACCAAATGTGCAAGAATGGCTAATGGCGACAAGTGGAGGAGAGCTAATGTCAAAAAGTGCATCAGAGATTTGGGAATTCTTCCAGCGACAAGCAGATAATTCCCAACAACGGAGTCGATCACTCAGGAATACCAGAAGGGTTAAGGGAGTGAATGAGGTTCACATTGGCGAATCCAATTCGGAAATCAAAGAAGTCAAAGCAATGGTTGAAGGTCTTGCTCGACAAATAGCATCATTATCGACTGCTAAATCAACAGAGCCACATGACCTTGACTCATATCCAGATCAAGCCAATGCCATAGGAGTAATGAGAAAACCATCAAATTACAACCCATACTCCAACACTTATAACCCTGGATGGAGAGACCACCCCAATTTTTCATGGTCGCAAGAATTCCAACAGAATGGACCAGCAGCTCCAGCTCCACCAATGCAACCAATTGCTCAAAATCCTCAAGCCTCTCAGCCACCATTCAGACCATACAATCAGAATCAGAACCATAACTACTCTCAACCTAGACCATGGGAGGATGCATTCCAGAATCTTAGGAATGTTACTCACTCCACGATTGAGCAACAGAACCGCACCATTGATGGACTACGCAACGAATTGAGAGCGGGCTTCAACTCACAAGCTCAATCAGTTTCAAGCTTGGAGAAGATGGTGGGACAACTTGCTTCTTCAGTTCAGACCTTGGCAATGACTGTTGAGAAAGGTAAATTTCCAAGTCAACCAGTGCCTAATGTTGAGTGTTAGAAAGTGCATATTTATAAAGGAGAAATCATTATTTTATATATCAAGTATTGCTAACAACCGTTACTTTTATGTGTTTAAATTTCTTGTACTTTAATTATGTGTGTTTTATTTTAATTAAGTATTTGATGTATTTTAGGGGCATCATAGTCATTTCACAATAAACGAGAGATCAAATGGCAAAACGGACATCATTTTTGAGCTCAGGACGGTCGAAAACCTTAGGAGGAGTATAAAAGGAAAAATGACACTGTTCACACGTACGGTACTGTTCACACGTATGGTACTATTCACATATACGAGTACTGTTGGTGTTACTGTGCAAATAGTGGCGGTTGATTGTACTGTGCAAATAGTGGCTGATGACGTGGCGAAATCCTGAGCGTCCAAATTGTTTTTAATCCGATGGCCATGATTTACTCGATGTAACTATAAAAAGGGGGCCTCACCCCCCTAATTTGGCACCTCTGAATCCATTTTTGGGATTCATTTTCTGTAATTCTCTCTCTATCTTGTATTTTCTTTGTATTTTAATAAATTCCCATTTTGCCCCTAGTTCAACTATGAGTGGCTAATTTTCTTTCAAGCTTGGGTTGAAGGTGAAGTCTCAACATGTGTCATGGGCTTGATTTGGTAAATTTATTTTCTCTTCCCCTCTAGTTTTTGTGGATGTTTTGACTTCTCGTCGACAAATAATACTAATCTTGTCTAGTACTGCCCTGGTTTCACCGACTCCCTAGTATAAGGTTATTATTATTTGGCACGATAAGCCCTTAGCACCATATTTATTAGAGCGTGGTTCATGAGGTGTGGATTTCCCTCTCATGATTTATTGGTATTAATATGGAATATTTAGCCCATGATGCATGTTGATACGGATCCAGATACCCAAGTACGTCATTTAATAGATTTACACTTCAATTTATTTCTACCATTTTATTTCCAATTTCAGAATTTAATCTTGCCATTTTAATTTAAGTTTTAGCATATTTCAAATCATTTCCACCATAAATCCAACCATCCATTTACAGAATTAATTCTATAAATAATTAAAATCCACCTCCTCGTGGGATCGACACTCGCACCATTAAGCTATACTACAACAGATTCGTGCGCTTGCGAGTTCAATAAAATTTGCACAACAAGTTTTTGGCGCCGTTGCCGGGGAGGTAAGTAATTTTAATTCATAGAATTAATTTTTCTGAATATTTCCATTTAATTTTCTTTTGTATTTTTTTTTTAAAAAAAATGAATCTACACTTAGAGGTTAGTATTTCTTTTCTTTTTCTCTACTTTAAATTATGTAATTTAATTTTCAAGTTAATTTTTATTTCTTCTTTGTCATTTTTATTTATCTTATTAATTTATTTTTAGTTAGTTTATTTCACATATTTGTTCTTGTGTTTTTATAGTAAGTTTGTAATAGCGCAACAAGGTTAGTATCGTAATTTCTCCTTCTTCTTTATTTTTATTTGTTTTTATTTTTATTTTTATTTTATTTGTTTTGTTTTTCATTTATTCTTGTATTTCTTGTATGCATGGTCGTAGGTCATTATTACCCAATCTTGAACCTATAGACCTTGAATTAGAGAAAACACTTCGCACACACAAAAGCATTAAAAACAAAATGGATTTACAAGCACCACAGGAGAAGCCATTTAAGGACTACTTTAGTCCCTTAGCTAATTTGAGCACATCATGCATACGGTACCCAAATGTAGCTGCTAGGAGTTTTGAATTAAAACCTAGTGTGCTAAATTGTCTCCCCACGTTCTATGGCCTAGAAAATGAGGACCCATACAATCATTTGAATGATTTTCATGCAATTTGTCAAACATTTAAATATGAAAATTTTTCAGATGATGATGTAAAACTTAGATTATTTCCATTTTCTTTAAAGGATAGAGCTCGTTTATGGCTTAATACATTACCTGCTAATAGTATTGCATCATGGGAACAAATGGTTACAAAATTTTTAAATAAATATTTCCCAGTTCATAAAACCAATGCTATTCGCAGGGAGATCTCGGAGTTTACCCAGAGAGATGACGAGCAGTTTTTCGAAACATGGGAGCGATTCAATGGGCTACTCTTGAAGTGTCCACATCATGGGTACGAGAAATGGCACCAATGCCAATACTTTTTAGAGGGCTTATTACCAAATGTGCAAGAATGGCTAATGGCGACAAGTGGAGGAGAGCTAATGTCAAAAAGTGCATCAGAGATTTGGGAATTCTTCCAGCGACAAGCAGATAATTCCCAACAACGGAGTCGATCACTCAGGAATACTCGAAGAGTTAAGGGAGTAAATGAGGTTCAAATTGGCGAATCTAGTTCAGAAATCACAAAAGTCAAAGCAATAGTTGAAGGTCTCTCTCGACAAATAGCATCGTTATCGACTGCTAAATCAATAGAGCCACATAACCTTGACTCATATCCAGATCAAGCCAATACCATAGGAGTAATGAAAAAACCATCAAATTACAACCCATACTCCAACACATATAACCCTGGATGGAGAGACCACCCCAATTTTTCATGGTCTCAAGGATTCCTACAAAATGAACCAGCAGCTCCAGCTCCACCAATGCAACCAATTGCTCAAAATCCTCAGGCCTCTCAGCCCCCATTCAGACCATTCAATCAGAACCAAAACTACTCTCAACCCAGACCATGGGAGGATGCATTTCAGAATTTCAAGAATGTTACTCACTCCATGATTGAGCAACAGAACCGCACCATTGATGGACTATGCAATGAATTGAGAACGGGTTTCAACTCACAAGCTCAATCAATTTCAAGCCTTGAGAAGATGGTGGGACAACTTGCTTCTTCAGTTCAGACTTTGGCAATGACCGTTGAGAAAGGTAAGTTTCCAAGTCAACCAGTGCCTAACCCTAAAGGAGTGCATGAAGCAAGTACCAGTTCACCACAGCAGCATGGAGAGGTCAAAGCTGTCATGACCTTGCGGAAAGGAAAAGAAGTCGACAATAAAGTGGAAATGCCAGTGACAAAAGACAATCAAATTGTACCTGTAAATGTTGAGGAATCATCACCAGAGGAGAAAGAAAAAACTAACCCACGAGAATATGTTCCAAAAGCTCCATTTCCTCAGAGGTTAGCTAAAGGAAAAAAGGGAAAATCTACAGGTGAGATTCTCGAAATCTTCAAGCAGGTAAGTGTTAACATCCCTTTGCTTGATGCTATTAAACAAGTTCCATCTTATGCCAAGTTTCTTAAAGACCTGTGTACTAAAAAAAGAAACATGCATGTTCAAAAGAAGGCATTTTTAACAGAAAACGTTAGTTCTATACTCCAACATAAAATTCCTTTAAAATGCAAAGATCCAGGTTCCCCCACTATCTCATGTAGTATAGGGAACCACACAATTGAGAATGCTTTGTTGGATTTAGGAGCTAGTGTAAATTTGTTGCCTTATTCAGTTTTTGTGAAACTTGGACTGGGAGAATTACACCCAACTCCAGTGGTGTTACAACTTGCAGATCGGTCCACGAAAATACCTCGTGGTATTGTGGAGGACGTGCTTATCCAGGTAGACAAGTTTTATTTTCCTGTTGATTTCATTGTAATTGACACTCAACCAATACAGGATTCAAGAAAGCACATCCCCATTATCCTAGGCCGACCTTTCTTGGCAACTGCGGATGCTCATATTCAATGCAGAAGTGGAAATATGCAGTTGTCCTTTGGCAACATGACTATGGAGCTGAACATCTTCAATATTGCCAAACAACCTCACAACACAGATGATGGAATTGTTGACGTGGACTTAATTGAAGCATTAGTTGATAACTCTTTTGTTTCAAACCTTAGTGATGATCCTTTACAAACATGTTTAACTCACTTTGGTTTGAATTTTGATATTGACAGATCGGTCGATGAGGTCAACGCCTTACTTGACTCAGCACCATCCATGGACACTAACAAATGGAAGTCAAGAGTTGAACAACTAGCACAATCAGAGAAGAAACTCATCCCATCATCAGAATCACCACCAAAACTCGAGCATCGTGCATATTGGGCTATCAAGAAATTCAATTTCGACATGCATCAAGCCAGCTCAGAAAGAAGATTACAACTGGCAGAACTTGAAGAAATTCGTAATGATGCGTATGAAAATGCCAAAATTTACAAGCAACGAATGAAAGTCTTCCATGACAAGCATATTATGCGAAAATCTTTCACTCCAGGTCAGAAAAGTGCTTTTATTCAACTCTCGCTTGCACCTATTCCCAGGTAAGTTATGCTCTCGTTGGTCTGGTCCATTTATTGTTCATACTGTTTTTCCACATGGGGCAATTGAAATTAAGGACCCAAAGAACGGTGTCACGTTTAAAGTTAATGGTCAAAGATTAAAGCCATATCTAGAATACCAACCACATGGAGAAGACACCGAAATAAATTTGGGTGACCCACCAGATTTGAATTGATTTTTTCTTTTCGGTGGTTTGATTTTTCTTTCTTTATTTATTTTTATTCTTTTGCTAATTGAATTTATTTTTGCATAAGTGTGTTTCTTTTGTCATTAACTTTTCTTTTATCATTGTTAATAATGAGTGCCACACGAAGATCGTTCCTCCTGAACATGCTTAAACCACTTCAACGTATCAAAACTCATCTCAAAAGACAGATTCACTCTTGTAAAACACATCGCATTTGGGCTCTACAACCACCAGAGTTGGTAGCCTATGTTGAGGGTTTAGAACGCCAACTCAGAGATATTGAGAAAAGTGTTTTCGACATCCAGTTGGAGCTTGAGGTAAATTCAATAAGAGGACGATTTTAATTTTCTTTATGTGTTTTAATTTGTTTTTCTGTTTGTGTGCTTTAGTTTGTTACCCCGGTGAAGTGGCGGATAACGGTACTCCGTGACAATCAAGTCGGTTACTTCAGTTTCCCATAATAACTGATATTCTGAGGTGAAAGAATGGACAGAACCGAGATTCTAGCGAAGCTTCACAAGCGATTCCCTTCACTCCCTCAGAATGCCCTCCTTACGATCTACAAAACTCGGTCCGAACGCATGCGACTGCTCATGAGGAATAACATACCTGCTGACATCCGTTGGTTAATTGAAGCAAAAGTACGATTGGCAGGTGAGTTACCTCCAAAATTTATTGCATACATGCCTGGTTGTGGGAAAGGAAACTATGCAAGAAAACGACGAGCTCGAAGAATTTCTGTTGCTTGTCATAAGTGTGCCAGAATGAATTGCAATAAAAACCGATGTTCTTTAGGAATGGTATCTGATAACAGGGAAGATAAAATTCAATTCATTAGGGATGGCTTGAATAAGGAGTCATTGGATGATATCCTTTTGTCTCTTGAAACGCATCCCAGTGGATATGTGCAAGGAGCGATTCTCCAGTTATGGCCATTATTCCAGAAAGAACATGCACGATATAGTCTCGGGAATCTGACTATAAAAGACCCTGTTTGCCAGTTTATAAGAAAATTGGATGGGAAGCCTATCCTCGACCCATAGAGGGCGTTCAAGCCGTTTCTGGACGTAAAACCAGAGGAAGATGTGAGCCACAGTCGCAACTACCTGTAAATATCCTTTTACTTTACTGTTATTTTATTTTATTTCACTACTGCTTTATCAGTGCATTATTGTCTTTAATAATTTTCTTACTGTTTGTTTTTACTGTTTGCTTTTTGACTATCGAGCCATGTGCTTTACGCGTTTTTGACATTGATCCGCCACCTCATACACAGTTGTGATCCATTGTCACCAAGAATCTTAAATATGACTTTTTGTTAAGCACTCACAAATTGTTTTTGAGAAATATCCCAATGGCAGCTACTCCTAATAGACAATTCAAGAACATTTGTGTGCTTTCTAGATTTACCTATGGCAAACATAAAGAGTTCGTTGATGTAGCCATAGATCTTGGTCGAAACATAGCAGAGAGAAAATTACACTTAGTGTATGGAGGAGGTAACCGAGGGTTATCAAAATTGGTCTCAGAAGCTGCTCTTGTCAGAGGAAGCCAAGTGTTAGGCATCATCCCTAGAGTCCTAAAACCTTTGGGCAGTGTGTCTGACTCCACGACTGGAGAAGAATTAGTCGTCTCAGGTATGCAAGAACGGATAACTGAAATGCTCAATCATGCTGATGCTTTTATTTTCCTGCCAGGAGATCTTGCAACACTAGAAGCACTTATCACACTAGCATCTTGGGCCCAACTGCACATTCACCAGAAACCCATCGGTTTGTTAAATGTCAATAATTTTTATGATGGCTTTATCGCATTTCTTAACCATGCAATAAAAAACTACTTTATTCCTTCCAGTGCGAAAAAACTTTTTATTTGTGCTCACACTGCTAATGAGCTACTTGGCATGTTACAAGCTTATAAACCAGAGCCAGACCCCTGGAGCTTTGTGTTGGAGCGTTCAAATGATGATGGTAACAATAGCCGCAGTAAGAAGTACAAATTAGATTTAACTCTTCGCCTGTAAATATTTTCTTCTGTGTTGCACCAACCAGGTGATGTCTTCTAAACTCTACTTCTTTTCTTTAAAACATTGAGGACAATGTTTCGTTCTGGTTGGGGGGAGGGAATAATGGACAATTGTGGAATCTTGGTTAAGTTTTTACTAATTTTTTGTTGTAGAAACTAACTGTTGCTAACTTTTTGTGTTGAAGATGGCTGAAAATGGAGTGTAGTGACTCTAGAAACGCATCTTCATTGTTTGAAAATAAAAAAATAAAAAAAATTTATTATTAAAAAAAAATTTCATATATTTTCTTTTTCTTTGTTATGTTTTGATGTTCATTTTTCTTTTTCTTTTTAATTTCTCCTTTATAAATATACATTTTCCAACAAAATTTTTTTTTGAGTCAAAGATGGCTGAATATAGAGTGTAGTGCCTCTAGAAACGCATCTTCTTAAAAAAAAAAATCATTTTCTATCATTTTCTAATTAATTTTTCTGCATCATTTTCACATTTCTGCATGCATATTTTCTTTTTACGTTTAGAATAGGTTGGGGGGTAGGGTGTTGTTAAAAAAAAAAAAAATTTTGATTTGTTTTAACATTGGATAACATGATGATTTCAAATTTTAGTATTTGTATTATCTTTAGTCTGAAGTGATGTTACACTATGTTTGCTACTCTACATGTTGATGTCGGAGACAAAAATGAGTTGCTTGAAGGAATGAACATGTCATAATAAATACCAAGTGAGTTTTTGAGCCTATCATTTTTCTTGGAGAGTAACCTTTTTGCCCATTCTTTATACAGCTTAGCAGTTTATTATTGTGTACACGATCTCTAGATTGCTTTTGAGTTAACCCTAAAAAAAAAATTTAAAATTAAAAAAAAAAAGAATGTGTTGTTACATTTGGAAGCCCATTTAATTAGTAGATATAGAAGATTATTTAGAGTCCTAAAAGATGATGGAAAGGCCCTCTTTGATCCGTTTGAGCCTTTGTAGCCATCCCTTTTATGAATATCCATAGTTAGCCCTTTTGAGCCTTTAAAAAAAAAAACTTTTCTTTCTCAATTTATTATCTTGACCCACTCTGATTTGGAGTATTACCCAATATCTTACAAGATCCATCACCTTTTTATGTTTGAGAAAACTGTAAATAAATATTTTGTATATTGAAGTTATGCCTAGTTCAAAAAAAAAAAAGAAAGAAAGAAACAAAAATTGTTGCTTCAAAAAAAAAACAATAATAGGTGAAATCCACCTTGCAACTTTCAAAAAAAAAAAACTTCTATGCATTTTTCTCAAACATACATTTTGTCTTCCTTATTTCCCTTCTTTGTTAGCTATGTCCCTAGCCTACGTTACGTCCTAATAAAAGTCCTTCTTGATTTTAGGGAACTATAATCTGAAGTAGAAGCTAGTTATATGGGCTAAAAAGATGTAGTGATGCATAAAAAAAAATAATAATAATAATAAAAAAATGGGTTGACCAGCATTTTTATTTGACTGGAGATCGTATTATTTCTAAGTTAAGGGCATATTTCTTTTTGGTGAGAGCATGTGAGACCACTTCTTATTATTTTCTCTCAATTACCATTCATTGGAGTGACTATTTTTATTTGGGTTTAATTTCTTTGTGAGAGTGTCACTACTTCCAGTGAGATTTTAGGGTTTAACATATCATTCTTAAAGGTAGCTACAACAAAGTCTACTGGACTGATTCATGTGGATGGTTGATGTGGGTGTGATGTTTCTTTAAACTTGAGATAATGCTTATACTTTTATTTGATTTTTATCATTAATCTGATTGAATAAAAAGAGGTTTAAAAAAAAATCATTTTTTGAATTTTTGTTTTCGCTTTATTTGCTAGGGACTAGCAATAAGCTGGTTGGGGGGTGTGTTGAGTGTTAGAAAATGCATATTTATAAAGGAGAAATCGTTATTTTATATATCAAGTATTGCTAACAACCGTTATTTTTATGTGTTTAAATTTCTTGTACTTTAATTATGTGTGTTTTATTTTAATTAAGTATTTGATGTATTTTAGGGGCATCATAGTCATTTCACAATAAACGAGAGATCAAATGGCAAAACGGACATCATTTTTGAACTTAGGACGGTCGAAAACCTTAGGAGGAGTATAAAAGGAAAAATGACACTGTTCACACGTACGGTACTATTCACATATACGGGTACTGTTGGCTGTACTGTGCAAATAGTGGCGGTTGACTGTACTGTGCAAATAGTGGCGGTTGACTGTACTGTGCAAATAGTGGCTGATGACGTGGCGAAATCCTGAGCGTCCAAACTGTTTTTAATCCGATGGCCATGATTTACTCGATGTAACTATAAAAAGGGGGCCTCCCCCCCCTAATTAAGCACCTCTGAATCCATTTTTAGGGTTCATTTTCTGTAATTCTCTCTCTATCTTGTATTTTCTTTGTATTTTAATAAATTCCCATTTTGCCCCTAGTTCAACTATGAGTGGCTAATTTTCTTTCAAGCTTGGGTTGAAGGTGAAGTCTCAACATGTGTCATGGGCTTGATTTGGTAAATTTATTTTCTCTTCCCCTCTAGTTTTTGTGGATGTTTTGACTTCTCGTCGACAAATAATACTAATTTTGTCTAGTACTGCCCTGGTTTCACCGGCACCCTAGTATAAGATTATTATTATTTGGCACGATAAGCCTTTAGCACCATATTTATTAGAGCGTGGTTCATGAGGTGTGGATTTCCCTCTCATGATTTAATTGGCATTGATATGGAATATTTAGCCCATGATGCATGTTGATACGGATCCAGATACCCAAGTGCGTCATTTAATAGATTTACACTTCAATTTTTTTCTGCCATTTTATTTCCAATTTCAGAATTTAATCTTGCCATTTTAATTTAAGTTTTAGCATATTTCAAATCATTTCCACCATAAATCCAACCATCCATTTACAGAATTAATTCTATAAATAATTAAAATCCACCTCTTCGTGGGATCGACACTCGCACCATTAAATCTATACTACAATAGATTCGTGCACTTGCGAGTTCAATAAAATTTGCACAACAGTAAGATGAGGGTTATGCCCTCGTCCGCGTGGGATACCCGCGGTAACGGGGCCTCCACCCTTCTGGGCTTTTCCTTGTCCCTTGAGATGTCAGTCTTCTCTTCTTGGCGCTTCAACTGACATCTCTCATCTATCTCTACTTGCTGCAATGCCCGAGAACGGGCTTCCCCATACGAAAGTGGACGATTCTTTTGAAAGGAGCGCCACAATTTTCCCAACCGCAAATTCTTCTCGAAATGGGTCAGTGTATGTTGATCTCCGAATGCCCTGGTTCGTAGCACCTCTTGGTGGAAACGAGTTACGTAATCCGCCAAAGATTCAACTTCCCCTTGCTTGATAAAAGCAAGCTTGGAGGCTACCCTGTCTTGAGAAGAAGCATAGGAAAATTCTTTAGTAAATTCAGACAACAATTGATTTAAGGAAGATATGCTACCCGCTTTCAAGGAACGAAACCAAGACTTCGCGGGGCCTGTGAGTATGTGGGTAAACATCCTGCACATGGCGCCCTCGCCTACACCCTTGATCAGCATCTGGTCGCGATACAATTCCGCATGCTCCGAGGGGTCAGTGGTACCCGAGTATTGGGGTACCTGTGGCATAGTGAACCCCTCGAGGAGGGCTGCCTTCCGGATCTTCATTGTGAACGGTGATTGGTAGGTCAGTGGTGCTGGCGCAACCGTGAGGTTTTGCCTCTCAGAGAGGAGCTTCACTTGGGCTTCCAAGTGTTCCATTCTTTCCACAATGTCAAGGGGTACCCTTGGGGCACCGGAAGAGGTCGCTGTCACTTGGGAGGCCCTTTTAGCATTTAGTTTCTCGCGGAGGTCCTCATGGGAACGCTTTATACGCCTCGTACCCTGGCTGCTACGGGAGTTACAGGAAGCGGTGGAACGCTCGTCGCGGGTACCCAAGGTTCGAAACTTGGAGCGAGTACCCGAAGGCCCATGCTTTAGCTTGCTAGACTCGGGTACCCCTTTTTTCACCACAACTTGAGTGTCCGCTTGAGGTAACGGAACTTCTGGTGTCACCGGAGGAAAGGAACTGTCCGGTGCTCAAGATCCAACGGCCCGAAGTATGGCGTAGGCGAGGTCTTCAAAACGCTGGTTCGCGATCGGCTCTTCCTCTTGGCGAACCCCGGTAGATTGCTTGACACCCTTGCCCTTGTTGGTACGAGCTACCCTTCTTGTAGGGTCACTGTCGTCACTACCACTATCCTCCTTGGTCCTTGTGGGAACCCCCATTAAACCTTCGGGAGGTACGTCAGGTGCCATGTGTTAATGCACCCGCAACAACCAGCTAGGTAACCGCAATATAGGCTTTTTGCGCGTTTCCCCACAGATGGCGCCAATTGTTTTCAACTGATTTTGGGATGAGTAAATCCAAAATCAGTCTAAGACAATGAATTTATTATTTTGGGGAAGATGGGGTACCTCACTGGTTTGCTGCGTGGGATGTGGGGTATCCTAGGTCTGGGGAGGTAGGAAGGAGGGAGTGAGAGATAGCTATGGAGGACGGTCATCGACGCACAAGATACTCTTTGGAGTGGGCTTCGTACCTACAAAAAAGTGAAAGGAGGGTTAGAGGTGAAGCTGGGGGGGTACCCTGGCGTTCACACTCCGACGCTCAAGTTAGCAAACTTGAGCTTTTTTAGGCGAAGAGAGCTAGCAAGCTCTCTATAAATTAGGGTTTTAGGATGGGGAGAACCTGGTTTTTTGGAGTGAGAGTGTCAATGGAGAATCTTGGAGGAAGGAGAAAAGCTTGTGTCCAAACTTCTGGAGAGTAAACCCTAGGTGTCTTTATATATGGTGTACCTCCCTGTCACGTGGCGTACCCTCTTTGGCTCATGTCCCTCTGGTGTTTTCATGATTTTTGGGCCGTTATATGCATGCCCGCGGCGTATCTCATCATTTGGAGACGTGGCGCGCGCTGGTACGTGGTCCTGGGGTAGCTCTGCAGCAGTTTTCGGGTAGGCGGTTGGGGACCACTGTCCTTGGTGTAATATTCTACACTGTGGCAGGCGGCTATCCCCCCTTTTGCGTATCGTTTTTCATTTCGTTTTCTGACAAAATCAAAGAAAATCTTTTAGGAGGCGGAGGCGTTGCGCATGGCGGATATTTCGGAGGATTCTCTTACACCGTTTCGTAGGGTATCCCAGGATATAGGGGTACCCCTCATGACTTGGGGTACCCCTTACTACTTAGGGTACCCCCTTATACTTAGGGTACCCTTTTTCATACGGAGTACTTTGGGTACCCTATTTGTAGTTAAGGTACCCCTTCCCATACGGAGTATCTTATTTTATAGGGGGTACCCCAATTCACGTGAAGTACTCCGCTCTGGACTCGCTCCTTTAATCGGCACGTGGCACTTTACTGTTCATCCTATTTTTCCCTCAAACACTCCTCACAACAACCCCTTCAAAATCCGACCGTCACCACTGCCCAGAAGTCGCTGGAGTTGTTGTGACCAGCCATCCAGTTTGTGCGGTACATGGATCTCAATTCGCGGCATCCCGCAACGCGTTGGCTCTACCACCGCTTCCATGGTTTTGTGCATGGCCTGAGGTTTTTCCAATCGAATAATGACAGCTGATTTAAGTGGGAGGTTGAGTGCTATGAGTTGAGTGAGAGGCTGAGGTGATGGCGGCTGTGAATGTTTCGTTTTCTTTGGCTGAGACTGAGTTAGGGCTGTGTTGATAGTTAGGGCTGCTTATTCGCTATGTGAAAAGAAAACATAAGAAACACTTAATTTTTCTGGAGGGAATTGCGTGGGATATATACCCTTTTCCCCCATAATATCCAAAATATACCACCATCTATTAAAATATATAACTTTACATTTACGTACTTAAAAAATTAAGAAAAGTATAAAAATAGTCTCAATAAAATATCAATAAAAAATTAATACTTAACTCATTCAATTTACTTACTCGTCTAGATATTTAACTTACTCAATTACATTCACTTCTTACCCGATTAAATACTCAACTTACCAAACTTCATACCCGACTTCATACTCGACTTATTTAATTGCTTTCACTTTTTACTCGACTGAATGTTCAACTTCCCAGACTTCATACTCGACTTATTCAATTGTTTTCACTTCTTACTCAACTGAATGTTCAACTTACCAGACTTTATACCCAACTTCGTACTCAACTAGGTACTCTACTGATTCAATTGTCTTAACTTCTTACTCGACTGAATGCTCAACTTACCATGCTTCATACTCGACTTCGTACTCAATATGATACTCGACTTATTCAATTGCCTTTACTTCTTACTCGACTAAATGTTTAACTTACCAGACTTCATACCCGACTTCGTACTCGACTAAATACTCGACTTATTCAATTGTCTTCACTTCTTACTCGACTGAATACTGAACTTATTATATTTCATACCATACTTCCTACTCGACTTATTCAATTGCCTTCACTTCTTACTTGACTGAATGCTTAACTTACTAGACTTCATATCCGACTTCGTACTCGACTTATTCAATTGTCTTCATTTATTACTCGACTGAATGCTCAACTCAACGGAATTCATATCTGACTTCGTACTCAACTAGATATTCGACTTATTCAATTGCTCTCACTTCTTACTTGACTGAATGTTCAACTTACCAAACTTCACTTATTTAAAAATATTAATATTTGACTCAATTTACTTACTCGACCTCTTTAAAAATTACATAAATTTTACTTGACTTGTTCAAAAAAATTTCTTGACTTTT
This sequence comes from Citrus glauca, assembly GCA_029633175.1. NCBI lineage: Eukaryota > Viridiplantae > Streptophyta > Magnoliopsida > Sapindales > Rutaceae > Citrus > Citrus glauca. Next base: position 21,187,024 of record JAQOOD010000005.1, read on the forward strand.
ACTTAATATTCGACCACTTAATATTCGACTCATTTAATATGCTTACTTCACTTCCTACTAGACCATATACTTGACTTACTGATCTGTAATTCGTGCTTCACTAAATTCTCGACTTACCCGACTTTGTACTAGACTTCTTCCTACACTGAGAGGAAGAAAAGTCGGATTCTTAGTTTTTGAAGGTTATTTTTTACTTTCCTATCTTCATGAGGTATATGTATATAATAGAGTATAAATTTAGTATTTAAGGGCAAATTGAGGATATTAAATAAAGAAAAACTATTTTTTGAGTGTTGAAAGTTTGGATCTTTTAAACTATAACGCTTAAACGACATCGTTTAACCTTTTTTTTAATAATTACAAAGTAAATTTTTTTCTTAATGGCATTTTGGTAAAATAAATCAATTTCAATACAATGTCGATTGAACTCGTGATTGATGCCTATCAAGTTCTATAAATGATTAAAAAAATAAAAACAGAACATGACATGTTTCTATCACTAATAAATGACATAAATAAATGAGTCACGAATATGTCATAACAGTTTGAGAAAAAGATATTAGTCACGAAAATATCATTCTTTGATGATACTTTCGTGATAGTTCGATATGTATCATAAATTTTCTATCATAAAAACACTTTTTTTAGTAGTGTGTATATTTTCTTGAGAAGAAAAAGGAACAAAAACAGGAAAAGAAAGTAAAGACTAAGAAATAATTATTCAATAAGCTGAGAAATACTCATATATCATCCATGTTTTATTGAAATTGATGATCATATTATTCATAAATTGGTAGAGGAATCGAAGATAATTGTATATATTTTGTTGAAAAGAAATGTCAATAAGAATAGCAAGCACCAAGCAAATTCAAGTATATCATGCACAATGCAGAAATCACGCCATGTGAGAATCAATATAGATATAAAAGATAACCAAAAAAAAGTTAAAGGAGAACATACAATGCAAGCCAAGACCATTGCAATGGTAAAAGATGAACTTCCTGACACTTCTTGCTGACCAATAGCTACTGCCAGAATCGACATAGTGGCAAAAGGTGATTAAGGCATTCCATCTTAATCGAGTATCCTTTTAGAATCCCATCCCTTTTAATTTCTTTATACTCGAGTGATAGAAAAAACATACAAAATTACTAAGATATTATTATTTCAAAGAACGACTTGAAATAATCATACAAATTGTTTTCAACTAATTTTGGGATGAGTAAATCCAAAACCAATCTAAGACAATGAATTTATTATTTTAGGGAAGACGGGGTACCTCACTGGTTTGCTACGTGGGACGTGGGGTATCCTAGGTCTGATGAGGTGAGAAGGAGGGAGTGAGAGACGGCAATGGTGGAAGGTCAGCGACACACAAGATATTCTTTGAAGTGGGTTTTGTTCCTGCAAAATAGTGAAAGGAGGGTTAGAGGTGAAGCGGGGGGGTACCCCTGGCGTTCACACTCCGACGCTCAAGTTAGTAAACTCGAGCTTTTTAGGTGAAGAGAGCTAGCAAGCTCTCTGTAAATTAGCGTTTAAAGATGGAGAGAACCTGGTTTTTGGAGTGGGAGTGTGAATGGCGAAAATTGGAGGAAGGAGAAAAGCTTGTGTGGAGAAACTTGTGGAGAGTAAACCCTAGGTGTCTTTATATATGGTGTACCTCCCTGCCACGTGGCGTACCCTCTTTGGCTCACGTCCCTTTTCTGTTTTCATGATTTATGGGCCGTTATATGCATGCCCGCGGCATATCTCATCATTTGGAGACGTGGCGCGCACTGGTGAGTGGTCCTGGGCTATCCCTGCAGCAGTTGTCGGGTAGGCGGTTGGGGACCACTGTCCTTGGAGTAATATTCTGCATTGTGGCAGGCGGCTGTCCCCCCCTTTTGCGTATCATTTTTGATTCCGCTTTTTGACAAAATCAAAGGAAATCTTTTAGGAGGTGGAGACGTTGCTCATGGCGGATATTTTGGAGGATTCTCTTACACCGTTTCGTAGGATATCCCAAGATACAGGGGGTACCCCTCTCAGCTTGGGGTACCCCTTTGTACTTAGGGTACCTCTTTCCATACAACGTACCTTATTTTACGGGGGGTATCCCAATTCACGCGGAGTACCTCAATCCGTTCTGGATTCGCTCCTTTAATCGACACGTGGCACTTCACTGTTCATCCTATTTTTCCCTCAAACACATATTATCCACATATATTGTCTTCATGACTCTCTCCCATTTTTCTTGGGAAGTGGTAGTCGTCTGACATGCAGTTTGAATTTTAAAAATTTCTATCTCATACAAACATCCCTGACTTCCTTTTTGTGCAGTGTGTTCTGTCAGATTTAATTAAAAACCCTTGACGTAAATGTCAATCTCTTATAATTTACTTTAAAAATCCCAAAACAATCTCTCATAAAACCGTCTCCAGTGGCTTCTTTCTTCAAACTTTCGTTTTCTCTCCTAATTGCATCAAATTGCTCACAGGTACAAATTTCTTCTTTACTTTTTTTTTACGCCCGATCATCTCCCTGGGCTTATTCCATCTCTTTATTTCTCTTTCTTTTTTTTTATTTTCTTCCTCGTGTGTTTTCTTTCTTTCCCATTTTCTTTTCTTTCTCCATTTTCTTTCTTTCTTTTCTTTCTTTTCTTTCTTTCTTTTATCTCTTTCTCTCTCGGCCGGCGTTCTTCTGGTGCGTTTTTCGGTGTGGGTATCAGTTGTTGCAATTAGGGCTAGGCATGTGTTGGTTTGGATTGGATTTTAAGTCAACCCAAACTAAACCATAAAAATTTGAATCCAACCTAAATATTTTTAACCCAACTCAAATCAAACCATTTGGGTTTGGCTTGGGTTTGGTTTGAATTTTATTATCAAAAAAATTTTTATTTTAATAAAATTTAATTATATCAAAATTATAATAGTTATTAATTTTTATTAATTATTAAATTGATATTAAAATATAAAAAATATAGTGGATAAAAATTATAAATTTTACAATAACATAATCCTGAAATTAAAGAATATTAGAAAATCAAAATAAAGTTTAATTACAAAAATTATTATTTCTCAATAAATAAGAACGTACACTTTAATAATAAACTTTCAGAAACATGAAATTAACAATCTAATAATAAATTTTGCCACTTTTTATTTATTTAATTATGCAATATTTGTTTTATATATCGTTTTGGTAGTTTTGCGCTATGTTGTTTACTTATATGCTTAATTTTAGAGAGATTGTCACTTTCCTCCCTACAGTAATCAACATATATCATTTTCCCCCTTCTGTTCTTATAATGGCCAAAACCCCCCTAATAGTATAAGTTTATAATATTACCCGGGGTGTACCCTCCATTTTTTTTTTACTTATTTACTCCTATTATCATACACATATATTTAACATGTTTTTTACGACTTATAGGCATCCTTTCTCCTCAGCCACTGCCTTCCAGATCTTGACTCCCTTGTTACCACCCAATCGGAGGTTGACTAGTTAAGGGGTGAGCTCCAAAGTCGTCAGTCTCGCGAGGACAAGCTTGCTCGAGAAGTCAAAACTTTGCAGGAATGCATTACTGGCCTATCTGGAGAGAAAGCTCCAGTAAAGAAGGATTGCGATGAGTTGAGGGCCACAAATAAGGATTTGTTATCCCGACAAAAGACAATGGCGGAGGATACGTTCTCACTTATCATGGCGGAGGTGTAGAGCGTGGATCCGGAACTGGTGGTACCCCGTGTACAGAAATTTGTGAACGAGGCCACAATTCTAAAAATAATTGCGGAGAGGAAGAAGTCTTCTTATGCATGGTCGGGTACCCTATTATGGTCACCTACGGTACCCCACGTGCTTTAGTCGTTGCCTATCTCAGATGCCCCTACTTCAACTGCTTATATTCTGGGTACCTCATAGTCCTCTGTTGAGCACCCTCTAGAGATAAATGGTTGGGATGGCATTCCACTCTCGGTGTAGCCGTTTCATAGTGCTCTTATTTGTTGGATCTATCCAGATTTCTTTCTTTTTAGTTTCTTTGGATATTTGTATTATTGGGACTTCTCATTTGTTATGATACCATGCCACCGAGCCCTCTTGCATTTTGCATCCTTGTTATTCTGCAAATAAATACTGGGCTAAATTGTTATCTTGTAAATTTCTAGGGTATCTCTCATTTTTTCTTTTTTTTTAAATGGGGTACCCCTCGTACCTTAACAAATATTCGACATCATGTGCCTACTGACAGATCGACGAATTTGGTGCATGCTCTTCTCGGCAACTATGGCAGATTTCCCACAAATAAATAATCAAAACATCATTGTGACATCTCGATCAAAAATTGAAAGTGCACGATTGGTCCAACCAATTAATTTCTTATTCTTTCGAAGTTCTCTCAGAATTTTGGAATAACTTACCCCCTACTTTGCTCAAGTAAGAGGACAGAGGTGTGGGTATACTGATACCTATGCTGAACCTCGTGGTGCTAGGGTATGCTGGTTTTACTCCATCCTCGGGTCCTCTTTGACCCTCCTCTCTTTGTTTAGGTAGCTTTGTCATGCTTTCACAGAAAAGCTACCCATGGGTTGTTCACTCCGTTGCCCATCTTGGCTTTACATAGATCGTCACGATCTAGGCATATCAGGTACCCTAGCTAGTCCTGTGATAGGTTAGACATAATTGACAAGCGTATGGCGAGAATTGCATATAACAAGATGCGAGGGTATATTAATGGTGATATATGAATATAATTTGTATCCCATGATTGAAGTGGCGAAGAAAAATAAAAATAAAGAACACGCATCATATTTGCCGAGAAAGAAAAATGTATTTATAGATAACGAAAGTATTGATCAATACATGACTTAGCTTTGTTACCCTAAGGAGAACCGGAGATCGCAAGACCTCTTATCATTTTCATTTGAAAATTAAAGAAATTCTAAAGGTTCCACTGATTTACATAGTGCATTTAGGGTACCCCATTTGGCCTACCACATAAAAACATTAAAGAAAGCAAATAACAGCAAAAGACTAAAGGTTAAGATACTGTCATTTAGTAATATTTCTGTAGCATTACAGCATTCTGGGGGTGCCTCACGATTGTCTCATCCGTGTGGAGTAGCCTGTATGCACCTTACCCAATGGGTTTGTTGATGTGATAAGGTCCTTCCCAATTTGCCCCAAAAGTGTCTTCGCAGGATACCCTAGTATTTTGATTTACCCTTCTCAAGACCAAGTCTCCTTTCTTGAAAGATCGAGGGTGTACCCTTTTTTCATATATGCCCGAAATGCGATGTTGATATATAGTTGTGCGCAATTCTGCTCTAGTCCTTTTCTCAGCCACCAAATCAAGGTTTGAAGCAATCAAGGAGGTGTTCTCGGCCTCATCAAAGTATTCAGCCCTGTGAGACGGTACCTTGATTTCTACTGGAATCATTGCGTCAAAACCAAATGCGAGGGAAAACAGGGTCTCTTAGGTGGAGGTGTTTTGAGTAGTCCCGTTGGCCCACAGAACCCCAGGTAGCTCATCTACCCATACTCCCTTTCTTTCTTCTAGCTTCTTCTTCAGAACACCTTTGATAATCTTATTAACGGCTTCGACTTACCCATTAGATTGAGGATGGACAGGTGTAGCAAATCATTTGACTATCCCAAGCTCCAAACAAAAACTTTAAAATTTTTCACTATCGAATTGCTTGCCATTATCACTAACAATTGCATAGGGGATCCTAAATCTGCAAATGAGGTTTTTCCAAATGAATTACGTGGTTTTCCTTTATGTGATGCTTGTTAGTGGCTCCGCTTCCGCCCACTTTGTGAAATAATCTACTGCAACAATTACATGTTGCGCTTACCCCTTCCTGGTAAGTAATGGGCCAATAAGGTCCTCTTCCCATATAGCGAAGGGCCAAGAGGAACATATAACTATTAGCTTCTCTGGGGGTAGGTGGGATACCCTGGCGAACCTTTGACATTTGTCACAGCTTTGTACCATATTCTTGACATCTTCCCTCATGGTAGGCCAATAGTACCCATGACGGAGAATTATTTGCGCCAGTGATTGTGCTCCATAATGATTGCCACAATTCCCTTCATGTATCTCTATCATGACATACTCGGCCTCGTCACTTCCCAAGCATTTAAGGTAAAGAATGTTAGCCTAAAGGGCTATACATTGAAGGACAACATTTGTCCATGAGGTTCCTAATAACGCAACTATTGTGCAGTAAAATTAAAACAGATGGCGGAAGCTCTATAAACCTCGGATCGACTTCATTCAAAAAAGAAAATCAAGAGGAAAGATTGAAGTTTAGTTACCTCACTTGCAGTTTCGAAAACGGCTTCGTGAAGAGGGAGAAAACGACTGAAAACAGCAAGCTCCGAACACAGTCCAGAAAATACAGCTCTGCACGAACAGCTTCTGTTTTGCCACGATCTGAGATCCTTTAAGCACCCCAATTGTGATGCCTCTAATCAGTCCACACTTAGAAATGTTCTAGGAGTTCAGAGGATTTGGAATCTCGAAATTTCATTAAGAAATGAAAGAGATAATGAAGGAACATGAATGCTAGCTCATGTTGATTCCTTCCACCAAATAAAGCCACCATTATGTCTAACAATGGCACCAAACATTATGATGTGCTAGACCCACGCACTTAGCCATTATTTATTGAAATTGATCTCATCACTTCAATAAACTATTTAATTAAATAAATAAATAGCTAATATTAATTAATTTCAGAATTAATCATTTAACCCCATTTTGATCACATCAAATGGTTAAATGTGGGCTTCTCTTGTGACATGTTCTAATGCTTTCTCTTAATCCATATTGGATTCAATAAAAGCCCATAATTCTAAACCCAAAATTGGTCTAGAAGTCCATAATCATATATGAACCCGAACATGTCCAAAATGGTCATTTTACGTGCTCGACATTCCATAATGTTTAATTGAGGATTTATGAAATTTATTTTGTTCCTTAAACTATTTATGGAACATCTAAATTTCTATCTTAAATCATATTTAAGATATATTTATATTTATATTCGTTCTCAATGAATTATAATATAAATATTGATTTTCCTAAAATTAGGAAATCTAACTTCTCATTTTCTAGTAACTCCTTTTTCATTTCTATATTGTGTGTGACCTTTTAGGTTCTTAGTTATAAGGTAGTAGAACTATTTTAATGATAACTCTTTATTCATTAAATGATGCTAAACTCTTTAGTCATCAATTAGAACCTTTCTAATGACCTTAAGATGCATTGGTAATACGCTTTACCAATATTGATCATAAGGTTTCTACAAGTCATGAGTGACACCTAGCAGTATATCACGACTATCCAAATAACAAGAATTGTTGGATCTATAGAACCTATTCCATTGTATCTCTATGTCTTGGTCTCTTCATCATCCATGTCCAGAGAAAAGCACAGCTTATGGTTTATTATGTTAAGCAGTTGTGCTTTATCTCAAAATAAATATAAATGAACTTGGCATGATAATATAATTTGAACTCCTTCAAATATATTTCACCTTGGCCAAGGATTTCTCATGCCAATTCATATTATCTCATAGGGACATCCTTTTTGTATATTACAAAGTGATGAATTCCATATTGGCCATCAACTTGTCTTCATACATAGCCAACCATGACAGCTATTGCTAGATCTCTTCCGTGATTAGGAATCAATTGTTATGCATTCACATATCAGAGATGTCTATGTATAAGACATCTGTTATGCCTCAGGTCTAAAGGCCATTACTAAACATAGTGTTTGTTACAATGTATAATAAGCCATTAACACTCACGACCATATGGCTTACTATATTCGGTCAAGTTCAATAAACTCGTTCTCTTAACAAGTACCTATATGTTTGACTTGACATCTCATGTCAGTGATATGAAACTCACCATCCATCTTAGTATCACATACCATAAGGAGTCATAACACATACTAGTGTTTATAGGAATTTATAATGTCCAATCATAAATCCACCACTAGGAACTATTTTAGAAGTATAATACAAAGGATACGCGTTTCATATTCTCGACATACTCGAGAATTTGTTCCTTAACTATTTTACTTCTTGGACTATATTCATTAAATTAATATATGAATATTCATAACTTTGCCATTTTATAAATATCAAAATGCTATTCAAATACAATCATTCCCTAAACAATCAAATCATCATTCGATTGGCCTTTAGGGCATATTACTAACATACATAACATAATTTTGATGATAACAAACATATGTATGAAGTGATTTAATAGATATTGTATTTCACATTTTCCCTAGTTTTTGAAGGGTAATATTTATGCAAGTGAATCAAGTGAAATCAAGATTGAAGACACTCAACGGACAACCGTGAAATTAAGGACAAAGTTTAGACCTCAACGAATAAATTGGTGCGATAAATTCTTGTAAAACCGGTATGATTTAATTGATGCATGATTTAGCACTTGAGAAGCTGAAGAGATTAATTTAATTAAATACTTTTCATAAACTAAAAGGTTTTATTTTTCTAAAGTAAAGTATTTTGTGGATTTGAGTAATTTGGACTTAAATGCTAAGTTTTGAAATCTTGAATTTTAATAAGTATTATTATTAAATTTCAGAGTTGGACGTTTTTACAAACATTTAAAATGTTTTACGCCATACTATAATTTATGAATATGTTGGACTAAAGTGAAAGATTTTTAGAACTTTGAAAAATATAAGTATTATGTTGAAAAAAATCTTTTTGTGAAATAATAATATCTTTGGGAAAATATCATAATTTTAGCAAGTTTGGGAAAACTGTTCTTAGGAAATTTTGAAATTGGACCTATTTTTAAAGTTTTATGACGTTTTGGGTTGTAGTATAATCATAGAAAATTTTAGGCTAAAGTGTAATTTTAGTGAACAATATTACTGTAGCAAATTAAAAATTAACGGTAATATCACTATTTATGAGCGGCTAGCAGGATAAATATAGCAGCTAACCGCTTGGGCGCAGGAATTTGCCTATAACGGCTAGTTTTTGAGTTTTAACTATAAAAACTCAACTTAAACTTTATTTTAAGAACTAATGTAAGCAAATATAAGATCATACAACATATATTGAGCTTCCAAAACGCAAATCATCATAGATTGAATCATTGTTGAGCTACTATTTACATATACACTCTTAAAGAGAGTTTTTGTTGTAATTTTCATTTCTTATCAAATTGTGAGTGTATAAGTGTGAGAAATACTTAGAGTAAAGAGATTGGGAAGATAATCTCTTGATTGTAAAGGTTTATTGACACCTTGTAAGTTAATTGTAAGAACTTGAAGCCTTAGGAGGCTTGGATAGTAAAATATCGAGCATGGTTAGCTTGGAGGCGTGGACGTAGGCGGGGATTGTCGAACCACATAAAAATGTGTGTATTTGTTTTTCTCTTCCCCTGCTCTTTTAATTTTACGCTTGTTTGAATGTATTGTTTTCTATTTCATTAAGGTGTTAGATTGATTTGTTGTGCGAATCGTATTGCATAATGTTTAAAAACCCAATTCACCCCCTCTTGGGTTGCATTACTTGCATTTCAAGGAAGAGTGAACCTTTTTTTGTATAGGGTATCCTGGATCAGGCAATACCACGTGGCTTTATATTTTAGTCTTCTCCCCACAGATGGCGCCAATTGTTTTCAGCAAATTTTAGGGGTAGAAAAAGACAAATCTATCTTAAACAATGAATTTGTATTTGTAAGGGAGATGGAGTACCTCACTAGTTTGTTGTGTTCGGTGTATCTGAAATTCTAGGAAGGTGAGAAGGGAAGAATGAGTGTTAACAATGATGAAAGGTTTGGGCCAAGAGAGATGTCCTTCAAAATAAGTTTCACGCCTGCAAAACAGTGAAATAGAGGTTGTAGGTGAAGCCGTGGTACCCCGACGTTCACACTCCGATGCTCAAGTTAGCAAACTCAAGCTTTTATGGCAAAGAGAACTGGCTAGCCCTTTGTAAATTAGGGTTAAGGTTGAAGAAAACCTATTTTTTAGGGTGTGAGTGCTAATGGTGAGTCAATGAGAGCCTCCTCCAAAATAAAACCTAGGCACCTTTATATATGGAGTACCTTAGTTGCCACATGGCATACCCTTTTTAGCTAACGTCCTTTTACCTTTTTATAAATTTTGGGTCGTTATGTGTATGTTCGTGGCTAAACTCATCCTTTGGAAACGTGACGCGCGCTGGAGAGTGATCTAAGGTACCTCTGCAGTAGCTGTCAAGTAGGCGGCTGAGGACCGCTATCCTTGGGAAAGTGTCCTCCACTTTTAGCAAAGGTGACAGGAGGTTGTCCCCCCTTTTAGCTCAAAATTTTTTATTCCTAATTCTGACAAAATCGAATAATATCTTTTAAGAGGTGGAGACGGTTCTCACGGCGGATATTTTCAGAGGATTCTCTTGCATCTGATCTGCCGAGGACCTCCAGTTACGCGAGGTACCTCAATTTATATGGGGTACCTCTAATTGTGCGGGGTACCTCTATTTGCGCAAGATATTTTGAATCATGCCGAGTACCTCAGATTATGCAGGATAACTTGAATCATGCCAGGTACTTTGGATTATGTGGGATACCTTCAGTTATGCGGGATACCTTTATTTGTGCGGGGTACCTCTATTTACGCAGGGTACCTCTATTTGCGCAGGATACTTTGAATCATGCCGGGTACCTTAGATTGTGCGGGATACCTTCAATTATACAGGGTACCTCTAATTGTGCAGAGTATTATATTTGTGTGGGGTACCTCTATTTGTGCGGGGTACCTTGGATTATACCGAGTACTTTAAATTATACTGAAGTCATTCTATTTGTCGACACATGGCGCTTTACTACCTTTCCTATTTTTCCTTCAAACAGCTATATATGACCACTTGGGGCTACCATCAAGCATCAGTGATGACGATTCAGTAAGTTTGTTGCAGTGCTATTCATAATTCATTGTTCATCTATTCTTCTCGTTTACTCAAACTGCAGCCCTGTAAAGGTGACTTTATGGTGACAAGTCTACTTGAAGGCTAGCATGTGTTGTCTCCTCCAAATTGTGTGTGTGTGTGTGATCTTTTCTGCCATAATTAGAGGCCCAAGATATCTCTCTGTTGGATTGCAAACAAGGGCATCAAAGAAACTCCATGATGAGCATATAATATATATGTATATATATATATATATATATATATTACCCTTAATTAAATAATTGCTAGTTATATTTATTTGCTATTTTTAATTAATTAATTTTTTTTATTGAATAGAGAATTAATTGGAGATTATGGATAAAAATAGTACAAAGGATTTCAATTTTGCAAACAAAGAAGGAATTTAAAGTTAAATTGGCTGCACATGAGAAGCAATTGCATGGCACTACAAAAAGAAAAAAAATTCCAAGTGGCTTCATGTGCGTGGGCTTAAAGTCGGTGGTGCTCAACTTGTTTTAAAACCTTTTGATTTAAGGATTCTAGGAGGGGGTTACAATATAAAGGCCAGCCGCCAGAGGAGGGGATGAAAGTCTGGAAAAGGAGAAGCAATTCGGCTTTGAGCAACTTTAAGAAAATCTGCAGGAATTCAGTTTTTCCATGGCTGAATTGATTTTATTTGTTGCTTCTAATTCAAGTATATTGAGCTAAATTTCTTATACTGAGGTTAAGGATGAAACCCTATTTAATGAAATAATTATTTTTTTATTTATTTAATTCCCTATATATGTTCTTTAATGATTATGGTTTTTATTTCATATGATTAATTGAATGTTAATAAAATCTTTTCATCAATTCTGTCATGCATTATTGATTATTAGGATTAATATTCTATTAAATCTATGCTTGGATTTATAAAGTTTATGCATGATTATCTTTGATTTTATGTCTTTCATTAAATTGTTTACATAGAGTGCTTAGGAAACTTTGACTCCTTGTTATTCAATATGTTTACATGAGATTCTTAGATATCATATTATTAAGCAAAAAAAGAACCTACATTAGATTTAATTATTTGGGCTTAATTGTTATATCCATGAGATGACATAGATTGATTTCGAGTTGTCACTCTAAAATTGGGGATTAATTAATAATTAGATAATTACTAGTTGAATAGTGGTGGATTCTAAAACCTTGGTAATTCTTATCTTATTGAATTCTCCTTTATTTTAATTGTTTCCTTAGTTTAATTAGTTTAATTTCTTTTAAAACTCAATTTGGTCAACTAGGTTAGAATTAATATTAATTTTAGATTTAAATTAGACTTTTCAATTTATAACAATCCCTGTGGAATCAACCTCGTTACCACTACTCTATCTCTAGATTCGTGCGTTTGCGAGTATATTAAAATTTTCACAACACTCCACCAACAGGGAATTTAGACACAACTTGTTCTCCGTAGATTAATTATTTGTAGTGTGCTTTGTTAAGTATTCGTAGCTTTTTGGGACTTTGAAGAATGTTGTGGAAGCATGACAATTATTGTCCGTGGAGCTTATTTTATGTCTCTTGTTATGTAATGACGTTGCAGCTTAGTTTTCTGATACCGATTATTAAGAAGTAAGAACTGCAGTTGCAGCATCTTTTAAATATTACATATATGCTTGTAGTATTTTCACAGATTAAACCTGCCATTTTTTATTTCGTCAATTAGATTTGGTCCACCATTTATTTGATTTATGGTTACTTTTTAATTCAAAGACGATTGAATTGAACTGTGAAATTGATCACTTATACTTGTGCATGTATTGATTTCAATCCAAATTAGGTTATTAGTTAATGAAGGAAGCAAATCTAAACATGCTTGGTATATGTCCGTTAAGACGATAATCAAGCATCCAAATTCAAAGATATGTATTCAAGCCAAAGCATCAACGGATTTTACCTACCGTAAATTCCAACAACGTAGTTCCTATTCTTTCATGCTTAATTAAATTTTTATTTGATTAAGCTTAAAGTATTAGTAATTCTATTATTTGTAATTTACGGCTACAGTGTACTATAATTTTTGCCATGTGCAGCAACACAATTGCAAGTACTGTAAAGTTTACTGTTCTTAACATATTAATGGCTTCAACTAAATAGTTTCAGCTAACATATTATCTGTTAATATACACCATAGTCCTGGTCCTGTAAACAAAATCCTTACGCTCTGTTCGTTCAGTACCTGTCAAAAATCAAGATTGAAGATACTCAAATATTCACAAGAATATTCATTTCTCAAATTTATATAAGTAGTTCTTGTTTAATTGAAATCACTTTATGTAAGGGGTTCCTATTTGATATTCGGGAGAATTGGTGTTTTTACAAAATTTAGGTCATTGATTATTAATGCCTAATGAATTACAATAAATTCTACAATACACCTAGGCTGCGTTTGACACACTGTATTATATTATATTGCGTTATTTTAATGTGAGCGTATTGTATTATATTGTATTACATTAATATTATATTATAACAATATTGTACAACGTTAGATGATATACCATACTGTACTATTTTTTTTGGGATTGATTTAACTTATATATTTAGAAAACAACATTTACTAGTACTTAGAAGAATACTAAATATCGAAGTCTTAAATTTTAGAAATTTAACTTTTTTTAGGATAAATGTTAAATAATATCATAACAGTATTTTCTAAATATATAACTTGGAAAATAATATAACTTGGAAAATAATGATCAAAACAAATAATTTAAACATATAATCTCTAAATAATATAACAACATAAATAAATAGTTAAAACCTATAAGATTAGTTGAAAAGTCATCTTAGGATGATGGAATAAAAGTTTATATATACCACGAAAAAATTACAAAATAATAAAGTGATATAGTTGTTGTAATATGTTCATTAAGAAAATAGATTGTGTTAAATAATCTAAGGATTTTGTAGTATATGTAATAATATTTTCATTATTTATATTCTTATTAATTTTTAATAATATTATTCAAATTTATTCATATTTAATTATTTATTAGTTATATTAAATTATTTAAAAATAATTAATTTTTATATATTAATTATTGTAATATTATGGAAGGACAATTATCCACCAACCACCTTTTTTTGGATTTTAAAAATAAATAAATTTTTCTTAGCACTCCACCTAAAGTTAATGTTCTCTTCACTCTTCCACTTCATCATAATGCAATTAGAATTTTACTGACATCATAGAGGTAAAATTATCATTTCACATGAATAGAAAAATGACGTCGTTTAATGCAATTAAAAATTAGAAAAATGAAAAAATGACGTCACGATTGGGGAAAAAAGTGAACTGAAAAAAGAATAAGATCTATCAATCACTCCATACAAAGATAATAAATCCAAATACAAAAACACTAATCACATCTCCTAAAAGAAATAGAAAAATTTAACTTTAAATAACGTATGAACCTTGTCCGACTACAGCAACCAGAAGTACATCTAATGATTCGGCTTCATGGTGGGCCAAGAAGAGAAAGAAGAAGACATACACCAAGCCCAAGAAAATCAAGAATAAAAAGAAGGGGTTTTTAATTAAATACCCCAAAATAGTTCAAAATTTATTTGAATACCTTTCCCCTTCTTGATTTCATACATACCCTAAGAAATGTCTATAAAGGCTAATATACCCTTACTGAATGCATCAAATCCACACCTCCTTACTCTCTTCTTACACCTTAATGAAAACAACAGCATAATCTCTCAAAATCTCACCAAATCTCTTATAATCTCTCACACAAATACAACAATGTATTCACATCTTTAAGACCTATACTTTTTTTAATTGAAAGAAGGTGTATTACTTATTAAACAACCCATAAGGTACGTTAATGTTGTTGGGTTTTAAGTTTTACATTTTCTAGAAAAAATTAGATATTTTCCTCACATTATAATGTTTTATTTTCAACAAATTTAAAAAAAAATCTTATGTGTGAAAATGTATGCAATGTAGGTTGTTTTATTTTTTTATTTTTTAGCAAGATATCTTGTTGGAGAACGTGTGTTTATGGTGAGAATGTTTTGAGTCGTGTATTTTTTTGTTAAGTCGTATACGTCAATTAGTTAGTCGTGTAGGTCATGTAGTAATGTAAGTTGTAACACCCACTTTTATTTATTTATTTTTTTCCTCTTTTGCCCTTATTAAATTGAGTAGGATAGTTATTGTTGAGTGTTTGTGTGTGAGTAAAATTTATCGAATTGTTTTAAATAAGTTACGTAAGTTATTAGTTTTTTTTTAAAAAAAATATTCTACCAAGTATTTAAGAGAAAGCTATCTTTTTTAAGAAGCCATCTTTTATTTTTTTTTTACACCGTTACAAACCCCAGAAAGAAAAAAAAGAAATATAAGTCTTTGGAAAATGAAAAGAAAGTTTTATCACTTCTTTTCTTAGTGTTTGCCTTAAGGTATTAAGTATTTCTTCGACTTATATGATTTATTTTTATGAAATTGTTTGTCTTTAATTACTTGTAGTATGATTTAGGTAATATATGTGTGTTTGTAATGTTGTGATGATATGAACAGTCTCTATTCTTTGCTTGAAATCATTTTCTTTATTTAGAATCACGTGAATATCTTACATATCATGGAACTAGATATCCTAGGCTTTCCATTGATAGGTTTTGTGTTGAAATCGTCTGAGTATGCAAATTGTTATGGGTCGAAGTTGGGTTACTGGTGTTGGAAAATTCCGATTTTCAGCAGTGGTTCTCAACTCTGGAAATTTTTCTATAAGTTTACACATCCTTAAAAATTATGCCGATTTTTGTACCAACAGATCTATGTCTCCGATGCTTGCATGTTTAATTTCTAGTTTTATTCTTTATGGCTGAATTAACATTCCATCCTCCTGCTTAATCAGCCTCTATGATGCTTTAATTGTTTTCAACAAATTTAATTGTTTAAAGCATCATAGAGGTAAAAAATAATGTTTTCAACAGATTTTGGGGTAGGAAAAATCCAAGATCTATCTTAATCAATGACTTTATATTTATGGGGGAGACGCCCCACTAATTTATTGCGAGAGGTGCGGTGTATCTGAGATTGGGGGAGGTGAGAAGGAGAGAGAGAGTAGTAACTACGGTGGAAGGCCAGAAACGAAAGGGGTGTTCTTAAAATGAGCTTCACGCTTGCAAAATAGTGAATAGAGGTTAAAGGTGAAGCCGGGGTACCCCGGCGTTCACACTTCGACGCTCAAGTTAGCAAACTCAAGCTTTTATGGCAAAAAGAGCTAGTTAGCCCTATGTAAATTAGTGTTTAAAGTTGAAGAGAACCTTTTTTCAGAGTGTGAGTGTTGATGGAGAGTGGAAAGCCTGCTGGAGAATGAAACCTAGGTGCCTTTCAATATAGAGTACCTCAGCTGCCACGTGGCTTACCCTTTTTGGCTAACGTCCTTTTGCCGTTTTCATGGTTTTTGGGGTCGTTATCTGCATGCTCGCGGCGTATCTCATCATTTAGAGACGCGACGTATGTTGGCGAGTGGTACATGGTACCCTTGCAGTGGCTGTTTGGGGGAAAAATGGGAAGAACAGTAAAAATGCAATGTGTCGATTAATGAAATGAGTCCATAATAAATTGAGGTACCTCATATAATTAGAGGTACCCCGCATGAATGGGGGTACCCCGTGTAATATGAGGTACCCCACACAGAGAGGGGTACCCTAAATAATAAGAGGTACCCCACATAACTTGAGGTACCCGACAGAGCGGATGTAAGAGAGTCCTCTAAAAATATCCGCAATGAGAAACGTCTCCACCTCTTAAAAGATATTTTTTTTATTTTGTCAGAATAAGGAAACAAAAACAATTTGCTAAAAGGAGGGATAACCACCTACCACCCCTGCCAAAATAAAGGATATTGGCCCCAAGGACTTTGGTCCCCAATCGCCTACCCGACAGCCACTGTACAGGTACCCTGGACCACTCGCCAGCATACGCCACATCTCCAAATGATGAGATACACCGCGAGCATGCAGATAACGGCCCCAAAAACCATGAAAACGGCAAAAGGACGTTAGCCAAAAAGGGTAAGCCACGTGGCAGCCGAGGTACTCTATATTTAAAGGCACCTAGGTTTCATTCTCCGGCATGCTTTTCACTCTCCATTAACACTCACACTCCGAAAATAGGCGTGTGGCTCCACCGTAGTTACTACTCTCTCTCTCCTTCTCACCTTTCCCCAAATCTCAAGATGCACTGCACTCCACACAATAAACTAGTGAGCTACCTCGTCTCCCCCAAAAATATAAATTCATTGTTTAAGATAGATCTTGGATTTTTCCTACCCCAAAATCTGTTGAAAACAATTGGCGCCGTCTGTGGGGACTCGCACGAAAAGCCTTCACCGCGGTTACCAAACTAGCTGTTGTGTGCACTCCAATACATGGCACCCGACGTACCTCCCGAAGGTTTGATAGGGGATCCTACAAGGATGAGAGATGACAGCAGTAATGAAGGTAGTGATCCTACAAGAAGGGTAGCCCGCATCAACAAAGGCAACGGTGTCAAGCAATCGACAGGTGTCCACCAAGAGGAGGAACCTATTTCGCATAAGCGTTTTGAGGATCTCGCCCACGCAATACTTAGGGCGGTCGGATCTTAGGCACCTGCAAGTTCACTTCCACCGGTGACGCAAGAAGCTCCATCACCTCCGGCGGACGACCAAGCTGTGGTCAGAAGAGGGTTACCCAAAGCCAGCAAGCCAAAGCCTAGGCCATCAGGTACTCGTTCTAAGTTTCAAACCGTGGGCTCCCGTGACGATCATTCCACCGCCTCTTGCAACTCCCGCAGCAGCCAGGATACGAGGCGTGCAAAGCGTACCCACAAGGATCTCCGCGAGAAGTTAAATGCCAATAGGGCTTCCTAAACGACGGCGACATCATCAGGTATACCGGGGGTACCCCTCGAACTTGTGGAAAAGATGGAGAACTTGGAAGCCCAAGTGAAGCTCCTTTTCGAGAGGCAAAACATCACGGCTGCACCAACGTCAATGACCTACCAATCGCCATTCACTATGAAGATTCGGAAGGCAGCCCTCCCCGAGGCGTTCACCATGCCTCAGATACCTCAATACTCGGGTACCACTGATCCCTCAGAGCATGCTGAGCTATACTGCGACCAGATGCTTATCAAGGGTGTAGATGAGAGCGCCATGTGTAGGATGTTTACACACACGCTCACAGGCCCCGCGAAGTCATGGTTTCGCTCCTTGAATGTGGGTAGCATATCTTTCCTACACCAATTGTTATCCGAATTTACTAAAGAGTTTTCCTCGCAAAGGGAAGCCGAGCCTTTGGCGGAGTACGTGACTCGTTTCCATCAAGAAGTGCTACGAACCGGAGCATTTTGAAACCAACACACACTGACCCATTTTGAGAAACATTTACCGTTAGGTAAGGCCGATGTTGTAAAAAACAAGGAGAAGCCCAAAAGGATGGAGGCCCCAATACCACGGGTACCCCGGCCGCAGAGCTCTCCACGAGTTGCCTCGCGGGGACAAGGTTATAACCCTCACGGTACCTTGAGGGTACCCCAACCTCCAAGATCACCGCCAGATCATCGAGAGCCACCACCGAGGCCTCGGTACAAGTCTTTCCACCCACTGAATTAGTCCCCGGAGCAGATCTTCTACCACATTTGAGATAGCAGCCTCCTCCGTCCTCCTAAGCCAATGAAAAAGTACCCCAACATGAAGCGTAGCTTGAAGTATTGTAAGTTCCATGAGGACTTCAGTCGCAGCACAGTTGAATGTTTTACTTTGCGAGAGGAAATTGAATCTTTGATTCTTAGTGGGTACCTTAAAGAATTTGTTACTGACATGAGAGAAGCTCGAAAGTCCGCGGAGCAGGATAAGGGCAAGCGGGTAGCTGATGGCAGTCCTGAACGAGAAGTACCCCCTGGGCACAAGAAAGGTGTATATGTTCGGATGATCATGGGTGGACCAACTTTAGCGGGCTAATCTAGGAGGGCTATCAAAGGTTATCGTAGATCGTTATCAATAACCACCAATATTGGTAGAGAAGGCAACCTTAATGAATGAGGTACACCAAGGATACCCCATCATCCCTCGCCTATTCTTTTTACAGAAAAAGATGCGAGGGCATCTCGTACCCCCACAACGATGCCTTCTTAATTACGTTGAAGCTTGCCACGGGTAAGGTAGCAATAACTTTCGTAGACACCGGTAGCTCCGTTGACATCATTTTCAAAAGCGCCTTGGATCAACTATTGATTGAGTCACCAAAGACCACCCCCTATGCTATGCCTCTTATTGGGTTCGCCGGAGATATGGTTATACCAAAGGGCATTATTACACTGCCTGTTACACTTAGTAAGGTACCTCACCTTATTGTTCATATGATTGATTTTCTTATTATAGATCATCCGGATGCCTACAATATTATATTGGGTAGGCCATTCTTAGTAACAATTAAAGCGGTGGTATCCATGCACTACCTCTCCATGAAAGTCCCGCCCGCCTAAGAAGTTATCACCATTAAAGGGGACCAGCAATTGGCTCGTGGGTGTTATTCCGTGGCCTCCAGAGTCACTTACCAAATAGCTTCCGATCCACCAATGAAGGGGTACCTCAGTGGCAGCCAACCCACACATTCCCCTTCAAGGCGAGCACTTGCTAAACAGCAAAGAGCAATACTCAAGAAATCTCTTTAGGTAGCCCCTCCACAAAAACAGTTGGAGTCTTCACCAATGAGGGTGGAAGCAGTTACGGGGGATAGTTTGAGGGTACCCCAAGGGGACCAAAGAGGAGCTCAGATGTGAAGTTGAGGGACCTTTGGATCCCCGAATATTGAAAGATGAGAAGCGGGGTACCCTAGTTAAAGACCTTATTTTAGTTTTGATTTGTACTACCGACCCAACAAAGACAGTGAAAGTAGGCTCCAACCTTTCGGAGGAACAAAGAGAGAAGCTCATCGCTTTTCTACGTGGGCACCACGATGTATTCGCTTGGTCCCACTCAGATATGCCGGGTATCCCACCTTCCCTCTCTTGTCACAAACTCAATGTCAGCCCGCATAATAAACTGGTCAAACAGAAGCGTTGCGCCTTCAACCAAGAGAGGTACGATGCAATTGAACAAGAGGTAGATCGCCTATTAGCAGCAAAGTTTATACGGGAAGCAATGTACCCTGATTGGGTATCCAACCTCGTTCTTGTTAAGAAATCAAATGGAAAATGGCTTATGTGCGTGGACTTCACCGATTTGAACAAGGCCTACCCTAAGGATAGTTTCCCACTTCCCCGGGTGGACTAACTAGTTGATGCAACAGCGGGGCATGAGATGCTTAGTTTTATGGACGCTTTCTTCGGTTACAGCCAAATTCTGATGTATGAACCCGATCAAGAGAAAACGGCCTTCATCACCAACCGAGGGTTGTACTATTGTAAGGTTATGCCATTTGATTTGAAGAATGCCGGGGCTACCTATCAACGGCTAGTGAATAAAATTTTTAAGGAACAAATCGGGCGCACCATGGAGGTGTATATCGACGACATGATTACCAAATCAGTGCATGCGAGGGAACACCTGGGGCACCTCAAAGATACCTTTATCATTTTGAGAAAACACCAAATGGGGCTCAACCCTGAAAAATGTGCGTTCGGGGTTACCTCAAGAAAGTTTCTCGGGTTCATGGTACAACAACGGGGGATTGAAGCCAACCACGATAAGATTCGTGCAGTTCTTGACATGAAATCGTCGAGCACCATCAAGGAGGTTCAAAGCTTGGCGAGCTGGGTAGCTGCCCTGAGCCGCTTTATCTCCAAGGCTACAGACCAGTGTAAGCCCTTTTTTAAAGCTTTGAAGGCCGGCAAGAAGCTCCAATGGACTCCCGATTGCGAAGAGGCTTTCCAAGAGCTGAAGGAGTACCTCGTGAATGCTCCACTACTTACTAAACCTGAGTTGGGAGAGGTGCTTCTGTTGCATCTCGTCGTGTCCGAACATGCCACCAGCTCTGATTACTCCAAGAGGATGATAATGGGGTACAACGACCTATGTACTACACTAGTAAGGCGATGATTGATGCCGAAAAGAGGTATCCCACCTCTAAAAATGTTGTTTTGGCATTGGTTGTCTCCGCACGGAAGCTCAGACCATATTTTCAAGCTTACACCATTGCGGTTGTCACCAATCTTCCTCTTTGGCAACTCCTCTAGAAGTTAGACATGTCCGGAAGGCTTCTCCGATTGTCCCCCGAATTAAGTGAGTTTGACATCATCTTCAAGCCTCGCTCGGCAATTAAAGCCCAAGTCGTCGCTGATTTCATTGCGGAGTTTGCCAGCGATTCGAGTGGCGAAGGTGAGCTGAGGTACCTGTTGGATACCCCATCCACCAATGAAAGGGGGCAGGTCTGGGAAATATACGTAGATGGTTCCTCTAATTCACACGGAAGTGTTGCGGGAGTTATTATAATTGATCCGAATAAAGTGAAGATATGCTACGCTTTGCAAGTCAGATTCAAGGCCTCAAACAATGAAGCCGAATACGAGGCCATCATAGCGAGGCTGAGGATGTCAAAGGCATTGAGAGCAAAATGGGTACACATCAAGAGCGATTCCTAGTTGGTGGTAAGCCAAATCACTGTATAATATCAAGAGAAAGAGGAAAACATGAAGGGGTACCTCAAAAAAACCAGAGAGTTGATATCCTAGTTCTGTGAGGTTATGGTGGAAAGTGTTCCTCGATTGGAGAACAGCGAAGCTGACACCCTGGCAAAAATGGCATCCATTGGGGTAGCCAAGTCATCTGGTCCTATCACGATGGAACACATATCCGCACCTAGCTTCGGCCTCACTGAGCTATTGGAAGTAGGATCACTGTCCAATGTAGTGCTTTGGATAGAGCCTATCGTAAGGTACCTCAAGGACGGAGACCTCCCCTCGGATAAAACTGAAGCAAGAAGACTAAAGTACAAAGCTACATGGTACTGCCTGATCCACGATACCCTATACAGAAGAGGGTTCACTCTTCCTTACCTTAGATGCTTGGGAGGCGACGAGACTGAGTATGTCATGAGAGAAATACATGAGGGGATTTACGGCAATCACTATGGAGCACAATCACTGGCATAAAAAGCTCTCCGACAGGGGTACTACTGGCCAACCATGAGGGAGGATTCCAAGAATATGGTACGAAACTATGACAAATGCCAGAGGTTCGCCAAGGTACCCCACCTACCCCAAGAGAAACTAACAGTTATATCTTCCCCTTGGCCCTTTGCTATATGGGGAGTGGATCTCATGGGCCCGTTACCTACCGAAAAGGAGCAAGCAAAGCATGCAATCGTGGCAGTAGATTATTTTACAAAATGGGCAGAAGCGGAGCCGTTGCAAGTATCACAAAGAAGAAGACTACGGAATTCATTTTGAAGAACGTCATTTGTAGATTTGGGATCCCCATGCAATCGTCAGTGATAACGATAAGCAATTTGATAATGAAAAATTTTGAAACTTTTGTTCGGCGTTGGGGATATCCAACTGATTTACTACTCCTGCCCATCCCTAATCTAACAGGCAAGTCGAAACCGTTAACAAGATTATCAAAGGTATACTGAAGAAGAAGCTAGAAGAAAGAAAAGGAGCATGGGTAGAAGAGCTACCTGGGGTTCTATGGGCCTACCGGACTACTCAAAACACTTCCACTAGGGAGACCTGGTTTTCCCTTGCATTCGGTGTAGACGCAGTGATTCCAGCAGAGATTGGAGTACCCTCTCACAGGGTTGAATACTTTGATGAGGCCGAGAACGCCTCCTTGGCAGCTTCAAACCTTGATTTGGTGGCTGAGAAAAGGGCTAGAGCATAATTGAGGATAACCATATATCAACATCGCATCTCGGACCTATATGAAAAAAAGGTACGCCATCGATCCTTCAAGAGAGGAGATTTGGTCTTGAGAAGGGTAACTCAACATACAAGGGTATCCTGTGAAGCTACTTTTGGGGCAAATTGGAAAGGACCTTACCACATTGACAAGCCTGTTGGGACAGGCGCATACAGGCTACTCCACATAGATGGCACAATTGTGAGGCACCCCTGGAACGCTGCGATGCTACGAAAATATTACAAAAGGACAGTGTCTAAATCTTTAGCCTTTTCCTAAGGATGGAGAAAAATTGGCATACCCTAGCGCCACGAGGTTTAACTTAGGTATGTGAGCACCCACACCTCCGTCCTCTTACTTGCGCGAAGTAGAGGGTAAGCTATCTGAAAAATTCGAAGAGAATTTTGAAAGAGTAAGAACCTGTTTGGTTGGACCATTGTGCTTTCAACATTTGATCGAGATGTTGCGATGATATTTTAATTACCTATTTGAGAGGAATCCACCATGGTTGCCGAGAAAGGCAGGCACCGGATTCACCTATCCGTGTAAGGTACCGGGGTATCCTATTTCAGAGAAAAAAGCACCTGATGTTGAATATTTGACAAAGCACCAAGGTTACCCTATTTCAGAAAAAGGGGGTACCCCATTTAAAAAAAAAAGGTACCCCGAAAAAGTAAGAGATAGTAATCTAGGCAAGCATTCATTTGTAGAAGGACAAGCATGCAAAGTAGAAAAGAAACTTTGTAGCATGATATTATGATAAAAGAGAGTTCCCAATAATACAAATATCCCAAGAAAGCAAAATGAAAGAAACAAGGTCTAAATGTCAAAATGTGGATAGATCCAAAAGACAAGAGCACAAGTGAGCAAAGCCTACACCAAGGGGGGAACGCCATCTCTAACATCCGTCTCCGAAAGGCGACCAGCAGAGGACTCAAAGGTACCTATGATAGGAGCAGCCGAAGTAGGGGCATCCGAAACAAGCAATGGCTGAATCGTACAGGGTACCCCAAGTGACCTGGAAGAGGTACCCGACCGTGCCTGGGAAAACTTCTTCCTCTTCGCAATCGTCTTCAAAATTATGGCCTATTTGATGAATTTCTGCACATGGGGTACTTCCAATCCTGGATCCACGCTCCACACCTCCGACATAATAAGTGAGAACACATCCTCCGCCATCGTCTTTTGTCGGGATAACAGCTCGTTGTTGGTGGCCCTCAACTCATCTCGATCCTTCTCCACCAAAGCTTTCTCTCCTGATAGGTCAGCAATACGCTCTTGCAAAACCTTGACTTCTCGAGCAAGCTGATCCTCGTGGGATTGACGGCTTTGGAGCTCACCCCTTAGCTTGCCGACCTCCAACTGGGCAACGACAAGGGAGTCGAGGTCCGGAAGGCAGTGGCTGATAAGAAAATATGCTTGTGGGTCATAAAAGACATGTTAAGTATATATATGTGGGGATAGAATCGAAAAGAAAAATTTTGAATGATACTCCCGGAGTACCACAGGAAAGCCTACCTCTTGAGTAGCCCTAAGTGCTTGACCATAGCGTTGGCTCAAGCTCATCTTGTCAGTCTCCTCGACCACCTCAGAGGTAACATTTTCAACGGAGTAGTAAAAACACCGAGCCAAGTGTAAAACCTCCTTGTTTGAAGCCGAATCTAGATCACCCTCTCGCAGTTCCTCAGGGAAAGCAGAAACCAGCCCGAACTTTCTCTTCTTCGAGCGTGGGGTACCCTTTAACCCGCTTTAAGAGGTACCCTGAGACTTTCTTTTCGTACCGGGAGCTCAAGGAGGGCGAGAGCCTTTCGAGGGAACGACTGAATCCTGAGACCCAAAAGCACCACCCACTACTGCTTGGAAAAAGGCGTCAAAAGCGTTTCCTGACGATTCCATAGCTGCACGTAGCACAAAAGTCAGGTTAGCCGGACAAGTATTAAGAGCTAGATAAGCAAAAATGGGAAATGAAAAAAAGGAAGCAAAATCAAGATGCGGTGACTACGGGGTACCCCAGTCCCGTAGATAATAATAGGGTACCCCTTGACACCCGAGCCATACATGAGGCACCCCCACGAGCAGGTGGAGGACTTCGCTCAATCATCTCTACTCTCCACAATATGCTCTCCTCCAGCACATCACTACCTTCTATGCACTACGGAGTCTATCCACAAACCTCTTCACCTCCTTCCCTACCTCCTGAATTGGGCATGACCCTTTAGCCCATGTCACACCTGTAAAAGCATGGAAACCCAAAGTTAGAGAGACATTCACGTGAAAGATTACGATAAAGAACCATGAGTAAGGAAGATACATGCAATTAGCATTGAAAGAATTAAGAACTGCCACGGGGTCGCCTTTCTCGCATAGAGTCTCGATCCCCTACCTACCCTTGGCTACAAACCACCCATTTTGGTAACCCTTCTTCAAGGCGGGGCTCCCCTCAACAATATGACCATAGTCACCCCAAGGGAGAAGTAAGCCACGCCGGGGCCCTTATGTTTTTTGAATTGGTAAAGGCCCATCAACTCCCGAACAGAAATGTCATGCTTCACGACCTCCAGCCACAACACCTGTAAGCCCGTGAGCGTCCTCCACCCCGGAAGGGACAGCTGCCCAGGAGCTACCCCCTGATAACTAAACATTCTCATATAAGAGGGTTGAAGGGGAAGGCGAAGTCCTAGGTCGAAAAGGTCGATATAAAGAGCTATCCCGCCAGACTGAGGACACTCAGGCTGCTCATCCACATGGGGTACCCTAAGTTGAACAAACGAAGGAATAGTATTCTTAGCTCTAATTTGTTCCAAGTCCCCTAAAGTGGCTCTCCGAATGCCTAGGGAGAAAAGGTTGCCGGATTTTAAAAGTGTGGCAGGAGAAGATGTGGGAGGTTGCTCCGAGGAACGAGCGGGAACCTTGGGCTTAGATGAAGTCAGGGGAGGACCTATCCCCCTCGCTAATAGAGATGTGAGAGGGAGAACCCGCAGGGGGGCTCTCAGCCTTCCTAACCCCAACTGCACGCCGTTTCCTCACGGGTCCCACATGTTTTTTACCCATCTACTTCCCCCCAATAATACATCCGCAAGCCCCAACAACACATCCACAGACTATCAACAATACAAGTATACAATCAACAACACAACCGTGAGCCCCCAACAAAATACCCAACAAGCCACATATTTCCCAAAATACCATATATTCATACCAAGCACCACCCGCCACACATCAACCATCCAATGCAAACACCAACCACAAAAACCAAACAAAAACAACAATAAACAAACAAAAATAATATTTTCTCTCAAAGTGTGCAAAATGACGCCACTACAAACGCGCCGAAAAGAGGAGAAACGATGAAGGATACCTATTATTTACCAGTTCGGCAGATCGGGATCAATGATTGCAGGGAGACAAAACTGCAAGCAACCATAAAACAACAAGTATAAAATAATAATAAATCTTAAATTTATGTAAATATTTATAAGTAAATATTTATATAAAAAAAAAGAGGAGAACGACGGGCTGCGACCAAAACCGACGCCGGCTGCCGTGGCCACAACCATTGAGAACCGATGCCATAAAAACAGGAAGAAGCATTCCGGCCAAAAAAAAAGGGAGAGAGTTGCAGCAAAACTGATGCAAGAAAGGAGACGCAACCACCACGCCGGCATCGGCTGATCGGCTGCAGCCACCAGCAAAACTGAGGTCGACCGATGTAACTGCAACCACCAAAATACCGGAAATCACCCAGAAAACTGCCGGTCGAAAACGAGGGAAAAGGAAGAAAAAGAAGAAAAAGAAGAAAAAGAAGGAAAGAAAAGAAAGAAGAAGAAGAGAGAAAAAAAAGAGAGAGAGAGAGAGAGATGGAGGATTACCGTGACCAAAAACGTGTCGGAGACCGCAGGAAAAATGCCCCAAAATCTACCGGAGCTGGAGCCCAAAACCACCACTGCAGTAGCCAAAAGTCACGCTGGAAAAACACTTCAAATCAACACCGGCCGAGAGGAAGAAAGAAATAATGAAAAGAAAATGAAGGAAGAAAAAAGAAAAGAGAAAGAGCAACGCCGACCGAGATGAAAGTGAACGGGAAAATGAAGAGAAAAGAGAGAAAAAAGGTAGCAAAAGAGAAAGGCAACTGGAAAGAATTTTGGGAGATCGTTTA